>CM049390.1:20786475-21158467 GCA_026937815.1 Etheostoma perlongum | reverse complement strand
GAGTGTGGTACATTGTGAAACAAATGCTAGAGGGACTGTTGGAATCTGCAATTGATCAGTCACGACAAAGTAGAAGAAGCTGTGTGGGTCTGGCTACCCGTGTAGCCGTACGTTCCAGGTGCTGAGCAGATCACAAAGGTGTGCCATCCATATTATCAAAGCAAAAACTTGTGTTTTTTCATGGATGAAGTACTACACCCATATCCCTCTTAACACAAGCTGACTGAGGTTTATATCACTGTACGCTGTTCTTTAAAAGTTACACCGGTTTGGCTCCAATAGTTATACACAATAAGAATGTAAACAAAGCTCAGCGGCCGACATTTGAAAAGTTATAAAAGCCAAGTTATGTTGCCCTTGTATTCCCAGCAAATTTGAATAAAAACTTTGAATGAAAACTCTTATTTTAGCATTTTAAATGCTAGTTACACAGGCTTATTTTGAGTTTTTATGTTTGTATACTGTATGTTTGAGTCAGACGTGTGGCGGTAAAGAATACAACAGCATAACGTAAGCAGGGATTTGCACTCAAACTGAATCAATTAAAAGCAAGGGAAGTGATACTTGTAAAATCTCCCTTTTCTGTGTTTTTTCTAAAGTTGAATACACTGCAATTATGTAACAGAACAGAAAGAACTGTATTTAGACTGGAGTCAGGTTAAAGCGGGGCAGCCATTGTTACTTTAGCCTTTCTCCGTCTTTCACATGAATAGGCAAAGGGTTGAATAACGCTTTATATAAGTTAACAATCTACGTGACAGGTACAACTCATTCAGCTGTGTCGGCCTGTGTGTGTGATGGTGAGTCATCACATGGGTTAAATGTTGCTTTTGCAGCTGCTTTGTTTGATCCCACTTAATCAGTTTGTCAGTTAGTTTTATTCCACTAAAGTGCCTGAACAAGGACAGGGGAATGGGTGCCAGTAATTCAGATGATATCATTAGAAACTCAATCTATTGTGCTTTATTTGGACAGACAGTCTAACACATGTAATCAAAGTTTTCTTGAAGTAAAACGGTCCCATTTTCTCCTACAGCATGTGCAAGTAAACACTCCGATTGATCTGTAGGGACCCGGCCTTGATGGACTGGTTGTGTTTGCGTTTAATATTCTGAGACAGGTTATTCTAAGCCCTATGAGGAAGTTTTCATGTTTCATGAGGACTCGTGATGCCAAGAGCACTGGTCTCCATCTGACCTCAGGCATAATCTGGGTTCTATGCTTTCTACCCTCGGTGACTTGCGGTCTGCTGTTGGCCCAATGAAACGTGTGTGTGTGTGTGTGTGTGTGTGTGTGTGTGTGACTAGAACATGTTATATGAGGTGTAATGTTACTGAGCAGTGCTTCTGTATCAGGAACAGAAGCTGGGGCAGCTATAAAGTTACACAGACAAGACAATGCAGCTCTGGAAAGTGTGCAAGCATATGAAAGAGAAGCGAGAGTTTCAGATAAATCTGATCCAGTGTTTCCCCTGTAATTGTACAGGCCAAAGGGAAGCCCCTCTTGGGGAAAAATATCCATTGTGTTTTCCATATATTCATTCTGCAGCAGCGCAGCTCCGTGAGTCCATAGCCAAAGCAACTGTATGTGGTTAGTTCACGTCTATAACAGCCGCCAACAGTCTGTACAGTATGTTATCTTCACTGCTAGAGTCCGTTAAAACATTGTCGGTAGCCTAGTTGTTACAAATGCTAATGGATTCTGTGTCTTTGTGTGTTTTTTGCTGATCTGGACCAGAGACTATTTGAATAAAACGTATCGTTGATACTGTTTTGCCCTCATTCTTGTTGAAAGTGATGCAATGAAGCGTTATCGATCGATTATAGATGATTAAATTATTAAAACCATAGTCAGTATAGCACAGAGTTGATTCCAATTCAAAATGCTAACTCTGTGAAGATATAAGTTTATCCGTCATTTGATGCAAAAGACGGATAATGACTGTTCAGTTGGCCCTGATGAGCTGCCCATTATATTCTGGGATCCTTCCTTCCATGAATTGGTACGCCTTTGCTATGTACAGTACTACACTACATCTGCCCCTTGCATAAAGTCCGCTATCAGTTGAACTATTTGTTTCCCCGAATGCAAATGGTTTGCTTCCTAGAAAGTTCGCTGGCTATTACTGTTACTATAACAGAGGTGTGATTTGGTCAAGTGGACGAGCTGGTTCCTGCTTCCTTGCCTGTGATAGGAGGTCTTACCTATTGGTGGGTTGGGTGTGTGGAGGCGTTCCTGTTCTGTGAGGTCAAGAGGTTGATGGCTAGAGTGTCTGCAGCTTCTCTTCCTCTCGTACCTGTAACCCTTCTCTCTTGATAATGCACAACACATGGGCTATCCCTGTGGTGGAGCAGACCGGTGTGTTTGCCTTGAAAACCTTCTCAGCCGCGGCTGCTGGCACATATAATGGAGTGCAGGGGAGCTCTAGAGGGTATGCCAACCCAATGTTTCATTTATATTAAAAACCAGTGACAGAAATCTTCATGCAAGAAATGTAAATCGTAAATCTTTTTTAATCAATAACATGTCAGAACATAGTTTAAAAACATCCATTAAAATACCAGAGAACCAACATGACAAAAATTGCTTTTTTTCAATACTCGGTCCAAAACATAACTGTTGTTACTGACAGAGTTTGATTTTGAAGTTTCCTACTATTCGTATCATCAGTAAATGATGATTTGTTATAGTGATGTTGCTCCTCTTACATACTAGCAGTTGGCCTGACTATCTGTTGAACGTAACACAGAATTAGTGGATTGATTGTTTTGTCATTTTTATGTTTGTGAGTGAACAAAGTGATCGAGGAGGTTAAAGTTTGGTCACACTAAACCTGCAGGCAGTTCGTTATACCTTGTAAATACATACCAAGTAAGAGCTGTTTGTAGGTGCAAAGTCCAAAACAGGACAAAAACACAGCTGGACATCTGCTGCTTGATGCGTTCACTTTCCATTTCCCAGCATTTTGTGCCAGTTACCTCACTGTCTTTCTCTTTCAAGCTCTCTTCCTCTGTTTCTTGGTGTTTCTTTCTCTCCCTTATAGACGGTGGCTTTTTGTTGAAGTATCCCAGCATCTCATGTTTGCTTGGCACAGAGCTGTAATGTTTACCCTCCTCCTCTCTTTCTTTCTGCCTCCCCTCCTCACTCCTTTCTTTCCTTTCTCATTCCCAGAGCCCTGTCTCCACTTTATTTTGTCTCTCGTGATAATTTCCTGCATTGTTGACAGTTGATTTAGAAAAAGATAAAAGAAGCCTTTCAACTTCTCGACTGCCCTCCCCTCTCCGTGCCTCGCCTCTACTCTCCTATTGGCCTCTCCTCTCCTCTCCTCTCCTCTCCTCTCCTCTCCTCTCCTCTCCTCCTCTCCTCTCCTCTCCTCTCCTCTCCTCTTTGGAGGACAAAATGTGAAAATCAACCAATTAAAAATAGCACAATTTTTCATAATAGAAAAAGGAGACAACAATTTAGAGCTGAAACTATTAGTTGATTAATTAATTAGTTGACTAACTGACCAATGTATTGGAAACAATTGTTTCAATCACTTTTTAAGCAACAATACCAATACCAGCTTCTCAAATAAATCTCAAATCTGTGAGGATATTTGGCTTTTCTTTGTCTATTGAAATGTAAGTTTAATATCTGTTGGTTTTACACTGTTAGTTGGACACAAATAGCAAACTGAAGATGTTACTTTGTGCTTGAAAACACCTCCTTGGTGTGTTAAGATGGTCATTTCCCATTATTCAGTGGTGTCTTATAAACCAAGCGATTAATTAATTAATGAAGATCATATTTGGTGGATTTAATGATAATAAAAAAAATCATTATTTGTAGCCTTTATCTGTATAACAAAAGAAGACAGATAAAAGTAATTTGGGAGATCTATCATTGGAACCTAATACATTTATACATATATAAAAAGAGGTGGAGATATATACTAACTATAGGCAATACTGACCAAGAAAGTTTAACAGCAGTATAGTATAGTCAGTACAGAGTAGTACAGTAGTGATTCACTCTTTTGTATGACTTTTTGTGCAAATATCCACAATATTTGTGCCGGTTTGATGCATTAGAATACACAACATAGTTGACACATGATGCAACGTGTGACTTCACCAAAACACTTTCACTTCTCTAGTTGCTGATTTGAGTTGTTGCTCATTACTTGGTGTTGTTTGAAAGTTGTTGACAGCAGTTGTATGGCTCCAGTAGAGGCAACATTGAGACAGAAAGGCAGAGTGACATTTTGAGGATTAGATCAGAGGATGAAATAAAATGAGAGATAACGTGGAATGCAGAATGTAGTCTGTCAAGTTTGTCATAAAGTTCTCGTCAGTTGGTAGAGTTTTGTGGATACATGCGTGCAGAAAAGGTGGGTGAGTTAAGAGTTGTGAAGCGCTCGGCTGCCCTGCACTGCCCGAGCCCCCTGCACAGTTCCTCTGGGGTATCATCCATCAAAATAGCTTGTTGAAGAGCTGCCCACTGGTGTGATCAGCTGGCTGAAGGGACCAAGCATGCACCTATACACACACAGAGCACCGACTTAACACACATGCATGAAACATCCACACACACAGAGTTAACTGTACGTGCCTGCATTAGCATGCCAGGCGTGTTGGTGTTGCTAGTTGGCAGGCCCATGGAAAGTTCCGCCAGTCGTTAATGGCTGGTTTATGCCTGACTGTGAGCATTTTGGAGTGTGTATCTCAAGTGTCTTGTGTCTGCTGTGGGCTGGGGTTCATGTGTTTGCGTGTGTGTCGGAGTGTGGAACTGAATCTGTAACTTGTTATATTTCTGATTATTATGTGGCTGGGACTGAAATTGGGACTGGTACATGCACACACTCTGCTCAAGGAGGAAGTAAGTGTTTTTTAATGCAAAGCCACATCTTTTATAGCTTTACATTGTTAAACCACCCTCCTCCTCCTCTCTCCCCCCTTCCAGGGCATGCAGACACACTTCCATCCCTCCACACCCTCCTCTCACCCTGTCTTCCCCCACCCGTCCCAGCTCCACATACCTGTCATTTTTTGCTTAATTGCCACTCACATTCCCACAAGGCTAAATGCTGATGGGCTTTATCCACACAGCTACTACTGTTATGTTGTTGAGTATAAAACAATATAAAAAGGTGATTTGATCATAAATACCTTTCTACCAAGTCCAACAGTAATTTCTGCACCGCGAAGCTGAGATGTCATTCAAATCATTACTGTGTACTCGTAAAATCAGCTGACACGAAACAGGTTAAGGACAACACCTGTATTGTCTTATTGGCTGTCCCAACATTTTAAAATGAGTGATCATGATAGGAAGTTGTGCACTTAACTGTCACTGTCAAGGGCACCTGATTGAGTTTATTGAGTTATGAGTTTAGGCACCATCATTTTGGAAAAACTTTATTCACTTTGGAGAGAGTTTCAAATAGAAAATGCATTTTCAGATTTATCCGGCTTTGTGTGGACATGGCCTCCCCTATTTTCTCCTTACTTCTCCCCTCCTCGCCCCCAAGCTGGGACCCCCCACAAATCACTAAAACATCCCAAACACACATCCACCCACACATGCAGGCAAGCATGCAGAAACACACACTACAGCACTCAAACACTCACATCCCTGAACTAGTGTGTGAAATCCTGAGGTTGATTGAGGATGAGGAATGTGACCTAGTGACCCCAGGCTGTTGGGAGGGGTAATATGCGTATGTGTGTGTGTGTTTGATGTTAGGGAGCAAGTGATGGTATGTACACTTTTCATTGGCTTGCTATTCCCAGAAGGGTCCTTTCTCATTTTTCAGACCATTTCAGTTTTCTTCTAAATGGGGCACAGACGCATGCACGCACACCACATTCATAAATTTGACTTGTGAGTTAGTCATGGAATTAGGCATGTAAAGCATGATTGTCTTGCTCTGATGTGAATGTAAAGGCTGTGTTTGTGTAATGATACATAAATGTGTGCGTGTATGCGCACACACACATATCTCTCAGACTCAGTTGTTGTCTTGTCTGTGAGAGAGAAGCAGGTCTCTCATGTAGGTGTGACTAAATAGTCTTTCTCTCTCAGCACCAACACACACAGACACTCACAAACACACACACCACCCACTGAGCAAGCTTTTTCATGGCCGATAAAACTGATGATCTGAATGTCTTTTGGGGGTTTGTCTCCATCTACGTGCTTGCTGTGTGTGCGCGTGCGTGTGTGTGTGTGTGGGGGGGGGGTATTCACTTCTTGACTTGGCATAGCTGTCTTAATTAAGACTCATGGCATGCAGCCCTGATGGAGCTCGGCATTAGTGCTAGAGACATGCTGTGTGTGCAGGCCTGAGCGGCAGCAGGTCCACTGGCAGGGAATGTGGGCTTATTGTCTGGACTCTGTGGTTGTCCTCCTTTACTCCTCTTTACTAGCCACTTGTAATTCAGAGCTGATTAGGATAATTGTAGATCATTGCATTCATATTCATGTTAATACAAAGGTAGGTGGGTTCTGACAGCAAACTTCACAGCAGTGATAAAACAACAAAAGCTCTCTAAACTGCTTGAATATCTTACTATAATGATAGACATAGCCTATGTGTTTTAACATTATAAACTTCTTGTCAGTCATGCACTTCTGACTCCAAAACCAAATTCCGATTTGTAACATTTAATCTGATGTTTAGTCCGCTGTATGTTGAAATCTTTTTCTGCATCGGAGTGTCTATAATGTACTGTAAAATGAACGAGGAGGGACGGCTTAGCATTGAATAGTTACCTAATGATGGATTCATCAGAAAACAATTAAACATGTTTATCGCGATATCCTAGAATACAGTATGACAACATAAAATATCGTGCTTTGTCCGACCAACAGTATAAAATCCAAAAATATTCAATTTCATAAAAAGTAAGACTAAGAAAAGCAGCAAATTCTTACTTTTTTAAAGATAATTTTTTGGGCATTTTAGGCCTTTATTTGACAGGAAAGATGAAGACGTAAAAGGGGGAGAGAGAGGGAGAATGGTATACAGCAAAGGGCCGCAGGCCGGAGTCGAGCCCGAGCCCACTGCTTCGAGGACTAAACCTCTATATATGTGCGCCCGCTCTGGGCGTCCAAATTCTCACATTTTAAGAATGTGGAACCATCAAATGTTGGAAACTATGCAGCTCAAGTATATTCTGAATACTTATTATCGTTATTAGTCTTTCCATTATTCAAATAAGTTTCCCCCTTATTTGTTGTATAAGCATATTCAAAAGCATTGCTCATATTTGCCTCAATCACTCTGTGGACTCTGCAATAGACATACAGTGTCTCTATACATACAAACGTTATTTGTATTATGTGTTTTAATTCAATTCCTTAAACTGACTTTACAGTAATATATCAAAACAGTAACATTGGACACATTTCCATCATCATTTCTATCTGTCTTTATGTACACGCATTGTACACACACGCACACGCACAAACACACAAATCGGGTCCGGTGTCTGATCCCTGAGTCTCATTCTGCGGTATGAGTTTTGGTTTTGGGATTTGACTCCAGGGACTGATTGGCTGAGATGTTTATTGTGAATTGTACAGTTAAAGCCCCACAAAGGTTTTCCCTTTTTTTAAACGTGGTGTAACCAGAGGCCAAATCATACACTAAATATGCTGAATATGCACGTGAAATTGTCCTTCATGAGGAACTATAAGTAATCTTCACTCCTGTGGTGTTGTGTGGAGTCTGGGCTCAGCTGAAAGTTTACTAGCTGGAGTGTAAGACTGAAAGTATTGTCCGTTTCCCCACCAACGTATACAATGTATTATATGTATGTGTGTTTTAGGTATCTGTGCGCATGCTTGTTTTTGTGCAATGGAGTTCAAGCATGCCTGTGCACCCAATTGGTGTATTTTTATGTGGGTGTGTGCGCGCCTGTGTCTGTGTGCCGATGTGCGCAGTGAGGAGGAAGTGGCTGTGTTTGTTTAAACTAAGCACGCTCAGCCATGTGGGACAATTTAGCGGGAATGAGAACCCTGCAACTCCCTCCTCCCCTCACCCTTCCCCAAGCCTGCACTGACCTCCTCCCCCAGCCTACCCCAAAACATTCTGAATGGGCGGCTGTCTTTTGAAGGCTGAGGGGTTGTTTGAGAAATAGGGCCAATAGTGTGGTGGTAAGGACAGGGGGAGCAAGCGAGGAAGAGGGAGGGCAGGAGAGCCCAAAAAACAGGTTAGAGATGAAAGTGGGACAGAAGAGGAGGAGATGAGGGAGTAGAGAAAGAGGTGGAAGGCTGATCGCTGGTGCATTAAAATCAAAGTGTAACTAATGTTCATTGGCCAGTGGTCCTTTTTTTGTAAAAAACATGCAACCTTGAAAGTCATACACAACACAGACGCTGTCTATTTATGCTAAAAGCCTGTATTACATGGAACCAACTGCATTACACAGCAATGAAGAAGAAAAGGTGGTCGGCGAGGACACATGAATGAGGCTGTAGAGCTACTGCAGAGCTGGTGCTGTATAATGTCATGCTAGCATACATTACATTATTACATTACATGTCATTTAGCTAACACTTATCCAAAGCGACATACAATTGCAATGTATGTCAGAGGTTGAACACCTATGGAGCAACTAATAGCATACTATTGTCATGTCCGGCATGTAAATAAAGGTCTGAAGCACGTGTAAGGCCTCCAAAGAGCCACACTATGGATCATTTTGGGATTATATGTGAGAAAGACAAAGAGATAATGTTTTTTAACTTGAACTGAGTTCACATTGTCTTCATATCTCCATGTTAACAAGAGTAGAAATCACTTAATATGTATTTCTGAATTAGTTCAATGGTTTTCAAAGTCTGAGATTATGGGCATCCCCTCAGACAAAGCTTGGAAAAAGGTGCCTTGCCCCCCCCCCACCCCATGTTTACTTGCTTAGCTTCGCTCAATTCCGTGATGCATAAGGGAATCATCAATATGTCATTTGATCCCATTAGACACTCAACATTGAGAAAAGATAACCTAATATTGCTGTTAAACAAAATTTCAAACTACACCAAATACATAACAAAACGTTCTGTCCAAATGTATTAGTTTCTGACTCTTTTTGACTGATTTGAAAAACAGTTAAATGAAACTGCTGAACTAGCACTAGCACATTTAGATTATTCTATGTGATCTTCTTTTGATAACTAATATAAAGTTTTACACTTCCATTCCAGTCCGCCCGGGGAGGCCTGCCTCCCACTTAAAAAAACTTCTTTGTTAGTATATATTACTTTTTCTTCCTACAGTATCTATTCCTATTTTTTTCTACTATCTGTTTTTTTTAATTGATCCCCAGGAAATTACAATTGATTAATTCCTTTGTCTGCTCTCTATCTGTCTTTCTACCTTTGTTAGCACTGGCTTGCTTGAAAGTTTGTCTGTGTTTGACACTGAAAGATACATTAAACACTTATTTTGCCTTAATGACCTTCACTTTTTAAAATTTTAACTGCACTAGCTTGCAAAACTCAAGCACGCATGAAGGCATGCAGATCTTCTGATCTTCAGAATTTGATCAAGGGGTTCAGTGGTGCTCTGCCTGCAAACTAATCTCTGAATCTTTAAAGATCCTTGAATAAACTTCAAACTCAACGACCTTAGCTCTTATTTAACACCAGCTAGCCATGCCATGCCAGTACCCAGATGGCTTGTGTGTGCATCTCTACAGCCTGTCATACTACCAGTCAGGCCAACTCAGCCTTTAGTCTCCTGGCTCGTCCAACTAGCCTCAATGTGTGTGGCCAGACTGAGCCTTGGAGATCCAAGGTGTTAAGGAGGAGTTTTCTGGGAGCTTTCCTCAGTCTCAGCGCTCCTCCCTGGGCTGCGGAGCGCCCAGCCCTCAGCCTCTCCAGATCTGATGGAGAGTCTGAAAACTGTGGTAGGGAGGGAGGGAAAGATGAGAGGGAGAGACAGGGAGGAGGGAGAGGAAAGGACAAAAGGAGAAGAAAAATCTGGAAGCACTGCCATGAAGAAGGGTGAGTCATGTTCATGTGCTTGTGGGAGAATAGCCACTTCCTCTGTAATAAACGCACACAAGCACCAACAAACTACAGCATTTCTTAAGGCAGTCTGGCTTATTGACAGGAATAGTGAAGATGAAGATGTCATAAAGATGGCCGAGATGTTCTAGACATAGATGAGGCTGATGGAATGAGTTTTAATGAGGATGATAAGGGCGGGTTTATGTTTCCGCCAGTCGGGAAACTATTTAGTTGCGTGTGTGTGGTCATCAGTTTGTGGGAACATGCGTTAAACATCTGTAAGTCAAAGGAGTACTAAATTGGAGAAAAATGGCGTGAGTCTGGCGGTCCTGGCTTATGTAATTGGTGGAAACGTCAGTCTGTGACTGAGAAAAACCGTATCGCAAAATCACTTTGTCTTCATGGGTTTGAGTTGCCTCTGTTTAGACTCACACACAATGACCCACATTATTTCACTGTGCTTTTTTTCTCATACATGGTAGACAGAGAGAATATAGATATCCCTTTTCTCTGTTCTCCTCTGGAGTTACGTCGTTGCTACGTGGCTACGTGGCAAGCATTGGACTGTTGGGGCCTCTACTGTGGGTTTACTGCCTGCTGGCCCCCAGCCCAACCACACACCGGATAAAATCACACACATACACACACACACACACACGGCCAGCACACAGCCGTACAGCTGCAGGAGGGAGGGCTCGCCCGGCAGATGCACACATCTGCTGGAGCTAGCTATCCTAATGTGAAGCTGTCAGTGCAACACAGAGCTGATTGTGAAAAGTGGAGTGTGTTTTAAGCTATTTTAGCTTGACTCTTTATTTGCAAGAATCATTCAATTTGTTCTCTGTCTCTTACACACACACACACACACACACACACACACACACACACACCTTGCTGCCTGCTGTCTGTGGTATGACAGGCAGGACTAATGTTTGTTCTGGAGCAATAACACAATTAGGATTCCGCACATTTCTCTCTCCACACACACACACACTCAATGTCCGGCCCCTTCGTTCACCCCTCCCCATTTTCTCCCTTCTCCTCTTTCCTCCCCCCCTCCTCCTCTGCCTCTTCTTTCCATCCTGCCTCCCATGCCCTCCTCTTAGTTAACAGATAGCTGTCAATTCCGCCCTGCGCAGACAGGTAACACATGATATTGATTCAATAACACCAAGTTGCTTTGCTTTTGATCAAACTACAGAGCTGTCTCAGTCACATGTATGTGTGCATACTTTATTCTTGGCACAGTTCTCCTATTCGGTCCACTGCTCTTCCGCTTAGGGTTGAATTCAGGTGAGCTTCTACCATACAGCAATTAACCTTTCTCTCTCGGTCTCGCTTACACACATCCTGGAACTACTCTCCCTCAGCTCCTGACCTGAGTGTAAAATAACCTTATTCCTCTTCATTTTGTTCACAAGGAAAACTGATGCCTCGTCTACCCCTCCCTCATCTCTTCCTCCCCCTTTCTCAACTTCTCTCCTCTATCTCCTTTTCTTTCTCTGCACTCCCTCTATTGTCTCTTCACCTTTCTTTCTCTCTGACCCTGTTTTGTGTTCCGCTGTGTGTTAAGGGGTGTTGTCCTGATCGTGTGTGTGTGTGTGTTATGTAACTGTAGTCTCTCCCTGGGAATGAGCTGCTGCTTCTATGAGCACCGCTTCTACTTCCTCCCACCCACTGCCCCGGCAACAGCCTATAAAGGGGGCTGATGGTTTCCCCTCAGCCAGTGGGAGAGTGGAGCTGTGTTTTGACAGAGTAGTGGAATGTGAAGAAGGTGGAGTCTTTCCAGGAAGTGGATGGCAATAGAGTCAGATCCTGGAGTTGTTGGCTGAGCTACTTATTTGGCACCCTGGAAAAACTTAAATGCCAATACACTTGTGTGTGTGTGTGTGTGTGTGTGAGAGAGAGAAACAAGCTGATCAAAGCTGTTAGATTAGTTTTTTTAGTGCGTTCATGAGCATTCTGTTGTATTTTTTACTTAAATGAAAGAGATGAAAGAGACACAGTAGATTTTTTAAAATCTTTTGATTAATTTATAGCTATCTGAAGCTGTGTATGTCGACAAAGAGAAAGCTGGACAGACCAACATAAGCATTACTTAAATCTTTAAAAAAGGCTCAGTGGGAGGGACGAGGAAAAGGGAGGGAGAGGTAGTGCGGAGGCTGACTTGAAGTCACTAGGTTTCTGGCCTGTGTTCCTGGAAACCAGGCCTGATGAGAGGATTGGATGGGTGGGTAGATGGATAGATGGGAGGATGACAGACGAGAAAAGCTTAGCCCAGGGTGCCTATTTTGTGAGTGTGTGTGTGAAGGGGGTTTGGGATGGACGGGGGAGAGAAGTGCTGAGCCTGTCGTTTATCAGGCTGAGTCCTGACTTGTCTGCACTCCGGCTGCACACAGTGATCTGCAGAATTCCTGGTATTCAGAGGAAATGGGGGTAAAAAGGAGACAAGGGCAAAGAGAGAGAAAATTAAGGAGAAAGAGTAGTTATATGAAAGCTGTAATCCAGGAAAATGTAAAAAATTAAATGGAGAAAGAGTCTGAACGACTACTCAAAGTTATAGTACAGAAACATTCACCATTCACACACATTAATACACTGCTGTAATCCATCTGCTCATCAGATAAACATGCACACACACTCACACTCCGAGAGTGATCGGGGCAACTGGTTTTTGCCCAAGGACACTAATCTTGGGAATTGGCAGGTAATTAAATACAGCAAAAACGATCATTTTTTGGGCCTAATCTGGGATTAATTAAATACAGCATCATTTTATCAGACACTGACATCAAGGTTAGGGATGTTCCTACATTTCCTAGCACTAAATGCAGAGTGTTAATAATAGCTTCTCATCTGCCCTGAGTTATGTGCAATTGGCAGGCAACCTACCGCAGTTTAACCTTGGAGACTGTAAAAGTGGAGAGATGCACATTCGTGCACGGAATGTGGAACGTGGCAATGACAAATCTTCCAAAACTGCAACGTTGTTGAGATAAGGATAGCCGTAGCTGGAGTTTGGAAAAAAAAGCCTGTGGCAAGGAAACGCTACTAGTTTAAATCCCAGAATGTTTGGGTGAAATCCTACATACTATGTTCTATGGTGTTTAGATAGGTTCATTCTTTGCAGATATTACCAGTTTACCAGCAGATCATGATGCAACAGATCATTTTTTTTGTGTGGAAATGCCCTTGTGAACATTTATTGGCTAGCTTATTGTAGGTTTAGAAGGCTACAGCCACACTAATATGTTTTAGGGCTAGACAATATGGAGAAAATCAAATATCACAATATTTTAACCAAATACCTCGATATCGATACAGCAATGATATAGTATTGTGCTTGGTGCTTTTACAAAATATTTACACAATGAGATTTTTGATAAATAATCAACAGTAATGTGGATATAATGACTAAGTGGGTAAAGGCAAATAATAGAACAGTTACAACAGTCTGGTAAGTTCATAAAATGACATAACTTTACTGTAATGCATCCGTTATAACCAGGCAAAGACACCACTTATGCCATATGACGATATCCAAAATCTAAGACGATATCTAGTCTCATATCTCGATATTGATATAATATCAATATATTGCCCGGCTCTACTACGTTTTCATTTTCAAACAGCATTTAAAAAAAAAAGCCATCTCCATCCACACAAGCGTTTAGGCTCCATATCAGAAATGACCTCCGTCCATATTAACACGTCTGACACAACGCATATCACAGGCAGGTGTAAACAGGAAGCAGATTGTCCAACGTTACTCCGCGGTGGAAAATCATGGATGTATGTATAAGTTGAAAATACAGAAATAATTTGGAGAAAGAACAACAAGGGCTTTATTTGCTTGGATGTAAGTAAGTCTACCTAACCAATAAGACTGATGTGCGTTGTCGTTGTGGTCTCTGTTTCTACCTGTTCAGACTGCAATGATACTCTTTGTGATAAGTTTTCAGACTAAATCGAGGTCGGCAGTGTTTAGAAATGTCTCCTTTTTTAGGGGCTCGGAAACGCCGGAGTAGTGTGGATGCGAGCCGTGAACATGGCAAAAGATAATCGTTTTACTTAACGTAAAGGTGTAGCCTAAGAGTGTCAGATAAATGCACTATAACCTTTTTTAATAGTAATTTTACCTTTTTAAGAGGATACATTTTCAAAGGGACTTTTTTTGACAATACCTTGAGGGATTGAGTTGTTAAGGAGACCAGTGTTTTTATCCAGAAATCATGACATGATTAATTGATGATGGAGGGGAAAGACAACATGATTGTTGTGGAATTGAGGTAAAATGGCTTAATTACATTTTTTAAAGAGACCTCTTAAAAGTGAATTGAAAGTCATAAGCAGCAGCTGGTTGGTTGAGACTCTTTCACCATCAGATGTGGTCTATTAAGGTGCTGGATTTCATCTGTTTGAGGGGGTAAAAGGGTGCTCTAAAGGCCTCAGCTTTGGGAGTATGGAGAGGAGCTTGTTCATACATGATTAGCAAGTGGAACATGTGTGTTTGTGCTCGTATGTGTCCGTTGCATTCCACTCCACCCGTTCGGAGTTCTTCTACGTGGATGACATATCATTACCGCAATTACAGGGCAAGAGGACTTCGACCATAGACACACAGAAGCGTGCACACATGAAGCTGTGCAAATGTATGCACACACATATGCAAGTCAATTGTAAAAGGCAAATTGAAGGACAAGCTGAAACTCTGAATTTTGCTTCCGACACTTTGCCTCTGTCCTTCTCTTTCAGCTTCTCAATGCACACCCTCTCTCTCTCTCTCACACACACACACATACACACTGCATATGTGCAGAAAGCTGCCAGCCGACATGGGAACCCAAAGAAGTTCCATCTTTTATAAATCCCCTCTCTGTCTTTTCCAAATGTGTGTGTGTGTGTGTGTGTGTGTGTGTGTGTGTGTTCATGCTCCCCTCAGAGTAAGCACAAGCACAGCATTCCTCTCTGCCACTCTTTCCCTCTTCCCTCCCCCTCACTCCTTTTCTGCATCTCCAATTCTCCACCCCACCTCTCTCTCTCTCTCTCTCTCTCTCTCTCTCTCTCTCTCTCTCTCTCTCTGCTGGTAAAAAGGTACTCACTCAATCTGTGTCTGTGTGTGTGTGTGTTAGAAAGAGGGTGAGTGAGAAAGTGAGAGCAGGTCTCTCCTAGACTGAATACCTTTTTGTAAAAGGAGCTGGGGTTGAATGGGAGTGGTGTTGGTGGCAGTTTCCCACCATATTTAGAAGCTCACCCCCACTCCCTCATTCTCCACACACACACACACACACACACACACACACACACACACACACACACACACACACACACACACACACACACACACACACACACACACACACACACACATATCAATGTGTCTGTGTGCATGCATATTAAATGCCAGCACAGATTAAAGTTGTCAGTTGATAAGATGGGTGTAAAAGGACTTGGATCAATCCCAGTCATGTTTGGCATAAACTTGTGTGTGTGTGTGTGTGTGTGTGTGTGTGTGTGTGTGTGTGTGTGTGCTGCAGTAAACAGATAGCCATTCAGTTTCCAACCACTGACATCTGAGAGCATTCCTCGCTACTTAACACACCCAAAAGGAGGACGAGGATACCTATACCTTTGTCTCCCTCTCTATCTCTGTTATCTCTCTCCTTCTGTGTCGCTACTTTAACATGCACATTACTGATCAGTTACACCAATGTGTCCAGTGTGTCCAGTATACTCTGTCAAGACATGAAACCCACGATGATGAGTGTCAGCTGATTGTGCATTCAGCCAGTGTTTGACATATTCCCATGAGGCTATTGTCCCAGATTAATCACTCATACTCTTGACTGTTAAACCACAGAATTACAGAGAATAACATTACCTAAGTACCAAATAAAGTTCAGTTTCAATTCTCTCTTTTGTTTCTCTTTCTTGTTTTTAGTTTTTTGTCTCTTCTGTCTCTTTGTTTGTCTATACCTCTCCTTTTTGTTTCCATAATTTTGTCCTCCTGTCTTTCTCTTTCCTTTGTCTTCTTTTATTCTGTCTTTTTAACCTCTTTGCCACCAGAACAACTCCAGAAACCAGATGAACAAATTTTGGGGACAGAAATATGTCTTTGCTTTCCCGCTGTGCCTCAGGAGCTGGTGAATATTAGAAGTAATTGACTGGGGGGGGTCACATTAACAGCAGGTTATTTTAATTTTTTTATACCTTACAACTTCTTTGTTTTTCAATCACATTGTTGCTGGTATTTAAAAATTGTTTAAGATTCTTGCAAAGCATGTGCTTGAGCAGTCAGCAAAGTTCAGAAGTCCAAACTCCACCCTGGTATTTTGCAGACCAATGAAAGCTAGTACCTTGGTTGCAGGGCAGTTTTCTTTGTGTGGTAGGAATCAAGAAACCAAAATTTGAACCAGCTTTAAGTTCCTGAAAGAGTTCCCAAGTTCCTGGAAAAGTTTGTGTGCAGGAAAAAAGGGCTTTGATCCAGTCTTTCTCTCTATTGGTGGATATTAGTATGATGTGTAGCTGGTTATGGTTTCTGCACTAATCTGTAATCCAGGATAGGAAACAGAGGCTGCTTTTGCTGTACGTACCACAGCTGACCAAAAAGGCCATAGTCTTTTTGTCAAACATGGCTCCGCGTCTGTTTTAATTGAGATGTAATGCTCTGACGTAATGTTTCTTTAATTTGACGGTTTGATATCAACACATGCATACTTTTGAGACAGCATATTAATCCTCTGTAATTAATCCAAAACAATACTCGACAAAGACAAACACAGCAGTTTATGCAACCAAGCAATTATCTTGAATACACCACACATACATGTCCTATCACATAAAGGCAGAAAAGCCCAAAAAATATACCAATACCAATTTTTGCTTCCCAATACCGATTCTGATACCTGAACTTGCGTATCGGCCTATACCGAGGACTGATCCAATACCCGTTTGTCATATATTTGATTATGTTTTAACAACTGTCTGTATGAATGTGATATGATTTCTATCTTTGTTGTCGGCCTGGCTCAGGTTAAACTCTTTGTAAAACATGAACAAACACAAACAATGAATGCCACAGAACCTCCTTTTTTATCCAGTTTGTCAGTTATAACAGAAAAAGAACATAAATAACTATTACTTTAACGTAGATTTTGATTATTTTTCGGTGCATAAACTCCAAGTACTTCCCGATACTAATTCAAGGGTTTTAGGCAGTATCGGAACATCTCTAACTGTTACTCTTCTTGCAGATTAGGGCCGTAAAAGTTCAACCTGATCTCAGTCCAAGTTTCTAGACTTTTATAGATTTCCATCATCTTCACTGCTTGTCCCTTGATGATCGTGCTTTGCGGGGACTGCAAGATTACATCTGAAATCAATGCTTATCTCTTTTTTATTAAGCGTTCGCTTCTGAGACGGACTCAGTCATGTGTGAACCGTGTATAATTCCCCTATTAAAAATAAAAATAAAGTTATAGATTTATCAGCCCGATGATTGAAGCTGAATCGTGTTGAAAGTTGCCAAAAAGAGCACAAACAATAGCCTGAGTATGATTCTTACTCCTATATCTAAGTGGGCATTCACACTGCCTGCATTGGCGTTCAGACGGTATGGCAAAAACTCAGGTTTTTCGGTTAATTTTGAAATTGGGTATTGCATTTAGGCTGCGGCGGGGTTTGCCGCAAAGAGTACACGCAATAAAAAGTCGAGACCGAATCAACTGTTGAAGAAATGCAACCCCAAGTCATGCCAGGCTAATCATGTAACCGGAGATTTTGAGACATTGTGAGAGTTGCATACAGGAAACGGGAAACATCACTGCCACAAGAACGTTTTATAACACGAGACAACAGCACTAAACTGTCCAGAAGTTTGTGTAATAGCTGAATGTTTGCCAAGCCGCAAAGCACAGTCTATCTGTCTCGTCTGTCTCTTTTCTCTCTCTCTTTCTTCGTGAAGCTGCCTTCAAGTGTGGTCGGAAACGTTCTATAAATGATCTGACGAAAAAAACGGTAGAAGAACACAACAGGACGTCACACAAATGCGCCGTTTCATTGACACCCCCCCCACACAACCTTGCAGCTAATTGCCTGGATTGCTGTTTCCCCATGCAGAAGGCGAAGAGGAGTGAGAATAATGTTACATTAAATAATGTACAAGCCCTCTTGGCCCTAAAGGCAAACTGCAGGGGGAAGCTTCAAGGATGCTTTGCTCATGGAAATGGAACTTGAGTGAACACAATTACTCTCTATAATAGTCAAACTAGGAATTTGTATGACAGAGTTAAGAACTTTAAATAAGCTTTAAATTAGCCTTCTTAAAAAGAAATGTCATTCATCATATTTGTAGGCCTGCACGATTAACAGTGATTATCGTGATCTTGATTCACCCCGCTCACGATTTAATTTTTATGACGGATTCTCATTTAATTTGATGAGCCGACTGCATTACAAACGCTACTACTTTCTTCTGTGAGATTTAAACATAGAAGCTGACTCAGTAGCTAAGTTGCCATCCACTTGTCAATTGAATTATCTTGTTTGGTAAAAAAACTCATGCGAATAAAGCTGGTGAAAGTGTGTTTCCATCCAACGGCTTTAAAGCGAATAAAAACCTGTTGTTTTGTGATCAAATAGGTATATCGAATTGATTGTAGACATTTAAAGTTGTTTCCATTCATGTTCGCACTGAATCGCACAACATTCAAGAAAACATTTGCGAACAAAGTTTTTCTAGACAAAATGGATTGCGCCGTCTACCAACACATGATCAACATTGTACAAGTTGTAGTGCTTATGTGCCAGCTGATAGCGACATATCAAGCTATAATAAGAAAACAACGATGCTATTAACTATGAATCGCTATGGTGATGCAGATTCAACTTATCTTTTATTTTCCCTCTGGCGCCCCTGTGAGAAACTCCATTTACTCTGGAGGACGTCCTACAGCTTGTCCTAACTTTTTTTTCCCCATTTCCTTTGCGGGTTCCTGATAAATTAAATTCAAAAAGTCCCTTGTCTCCTAGTCCGTCCACTTCCATCTGTCTGTGTTGACACCCGCCATGTGTACAAACAGAACGGAAATACTGGGCGGAAATGAACTAAAACTTCTTCTTCTTCGTTTTGTGGCGGGTTGCAACCATGAAATGACCTAAAACGTAATCGCAATTCATTATTTATTCGACAAATAGCGTTTCCATCAGCGTTTATCGCATAAGACGTATATCGATCAAGATAAAATCTGATGAGACTGAACGTATTTCCTTTCAGACAATATTCATGAAATCGAGTTTAACTGTTTCCATAAGGCATTTTTCATTCAATATCAATTAATTTGGATAAAAACATGTGGATGGAAACATAGCTACTGCTATCATTACCAGCAGAGGAAAAACAGTCAGGCATGCTGATGGACTGATTCACCGTTGCTCTGCATGACGAACCCTAGGAGGCACCTGACTTTGATCTACTTAAAAAGTCAGCCTGTGCAGCAAAATAGAAGAAATGCATGTGTGGCCAGTTAGCTAATGTTAGCCTAATATCAGCCTGGCTTCTTTCACTGTGCTGGTAGAAACTACACTCTGTCACAGTGTTTTATTTTCCTTACGTCATCAACAAAATCTCTGTGGTTTGAGGTTGAGGAAGAAGTGGACATGTGATTAGTTTCACACTGTCTTACCAGAGTTTTTGTTTTATGAATAATTCATTCATGTGAAGGAAAGGAGAAGTGCAAGTTGGTAATCATTTGAATTGTATGAGTATTTTTTAGTTAGTTTTGCTAAATATAAAAAAAAGTTTAAGGCTTAATTTAATCAGAGCAAGAAATACTAGTCACTAGAGAACGGTGTGAAGCAGTTCACTGGAAGTAAGTCAGACAGTCTGTTAGGAGGTTGTGAATATGTTATGCTTCATCCGTATGGACAAACTGGAGTCATTGGGCGTGTGTGTGTGAATGGCTGTATGAGTAATGACTGTCGTGTTATTAGTTCAGAGCTGCTCCTGAACATCTTGTGTGTGTGTGTGTGTGTGTGTGTGTGTGTGTGTGTGTGTGTGTGTGACATCTCGGCGTGTGTTTTACTTTACGTATCTTTTATGTTAGAGAGGCAGTTTCCATACTTACACAGGGCTTTTTGTCTGACATTTACACAGTGCTAGGGGTGGGAATCACCAGACGCCTCCCGATATCCTCGTAATACTTATGCCACGATACGATATTGCGATTTTAAACATATTGCGATATTCTGCGATATATTGCAATTTATAACGTTTTTTCCAACTTCTAATTTTTCCCAATTTCAAATGATGTCCCCAAAAGGAAACTTTGTCAACATCTGTTTTATCTAAAAAGAAACATTTCTCTGTTTGTTCATATCACTTCAATTTTATTGCTGCAAAATGGGAATGTCGAGCAGACAAACTGACCAACACATATACAGTATAATAAAAGGTCGATACTTGGCGCCTGGGTATCGATACAGTATTGCCACTGAAAGAATATCGCGATACTATTCTGTATTGATGGTTTTCCCCCACCCCTAACGTGTACAGTACACACACACACACACACACACACACACCCACATTCATGCTCCTTCACACACATATCCACACATTCATATACCCGGACAAGTGGGGCATTGTTTTGTAGATTCAACATGGAATTTTTCAATTTAACATTTTATCCCTGCTGGGAATCGACACCTTATTCCTCCTACATTCCAAAGGGGAACGGAAACTGGGGTGGGGGGGGGGGGGGGTGTCTGAGCCTATCAACAGCAGCATCCATCTGGTAGTGATTCCACTGGGAAACAAAGGTCATTATTCATTCATTGATACATTCAATTTCCGGATATGTGTATTAGATTCTGTAGGAAACAGCTGCAGAACAAAACAAGTGCATCTACATTTTCCCTACATACAGTATAACTTCCACCGTACTTCAGTAGACAAATGGCTAATCAGCTGTTTTTAAAACTTGCTTTTGCAAAGTGCAATTTCACACATCAGTTGCTTCAAATTGCAGTGAAAGGTTACGTTTTTACAATGCCAAGATACCATATAACAAGACAGCAGTAAGCTGAACACACCACATTGGGTCTATCTAGTAGGCTGCTCTATGATTTCTATAAAGTAAAAGTTAGTTTGTTTGGGAGATATGCTTATTCGAGAGTGAGAAGATCGATACCACTGGCTAGCCTGGCTTTGAAAGACAAGAAAGAGTTTGACACATAACCTTGTTTAAACGGAAACTTGCCGGTTTTTTTACACGCAGTTTTTATACAGATTAAACAAACACGACATACTATGTTAATTAATGACCTTCAAATGTGCTGGTAGGCAGATCTACTTATCTTAGAACAGAGCCAGGCTACATGTTTCTGCCGTTTTTCACCAGTTTCCGCCGGTTTCCCACCAGTTTCCGCCAGTTTCCAACAGTATACACCGGTTTCAACCGGTTTCCACCGGTTTCCACCGGTTTCCACCAGTTTCCGCCGGTTTCCACCAGTTTCCGCCGGTTTCTACCAGTTACACCAGTTTCTACCGGTTACACCAGTTTCCACCGGTTTCTGCCGGTTTCCAGTCTGTATGCTAAGTTAATCATCTCCTGGCTGTAACTCTTAATGTATAATATACAGACATGACATGTCATCAATCTTCTCATCTAAATATCAGCAAAAAAACAAATAAGTGCATTTCTCCTAATCGAAGAGAAGAAGCGACCTAATTCAATTTACCTTGGTGACAAATAGTTAATATATTGCTTACAGAATGGGGATATTCCAGTTGAAATTCACTCACTTCCTGTATGCAGAAAAGACTTGACCTGCTTGTACTCGTTCCCAACACCACACTTCTTTAACATCATACAAATAGCATGCACATTGTCTCATTTCTACTTGTGATTCAGGCTGATGAGTATTCATGAGTAGAGAGATTGCAGGAATATAATGGATTTCTTCAGGAAATTAGGGGTTATTTTAAGAACACAGGGTTATTGGGAGAGATGCCTCGCACTGTCTTCTTCTTCATTCGCTCTCCATTTATCATTTAAGCCAATCCTTCATTTACTTATTCCCTCTCTTTTCCTTCATTCTTTCTCTGTCTCGCTCTCCTCTTTTTCCTGGCAGAGTTGAGAGTGGTGTTACCATCTGTCTGTGATGTGTCCTGGACGCAACTGTGTGTGTGTGTGTGTGTGTGTGTGTGTGTGTTCAAGGCAGGATGGCCAGGCTGAGCTGGGAATGGGGCTCAAATGGGGAAAGAGGGAAAGATTTACACAAAGGAAATACAAAATCAAGAATTAAAAGAGAGATAGAAAGGCAAGAAAGACATTGAGAGGGATGTGTGTGTATATGTTGCAACAGTATGAGCCACAGCTGTGTGATCTGCTAACCCTTTCAAAGACCTTGTCAGTGCTAGAAGACAACCAGCTGAAAGAAAAGACACACAGCTGTTTTCAGAGGAATGCTGTGTGTGTTTGCTATGTGTGCACATTATGTGTATATACGTCAGAAATGGATTTCAGAGATACACTGTATGTCTTTACTGAAATGACAAGCCACTTCCTAATGCATGCTATGTGTGTATGTTTGTGTCTGTGTGTGCTAAAAGCAGCTTATAGCTGTTAGTCAGTGGCTCTTTAGCAGTGATTTCACTCGCCAGCATTGAACTGAAACACCTACGTCATTCAGTAATCTATCTCTGGCAGTTAATCTGTGTGTGTTTGTATATGTGTGCATACACATGTGTTTAGGTTTTGTGTAACATTTCGGCTAGAGTTTATTCTGTATCTGCTACAGTATGTGCGTGTGTGTGTGTATCCCCCCCTAGGAAACAGCATATATATCACACTGTAAGTGAATGGGAGCTTCAGTGGTTTTTGCTGTGTATGTGTAAGCGTGTACATTATGACTGTAAAAGTGCCCAGTTAGCAGCTTGGTTAAAACCCTGATGAGGGCTGTGTGCACGGCCAACACACATTGCCTAGATTTGTTTTTGGTTCTTGCCCTATAGCCAATTAGGTGAAGCCATGTTATTTTCCACTTGAGATGAATGGCCTCGGTTGTTGTTTTTATTTTATTTTTTTTTCCTCATAATTATGCTTTTTGGTTTTGACTGCTATTATTATGCAAGCAAAGAAACCATATCCAGATTTAGCTCTCTGGCTTACTCTCTAAAGAGCGGCAGCACCATTGACCCCAGAAGGCCCCGAAACACGTCCTATTCTTGCTATGTGTTTTCATGTTTCATATGCAATACTGATTTGCTGTGTGGTGTATTGACAAAGCTAACAGCAGGTGCAGTTATCCCTATTCAGCTATCAAACTAAGACCTTATTCATCCACTCTTTCTCTTTTTATTAATCCTCTAAACAGGATACTGGCTGTAATCCCCCCCAGTATTTTACAAGTGAAGTGCTTCTCACTCTCGTCTGGTTTTCCTCTGCCTATTTGTCTTTGATATTGACATGATGTGACTTGTTGGGTTTTACCAAAGCCAAAGTGCCTGTGAAAAGCCAGTATAAGAGGGTAAAACAACATATTAGGAAGGTTTTGATTTTTTCAAGTATCATCTGTATGCGTCTATTTTCTTTCCTCTTGTACACAAGGTTGTATTTCTTGACTTGGTTGATCGGACCAATTGTCTATCTTTCCATCTTTCTTATCTTTCTGCTTGTGTGCACCTTTCTTATAATCAATCCTTTGGATTCCCCCTATCTCTTTCTTGTTCTACAATTTTTTTCTTTGTTTTCATATGGCTATCATATCTGTCATGTTTCAACAACACCTCTGTTATTAGAAACATATCCGGGTTTTGATCCCAATTCTTATCTAAATTGGGATAGCAACCTGCATAACTACAGTAAACCCAATGGAAACAAACAAGTTTAATAAAAGCTCCTCCACAATGCGAAGACGGTTTCACGCTCACATGAAGTGGAAAATTTTGTTGATAGTTCTTGTTGTTAGTTTTGTTGAAGAGGAAATTGCACAATAAACACTGATGGAAACACACTGGTAGGCTGGCCTTATGCAGACTTGGCATGCGCTTGCCTCACAATTCATTGTACAACAGGAGTAGTTTGACAGTTTAGGAAATACGCTTATTTGTTTTCTTCCTGAGAGTTAGAGGATTGATACCCCTCTCACATGTGTTAAATATGCAGCTGTAGACAAGCTTAGCCTAGCATATAAACTGGAAGTAGAAGGATGCAGCTAGGCGCTTTTACATCTCCGTTTTTGTACCATTAAACAAACGAGATTCAATGTGCTGTTTAGTGAACTTCAGAGTCTGACTCGATTAGCAGCTACCTGGCTGCTTGCTCCAGCTTCATGTTTACAGTATGAGATCAAACCTTTGGCAAAACAAAAATGATTTCCCAAACTATTTCTTTAAAAATAGTAGTCTCTGAAATTTCTGAAATTTAAAATCATTAGCAAAGGTGGTGCCCTTTGTTGATTACACAAAGAAAGACTGTAAGAGTTTTGAAATGTATGATATACTGTATATTCTGTAATCCTGCTTGATTGCTTTTAAACCAGTAACAACCTTGACCAGTAGGTTAGAGGGAAATACACCAAATGTGGTTTTAACCTTTCAAGCCAAAAATGTCTGTCTGTTTATCTTAGTCACTACATGTGTGTGATATAACTGAACAATACTGACGTTCCTGTACTTTTCTCTGTACTTTCCCAGGTAGGGCAGTTCAGTGAATTTCTCCATGAATGTACGTCACAATGATGATGACAGACCAGATTCCACTGGACTTGGCTCCGCCCCCCCTCCTGAACGGGGAGGTCCCTCTCATGCCTCACATGGTTAACGGTGATGCAGCACAGCAGGTAAACACTTACGTAAACACACACACACACACACACACACACACACACGCATGCATCTGTCGTTTTCAGTCAATCTTGCAGAATGAACGTACAAATACATTCTCCACCTTTCAACATTCTTGTGTCACACACACACACACACACACACACACACACACACACACACACACACACATATGCAACAATACACATCAAACAGTCACGCAGGCACTTCTCTTTGTTGTCATTTCGTCACATGGCCCATGGGTTGTTGCCACAGGTAATGAATCGCTGCCAAGCTGTTACGGTAAAGCATTTTTCATGTAACTGGAACAAAAACAAACACAATATGCGTATGCGTCTGTGTACATACATCGACACAGGGGATGTCATATACATTCGCTTCATTCAATTCAATCCTAGAGATGTTTTTTTTTTGCACAGCATATAACCGGGTCCATTGATGGATCCCAGGCGTTAGCTTAAATTACTTTGGGAAAGTTTTCAACTGCTTCTCTGAGGCGGACTGATCTTCTGATCTAAAGCAGCAGAGCCAACTGGGTCACCTTCAAAGTACAAAACCCCACCTCAGCTCTGCATACGAAGCGATTGACGCAATTAAAAGCATTTTAGTTTCAGACAGATATATTTATACACCGTATGCTTGTGCTGGTAATTGAGAGATGATGTGTATGCATTGCCCACCGCCTGCTCCCTCACAGCTCAGAGGAAGCATGGTGGGAGTGTTTTGGCTGCGACACATACCAAGTAGGGAGGGTTTTGGCTGTAACACACAGCAGTTAGGGTACTCTTTTTACCATGCAGTTTAAACTTGGTTCCCAGTGTGAAATCAGGGAACCGGTGATTATAAAGATTTTCCTCAGCATGCGTGTGTCTATGTTTGTGTGTATTTGTTTGTTCCTTGGTCTGACTTACACTGTGTTTCTTTTCCTCTTTTAGAGCCTGTGTGGGCACACAAGTGTCTGTATTGAGTCTAAGTACATACTTCTGTTGTGTCTTTGTTTGCTTGCTTGTCTTTCAGCTTTCCTGTCTGTCAATCTGTGTCTACCTGCCTACACTTGTTTACGTGTGTTTATCTGTGCCTGTGTTTTCCTTCCGTGCATGAAAGCGAAGACACCAGAAACATTGTTAGGGCGCGTCAAAATATCATTCTACAATATATAATGGTTGAAGAAATATGATGCATTGTGGAGAAAATCTTATAATGAGCATCACATCACAACTGTAGCTTAATGGAATTTCTTATGGAGGGTTTCTTTCATTTTCCTTTCTGCAAAAGGGAAACGTGTTCCGTGTATCCTTATATATTATTTAAGGATCTACTTACAGTACTTGTTATTAGAATTTGAACCAATCCCAATTTAAAAAAGAAAAGAGAAAGGGGGCTGGGGGGAGAGATTGATTTGTTAGTTTTAAAAGTTATAACCGTTTCTCCCCTATGACGTAATAAAGTGCAACAATGTTGACATTTCCTGGCCCTTCCTGTCCATTCCCATATCTAGCCATTCATTTGGCCTTGGTCTGTCATCTTGGTGACGTTTAACTTGTGGCGGATTGGACCTTTTGGAAATGGTGGGTGTTAATGTCTGCTACAAAAAGAAATATTGAAATAATCAATGATATTACAATGTTTTCAATAAACGGTTTGTTTTGACCGTTGTCTGTCTATCCCAAGCTGTATGACATGTCAGCCAGAAACTATCTGAACAAAGACAGAAAAGCCCATTTGTGGAGCAGATTGGCAGGACAATGAATGTTGCTGGTGAGTGCTTTTATCACCGTCAGTGCATCATAGAAACAAAACCCACATGCCGCGCTTCGTCAAAAAAGCCCCCAGCATTCTGCAAGTGTTTTTCTGCCAGAGAAAAACACTGTAAATAAACTAGATATACTCCAAAGCAATTCTCAGAAGGTGCTTACATGTTTATTCGCCTGCTAAATAAAGTGGAGGTTTGGAGAATATTGTTTCAGCCAAAGTCAGATTTTTGTATATGTTCTAAGTGCATTTGACACCAAAATCTAGAAGAGATTAAACTTAAAAACACAGTTTAGAAGCCATTACAGTAACACATACAGTATGCTTCATGACTATTTTACACATACTATAATCTTTGGTGCGTATATTTTTGCATTATGTATAAATTATACATAACTCATAAATATACACACTCACTCCGCACACACACCCACATGGTCTGATATGGGGGTTTCAGTCTTTGGGAAACATGGGTTGCCCTGTACTATGCTGGGGTTCCTATAGCAACAGCAGCCGCTGCAGCAGCAGCAGCAGACAGAGCAGGAAGTGTGTGTATGTGTGTGTGTATGTGTGTGTCTGAGGGAGAGGAGCAGGTTATCGCTGAAATGGGATAACATGCAGACACTACAGGAGGAAAGCAGGTTATGAGGATTTTACGACGGGACACCTGTAGAGCATAGACAGGGCTGTGCTTGTGTGTGCATGAATGTGAGCTTGAATACATGTGCGTGTGTGTGTAATGGAGGGTCACCTGTTTCATGTCTACAGCCATGTGTACACTTTCAACAATCTGTATGCGGAGAATATGATGGTAAGGTGCATGCACGCTCCCCTCTAGCTTATTTAGCAGAAACACTGACATTTTTGCCTCATTTGTGTGTGCCCCCTGTCTGTATGTTTAATTATGATAGTCGTTTATGCATCATTCCATGTGTGTAATATTTGTGTGCACTGGTTTTAGTGGTTTCCTGCCAGTTAGTGTGGTAAAAAGAGAAAAATCAGGGTGCTTGACACAGCAGCATTGTCTCACCATTAGCTTATCTAACACCTCGTTTATATGTGTATGAACTCTGTGTCCGCCCTACTCTGGGATGCAAAGCTTATTGTGTGTTATGTCACCTCTGCAAGCTTATTGGTTGCCCAGCAGAGAGTCAGTCCTGTTTTTGTGATTGTTAAAGCGTGACAGATTTGATTCCCTTGTTGCCTTCTGGTTTTGATCAATTAATTTAATCCAAGCTTTCTAATTGTGTGATTTGTTTTGTGTGTGTTGTTGGTACAGGTGATCCTGGTGCAGGTGAACCCGGGGGAGACGTTTACCATCCGGGCGGAGGACGGCTCACTGCAGTGCATCCAGGGTCAGTCCCATGATATACTCTATTATTATATAAACATGGTGGTGTAGGGTCTTTTATTGTATTATTATTTTTATTAATAAATCTAATCACACACTGATGTAAATCAAGTTTAATCTAGAATTGAAGTAAAAAGCCCCTGGACCACATATTTTACTTTTGACCACTAGATAATCCCAAAACTAAGGGTGGCTGTTCTCGTACAGGTCACTGTCCAGGCTGTTGAGACGGTCCTACATAAGGCCTTACATAATGTTGTAATGGAATATGGTTAGTGACAAACCAAAGTTATGTATGGGTTAAAGAATATAGTCAATCATACTTAGTATTTTGGGAGATGGGGAAGGAAAAAGTTATTTTCCCAAAAAGGTGTGGCTTTTGAATCAAATTTTAGATTTTATTTGACCTCTTACCTCTTAGGTAGCCATTGGGTTACATTTATTTCAGTTTATTATAAAACTCATATGTTGGAGACCTGAAACTGGCTTAAGATAGGGAACCCACACAGGGGATGGCATATGCTAGTTTTTCTTCATTGTGTGGTGATTCAGGTGAAAGCGGGGATTCTTGGAAGTTGAGAAGCTGCCTCTCAAACCTAGGATAACTTCCCACCAACACATGGGTGTCATTTTAATGATGCAACTTTGCAAATATTAGTATTATTAAAGTTAGGAGTGAATGTGTTTGTAAAATTGTGTATTCTGATGTTTTGTACTTCTCTTGCATTGAATATTTATTTAGTTTTACCTACATGCCAAGATATAACAATCGGGCTGCAACCTGGCGCAATGCATCTCTCCTTGTTCTTAATGGTGAATTGTGCATTTGTGCTGTTTAAACAAAATTGCATTACATTACAAAATGAACATTGTAAAAGTGAGTTGCTTATCTCGAGCAAATTTTAAGTCTCACACCAATGTTTGCCCTTCACCTTAATTGTAGTCTTCTTCGGTCAATAATGCAGCACTAAGGGCCGTTTTACAGTCACCGCAGCCAAGCTAGCACACGAGAATGTTACGTCAAAATGTCAACGTTGCTGCCAGTTCTGCCATTTTTTATCTTTTTCTTCTTCTTCTAGTCCGTAGAAATAGCAAAGTCGGTAGCCTTTGCTCAGGAAAAGACTGCATCTAGTGTCGCGACCACCACACAGTATAAATAGTTACAACGCTCCCATGACATCAAATTTTGCATGCAACAGGCCGGCTGTATACTGCACGTTTAAGGGTGAGGAAAAGGAAGTGAGGGGGGAAATGGTACGCGTGTTATCTTCAAATAAAAGACTAGTTGAAAGCATAGTCAGTGACAGAGTGGGCAGCCAGGGTCTCACTCTCTGGCTGCATCTGATATCAGTACACAAACAGGCTGGTAATGTAAGCCACTTACTGTAACGGCATTTAAAGACGGAAAGAGGTGGCACTAACGCGGGAATTCCCCAACTCTTATGGAACAGCGTCTCACTTTGATGATGTCAGAAGAGTAAGCTAGTGCTTAAAAAACGTTGAAAGGGCGCCTTTGTTTTCTACTCAATCTCTCTCCATCTGTCGGTCTCTCGCTTCTTCTCTCACTCTTGCTTTAAACTCTGTGAAGGTTTTCTTTGAGCGAGAGCACCCACCCCCTCTCCATACTCTATGTTGTAACTAATTACAGCCCGCCTCCCTTTCTCTGCCCGCAGTGTAATTCAATTTTTCCTTGAAATCGGAGGGATCGCCCCAGGCAGACCTTAGAGGCACAGATAATGCCAGAGAGAAACAGTAAATGATTGGATGAGCGGATGCTAAGATGTGCACATACAGTTGACGAGACAAGAAATGTATTGATATGAATGAATGAATTGCAGGAAGAGGGATAAAAAAAATGGAATAATGGAATAATGTATTACTGTTTTCAGTGAATAGATTAATGAGATACCAGATGCTGATTTGAGAAAACACACAGCATTGACGTAGTCGGGGTCTTGCCGCTGTCTGTTTATTTGTGTGGGTGCATGTGTGCACTTGCATGCAAAATTTAGCATCGAAAGCACAGTGTGTATTTGTGTGTGTTTTTTTTTTTTTGTTTTTTTTGGGTGCCTTTTACTACATTTGACGACAGTTAATTGGGCGGGTTGCTGGGGGCTTGGGGTCTTGTTTGAAAGCACATATTATTAATGTGGAGGGCCACACACACACACACACACACACGTATACATTCTTGCTGTCTGTCTCTATCTGGAGGAGGTCACTGGGTTTAATGAGAGGTGGAGTGTGGCAGTGTGTTTTGAAGGCTAACTGAGTCGCTCTTTAGACAGAGACTCAGTGTGATTACTGAGACCTCAGAGCTCTGGGTTTGCGCATGCTTGTGTATTTGTGTGCCTGTGTGTGTGTTTTCACTCTGGCGTACTTCTGTGCAAGTGTGTGTGACAGGGAGCGAGATTACAGAGACCTCAGGACTTTTTTATATAAAGTAACCTCTGTTTAGCTGCTGCACTGCGGTGCATGCATGCAAACATTCATACACGTACACATACAGGCACAGATGCTCTGCCAAGGCAGAACCAGCCTGGAGACGTCGACACACCAACCAAAAGAGATTCTTTCATAGGAACTTTCAGCCTCCCTTCTCCTCTGCTCACTTCACTTTCTCCCTCTTTTACTCCTTTGACTTGTTTCCCTCCCGCTTCTTGCCTTCTTTCTGCCTCTACCTTAAAGCAAACCTGGAGCACCAAAGATATTGTTGTATTTGTTGGATTCAAATTAAAGAATTGCTCATTAGCCGCGCCACCATTTAATGCTACTAGCTGAATTATATTTGGATTGAAAGTTTGAGCTGAATTGTATTAACAAATTCCATAACCTCAGGGCACAGAATCCCTTTTAGAACTCCACTGTGTACAGTGGAATAATTTACATTTGCCCTGAAATGTAGTTTTCAGATATTTTAAGTAGTTCTGATTTGCTTTCCCTGCTCTCATATCGGCATTTTTTTCTTCCTGAGTCTGTTGCTGGGTTGATTTGCTTCTATGACTTTATGGGTGTTTCTTTGTGCCACTTTTGTTTTAGTGAAATCACTTTATCTGCTTCTAGAATCTTGTCCTGTATCTGTTAATTAGCATGCACTGTGTATGTGAGAGCCTGCATGCCTCCTAGCCCTGTTTAAACAGACTGACCTCCCGATGCTCCAGGGGTCAGCTTAAACTGACACCCCCCCATCTTTCGGGTTGCTCTCATGTATACACTTTTCTCCCTCCATTGCCCTCCCCCTCTAACCACCCCCCTTTTTCTCTCTCCCTCCCCCACTAAGACCATTCCCCTGAGCTTTCCCACACTCACATCAAAGGACAAGACTCTAGAGGGTGTGTTAGAGCACCCTGCTATGGAATGTGAGTGTGTTAACGTGTGTGTGTGTGTGTGTGTGTGTGTGTGTGTGTGGTTTTATAAGGCCGTGTTGGTTTACTGTTGTTTGGTCTTTGTTGGACTTTTATGAGGGATGATGAGGCCAGGGGGTGAAGAACAGGAAGCTGTGTCTTGCCAGGGAGGATGTGACATCATTAGGCATGGGTGGCAGCAGCCACAAGTCTCCTGTTGAGTTGGATTAAGGATAGTCAACAGTTGGTTGGTTTGATTTATATAATATCATGCAACCTTGGGTGGCCTTACTGGATGTACAACATCTCAAATAGTTACTCTGGGCTGCATTTGCCTTGAAACTAACAGTTCAACATTAAAAACGTCTTTGCATGTAAAAAATATCAGCAGGTAACACGTACTCAATGTCTTTGAGATCAAAGTAACTTGTTTGCAGAAAAAAACATTTGTATCTACTAGAGTGGAATGTTTCCAATGTCATCGAAAAGGCTAATACAGCATGTTGGATATAAGGCAAAATGTCCACTTGTCTTTGGCGTTACTGTTGGTAGAATGGGTGTTTATTAGGAAAACTGTTTCTTTAGCACAAGCATTTAATGAAACGTTCTACATAGAGTAAGCATGTTTTCTGTTGTTTAGCGTAAAACAAAAACAAACCAAAAAGTTCCTATAGGTCATTTTGTTATGGATAATTAACCTTATTAGAACATAAAAACGTCAGTAATAAACTGAACTGACAGTTGAACTTGAGCTCAGTTTTTCTGTCTGTAAATGCAGAATGCAGCCATGATGAAGTCCATTCTCACTGTTGCATAATGGCAAATGTAGTCCAACGCTATGCTGCTGTTGGGTTAGCCCAGGCCGTTTTTCAGATAAACAATGGTTACAGTGGATGCTGCCTGCATGACCTCAGTGATGTGGTCTCTGCGCCAGCTGTGTGCACATGTTTCCGAACAGAGAAGAGTGTGAATCGTGTCATGGTCTGTTTTGTGTTTTACCCTCAGATGTGTGTTGTATGTGTGTTTTGTTGTTTCTCCCTCATTGTTACTCTCTCTCCCTCCTGCGGGTGCATTCTAATTCTGTTATTTTATATCTCCGCGCTCCTGAAATCGATCATTCATTAAGGACGTTCCACTTAACTTATCTCTGCTCAAAGTTGCTTTGATGGAGGACACACGAGACTACCATAGGCCTAAGGCTTTTTATCAGAAAAATACAAAATGAAAATGTGTAAGTAATAATTAGATGCTGCATTGAAATCCCATCACCACAACACTGCAGTTGTATCAAATTACTGATACTTTTAATGGAAAAATACCATTGAATATTTTTATAGCTTTCTGTTGTAATTGTCTATTAGCATAACTTACAGTGATACTACAGCCATAAATCACTGTGTTTAAGTGACAGTAGTTGTAATGTGAACCTGTTTTCATTTTGTATCAAATGGCGAGACCACTAAATTGTTATGATACATAATGAGGCATCATTAGCATCTGGGATTATTAAATATTGCATTTATAAGTGAAAACAAATTGATAAATGCAGATTCAAGTCATGGTCTGATCTGTAATTGACGTCAATTCAGATGTTTCCTCGATGTCCTCCTCCTGCCTTCGTTTTTTTTTTTTAATTAAGAGGAACTAAGCGAGTAAGGGAAATGAGGAGATGATGAAAGGAATTGGGATGTACCCTGTGTTTTTCTTCCCTTTCATCATTCAGTGTCTCTGTCCCTTTCTCTATTTCTGTCTCACTTCATTTGTCTCCGTTTCTCCATGCTTGGGTGGTTTTCTCAGTTGGATGGACAATGCTGATATTCCTTTTGCTGGTTTCACTGCATCACTTCACAAGCACGCTGAGCTTCTCCTTCGCCAGACTTCTCGCGAAGTGTGCACTTCTACACTGGGAGCCCTTTGATCTGAAATGGAAATAGCTGGTTGAGAAAATATGGTGGAAAGTCTCGCGGCCTGTGTTTACATGGCTCTAAACAATCTGGGGGAGAGAACACAAATACACTTTTCTCAGAAGGGCCTAATTAGAGTTCTGTTTCGGACCCTCCAGTTGCTGCTTGTAACTCGTGGTGGTTGCTTTAGGAACTTTTCAAACCTGCTGTAAAATCCAGCCCTTTGGGACAGTGTGACAATCAAACGGAGCAGGATTGAAAATTAGATAAGTGGAAGACTGCTGAATGACGTCTGTATTCCCGTTGGCCTGAAAGATGAAAAGGTTCACAGCACGTGTACTAAAATTAACATAATTTATGCTTTATGAGTTGGGTTCCCTTATTTTTTTTAGAGAAAAAAAAGAAAAGTGTGTGTGTGTGTGTGTGTGTGTGTGTGTGTGTGTATGTCCGTCTGTGTGAATAGGTGTGACTAGACAAATGAATGGGCGTGTTGTTATTGTTATGCCACTTGCTAGTGGTAAATAGTTTTTTTCTATTTAGCATAAGAAGCATGAGAATTGTATAAACCCATAAAGGAATATTTCATCAAATGATCCAAATTTGGAGGTTTTCACTGGACAGCAGTGTGATTTTCAGAAATATCACACTGTTGTAGATTTTACTGTCCGCATCCCCAATACAAGCCACTACATCTCCCAGTACTCATGTCATGTTGGTTGTGTGTCAGACCAGGAAACTATATCAAAAGGTTTGTTATAGCAAGCGCTAAGGCTCAGACAGTGAAGTTTCTGTCTTGTATGAGCTGGAAAACAGGTAATGGGATGGTTGGAGAGGGAGAGACACATGGTGGAGAGGCATCAAATAATAGAGAAACCATCTGTGTGTGTGTGTGTGTGTGTGTACAGTACTGTGTGTTTGGGTGCGTGCATGCATCTGCACGTATGCAGTTTAGGCTTGAAGCCAGACAGAACATTTTTTCGAAGGACTTACCTTAGTGTTTAGTGTGAGTGTTTCAATTTTGTTTTATGTCCCATTGGATTTGGGGAAAGTGGTCACCATGGGAACGGACTCTCCCTCCAGGTGGTGTGTAATGGAATGTGGTCCCTCTGGGCACTGTGTGTGTGTGTGTGTGTGTGTGTGCGTGTGTGTGTGTGCGCTGTGCGTGTGTTAGTGTGTGACTTACCTGTCTTTTTCTATTTCCAGTATTTTCCACTCAAATGTACTTTGAAAGAAACAAAAGGGCTGAGAGGATTGGTTTGGTTTATTTGGCACGGTGTAGTTAAAAGTTGTACTTTAGTGTGTGTGTGTGTGAGGCAGAGAGAGAGAGAGAGAGAGAGAGAGAGAGAGAGAGAGAGAGAGAGAGAGAGAGAGAGAGAGAGAGAGAGAGAGTAGATTGTTGTTGTATGCCCTGCCCAGCGCGCACTTATAAACCCAATGCCCTCACAGGAGGGCATGAGGAGGCAGAAGGAGGAAGGGAGGGAGGGAGGAAGAAATGGAGTGGAACTGAAATGATAGAATGGAGAAAGGTAAATAAAGGGAGAGAGACAGAAAGAAGAAAGCGGAATAGGGTGAGAGTGAGAGAATCAGACGCCGCATGTCTGGTCGTGTCCGCTGCCATGCATTCCAGGCGAGGCCACTTCCTCTATGTGATGACCCCAGCTACCCCGCGCTGCTAACTTGGTCTTGTCTGCCAGCTCCTGGTTTGCTGTTGGGACTGGCCCACTAAGGGCAACACAGGGGTGGGATGAAGAGTGGGCAAAACTCTGGAGAATACTGTGTCTGTCTTTGTTTGTAAGATTGTGTGAAAGTGGATGTGTGTATTAACAGCAGCTGTGTAGAGGAGAGAGTTTGCAGAATTTTCCAGAGAAAGAAAGAGAGCTTTTCCAGGGATGAAATTCTTGGCTCCCTTGAAGCTCAGGGTACAGCTGGAGCACTTCTCCCTCCCTCCACCCTCATTCCCTCCTCCTTTCCCTTTTCTTTCCAACCTCCTTCACTTCCTCCCTTGCTTCCCTGTCTCTTCTTCTCCCTGTATTCCTAGCTTGTAGTATTGTTTGATTTCAGTCTTACCCTCATAACTCCAGCTCAAGTTTTGGTGATTTACACTCGACCCTTTGGTGGGATACATAGGACGAGTGGGATTAAATACATTTGTAATTGTTTCATCATCATGTGTTTTTAGATTTCACAGGGAAGCCCCTCTGTTTTTTCCTTTTTGCTCTGATTGGATTTGACAGTCGATGGGAGGGCCCAACCACGGAGGCCGAACAATGATCAGAGGGACTGGTAGAGCAACAGATTTGATATTGGTCTAAAAGAGAAGTTAGTTTGACTGAAATACTTGTCCATGTTTCGCCTCCTCTCACATATAAACCCAATATTTACATTTCTGCACTCCCTTGCTTGTCTGATCACCCAGCAGCCATGGGTCATACACACACACACACACACACAAACGCACACACACACAGTGGAATTCAGAGATGGGGAGTAGGGGGGAAAGTCCCTACTAATCTAGGACTTTGAGTCTTGCCTTCCTTCTTTCCACTGAGATTCACACAGCTTCTATTCTCCATACACACACTTTCTCTGCTCTTTGCGGTGGACAGAAACTCAGTGCTGTTCAGATTGTGACTCATGCACCAGAAATGCCCCACATCAACATGTGGAGAGATGGAAGGAGGAAAGTGAGGGGAGGACGGCAGAGGAGAATAAAGGGAGAGGTGTACAGCTGGGTACAAACATAGAAGGTTGTGCACAGAGGCGACATGATTAGTAAAAAATGACTGAAAGCAGTGCTCTTTCTTTAGTGGGTCAAGGTTTCAAAATGTGTTGCATCTTGAGGATTTAAGGGAGTGAGAGAAATGGAAGAGAGCATGGAAGGGAGAGCAGGAAGTGATTGTTAGATTCTGGGTCTGTTTACAACAGCTGTTGCATTTCTTTGCTCTCACTTTGTCTCTCTCCTCCTAGACATGTAGACTTGATTAGGGAATGGATACAATGAGTCACCAGTGCTTGGATTGTGTATGTATGCGTGTGCATGTGCATGTCAGGACTCTGCGACGTGTCCATGTACAGGCGTGCATGAACGGCAAAAGTGATAAGTGGAGAACGTCGCTCGATGCGTTGTGTGTTCTATGGTCATGGTTATCTTCAAGCAGATCAACAGATCTTGCGTGTGTGCGTGTGTGTGTGTGTGTGTGTGTGTGCGTGTCTGTCCGTCCATCCCCCATTTGGTTGTATTTTATTTGTGCCAAGGTGACCGTGATTTTGGTCAGTGTAAACTATTCAAATGTCAGTGCATTCCACTTAAAGTCAAGTGTTTGTGCGTGTGCAAGCGTGCGTGTCCATGTCAGTATGACATTTTAAACGTTTATGTACAAATGACCAGGTGTTAATCTGGGCATTTGTGCATTTGTTTGTCTTGGTGAGCCACGCACATCTGTGTCAATCTGAGTGTGTGTGTAACTGTAACTGTAACAGTATGTTTGTGCATGTTGAGATTTTGAGAACAAAGCATGGCTGGGCTCAGTGTCCCTCCAGACGTTACGTTGCTCTCCTCTGGAGCAGACCCAGCAGCAGAAGTAGGTCGGTTGACAGCACCCCTCCTCTGGGTGGGGGGAGATCTGGGCTGGGTGGAGGTATGGGCTGGCACCCAGGCTACAAGCTGAACACTAAACAGATCTAGGCTTGTATGCTCAAGGACTGTTACAGACAAGATGTAGATGTTTACATCATATTCTAAGAAATGTAACCCTTTTGAAATAAGCCGAGAAGCTTTTTTTCTTCCTACATTAGATCTAAAATGCATGGGACTTGGTTGTTTTAGAGGAAAAAATTATAGTAAGCCACTTAGGATCTTTGTTGAAGAATTCTTCAATAATTTTATAAGCTGGCTGTAGTGTGTCTTACTAATGATGATCCTAATGTGTTTTTTCCCCATGAAATAGGTGTATAACATTTGGAGACAAAGCTCTCCATTTGGAATTAAATAATTTCCAAAAATGCAAAAGAAAAAGAAGGAGTGTTAGATTCTTTTTTTTAATAACTTACACATGTTTTTCAATGCTCTGGGGCTATTGAGTGTTAAAGACTTAAAGCTCTGCTGCTGTCTTGGCCAGTTCTCCCTTGTAAAAACAAAACAATACTTAAGCTCATTGGGACTAACCTGGGTAAATAAAGGTTACATAACTAACTTAAAAATTAATTAATAAAGTTTAAAAAATGCCAACGTTTTTCATAGTCTTTAGGAACTCCTGGAGACCAGCGCAGACCTGGAGAGACTGGCAGCTTCATATTAGAGAAAACATAATGACTTGGAATATAAGCACTGCACAAGTACTTCAAATATACAAAGACATTTATAGATTTATGAAGTGTTATTTCCAAGATTATGGGTCCATATAAATGACACCTGTTGTGTTGAAGTGATTGATAGCCCAGAAATAAAATTATATTACTGGAATCATTACTCTTTAGCTGAGTAAAATGTCACTTTTCATTGACTGTATGTCAAAACAGTATTTATGTTGAATGATAAATTAGTATATTTATTTTTGTATTTACTTTGCAAATTAAATATATATTGCATTAACTGACAGATTTAGCTTTCCGCCCTTGAATCAGGTAAGAAATACATCATAAAAATGAAAGAAAGAAAGAAAGATAGACAGATGACTTCCATGGTAGTCTTTTCTATAGAGACAGTAGATAAGCGACGGAGAAGAAGCAGGTTATAATGGGATTGGATCCCCTTGCCAACCAGAGATGAGGAACACTTTTACAACCTCCGGGCAAACATCCAGAGATGGAACTGAGGACTTTCATGCACAGATCAACAGTTCTGTTCTGCAGAAAACCTCTCGGCCATCAGACCCCAAAGAGCATTTGGCCTGGAAGGGGGATTTTGCACAAGCAGGGGTGGAAAGTTTTTTCCACTCTTGTTGCAAAAGCTTTAATACTTTAGTTATTTTTTTTTCATAATCTGGATGGAGGAGAGAATGCTTTATTTTAAATATGACAACCAGTGGGCTAGTAAAATGCAGCCCTGGTTTTACAAGCCTCATAGTGATTGTTTCTTCTTCTCTTTATAATATGCTGATGTCAGATATTAATGAAGTCGTCATGGCATTGATAGTTTCATCAACTGGCATAACTGAGAAGGCTTTGTCCTCGTTCTCTTATGACACTGTTATGCAACTTTGAGCTTGGAGGTCTTAAGTCGAGGGGCTCACTCTTCCTCAGGAATGTGCTTACACATACCTGCACACATACACATACACACACACACACACATTATGTACATACAGTAAGACCCAGTGTTGAAACGTAGCAACTTTCCAGCTTATGATTTACATTCCACAGCAAATCAGCAGCCCTCTCAAATTACAGACTGTCGCACAGAGCACAGTCAGGATCAGATTGTGTGTGTGTGTGTGTGGGTGTGTGTCCTGACTTTCTCCTCCATCACTGAGCCTCACGCCCCCTGCAAAGATGTCCGCCAGAGTCACCGGAGACGGACCAAAGGGCTTTTTTATGCGTGTGTATTTGTGTGTCTTTGTATGTAGCACTAATCCGGGAAGTGTAGATACTGAACACTGCTATTTTAAAGTTGTCTCCCACATTTCCTGCAACAGCAGGCTCTCTCCACTGCCCTTCTATCTTTCTTTTTATTCTCCCTCTCTTTCTTTTATACTAAACTTCCCATGTTGTGTGTGTGTGTGTGTGTGTGTTGGCTTGCCAGTAGAGGAAGCTGTCGTGGGAGTGTCTTGCTCTTGGAGCTCCGAGGACAGATAACATTACCCTGCTGATGCTTACATAACTTCCAGGCAACGCCACGTCACAACTGACCCAGACACACACAAACTCACAGGAATACGAATATCCATCTTGATTGGACCGCTGCCTCCATGGGGCTCTGATAGGGTATACAAAGACTGTGTGTGCGTTGTACTTTAACGATAAAGTTAAAAGAAAATCTCTGTCTATTTAGTAACGGTATGTTTTTTATGGAAATCCTTTCAGTCCAGTTGTTTTATAATGTGTGTCAGCTCACACACACACACACACACACACACACACACACACACACACACACACACACACACACACACACACACACCTTCCCAAGAGGGTCTGCGTTTCCTTTCAATGTGGTCACCACATGTGCAGGGCTGAAATGAAGGGAAGGAGACAAAGTGTTTTACTTCTTTTACTGCTTCAGTTCGACAGACAGAACACAAACTGATACACACACACAGTTGATCTCCACACTTACTGTCTGTATAGAGGAGTGTGTTTATGCAGTGTGTATAAGTCAGTGCATTATTACGGATGGAAGTTATTAGCCGTGTGTGAGACTGTTTGTGTTGTGCTTTGGGGGCCCAGTCGCAGCTGTCTTTAACAGCTGTATCATGAAACATCTGATGAAATGTTGCATCATCTCCTGTGTCTGTGTATGTAGGCAAATGTATGTACAGGCAGCTGGACAAAATCACAAGAATGGGATATTGTTTTTCTTTTTCTTTTTTTTGTTGGAGTGCATCAGTATTGAGCATATAATATACACCTGTCCGCCTTCCTCTCAGCTCTTCCCCCTGTGTCAATGTTGTTGTTTTGTCTTTGTCACAGTGCCTTGTCATCATTCATGTGGTTCTCTTGGATGCTTTAGACAGCTGCTCTCAAACAAATATGTCCACATTTCACTGACCCCCGGAAATGAATGCACATCTGACCACAGACCTCACATTTATTTCAGTGACCATCACAATAGGAAAGTCAAGTCATTGATGTAGTATAGTACAACTTAAAGGGTACCGTTTTTTTCAACCCTATATTCCTATGTTTTTCAGTCGTTGACATTCGTCCAGTATTAAGTGAGTATTAATGCCAGTGTCTGACAACATGAAGGAAAGGATTTCCAAAGAGGGGGACCGTTCTGTTAAAGAGTAAAATCCTTTTTTTTAAAACATAAAAACATCCGCAAAATTGCTTTCGCTAAAGCACCAGACTCCATGTAAATAAACATTTTAACATCGTAAAATACACTTCATTCAAAGTTGACAGAAACAAAATACAACTATAAAAAGCCGTTTTGGGTCGTCTTTCCACTTTTCCAACCATTACATCTCTAGTCTGGTAGGTTTAGCACTAGCTACTTCAGTGCTGTTTCTGGTAAAAACAGAAAGGCCTCAAAGAGGTTTTAAAGGTCTATCTCTAAAGGGATCATTTCTATAATGTTGTCAGACACTTAGAATATTAACCTGAGCCTGTCAGTGGCAAAACGAGCACTTTTGTGAAGGTAAATACAAGCTGCACAATTGCCCTATTAACTTACATTGTAGCTTGTTACGCCGCGTATTTACTGTTAGGTCTCAGTGCAAGCATTGTGGTTGTAATCAAGGGGGTAAGCCTCTCCTCTCTAAGAGTAGCTCCTATGGCGCCATTTTTATGATACCAAGCTATCACCCGCCGTTAGCATTCCATTGACTGCCATTCATTTTGGCACCACTTTGACAGCGAATAACTTTACATCTGAAGTGTTTCAAGACTCTATTTGCCCGTTGTTTATTTCTAAAAAGAGACGACAATGTATAAAAGGCTTCGTTACCTTGTACCTCACGTTATGGCTCCATAGCAGATGTTTTTGTAAAAACAATTGTGTCATAACCACGTGACTTACTGTTGCACAGTAGAGGAATCACCGTATAGTACAGGGTAAGCTCGCAGACAGTTTGGACTTACATCAGCTGTTTAGGTTTACTTACTAATGTTAACTAGCATGTTAGTTAGCAATAATTAGCCTGTGTCTACGTGATCTCCTTTCATATACCTACGCTCTCCGCCTCTGCTGAGTGTTTCTAATATCCTTCACTGGTCTCCGTCCAGAACAACTGGATCTGTTGGTCCATTTCTTTAACTGTCTATGGTTGTAATGAATCTTATTTTTTTTCTATTCTAAATAGCAAAATCACGTGAACATCACTGATACTTTGAAAAAGGTTTGAATGTTTGAAACTTTGCTTAGAGGCATACATTCAGACAGTAGAATTTTGTAAAATATAAAACAATATAATTGTACCTTCATGATTTGATATCACTGAAAGCCAATTAGCAATTTTATTAAATATTCACCCACTTATACTTTTTGTTGTTTGAGAATTGCATGTAGGCAGTGAATGAGAAGGGCCGAGCACCAGGTGACAGGAAACAACAGGGTTCATGGGATATTGTAATTATGTATACCCCCTTGATGCCTCTCAAATGGCCAGATTACACACTTACATGATTATGCCCTATTGTTGCTCAGGTAATACAGTGATGTCATCCCACATGCAGGATATGACCTCATAACTAATCTCTGACCTGACCTCTCCGGTAGTCGGAAGCGGAAGGAGCAACAGATGGAAGATGGGAAGGGTTGAGGGGGTGGGGGTGGGGGGAATGCTGTGTTGTCTGGGATTCCAGCAGGATTAGGCAGAGGAAGTAGTGACTGTGTTTGTGGCGCTTAAAGGGCAAAGCTGGAGGCAAGACCAGAGAGTGACGTTACCATAGTGTGGATCATAGACCACATTCACTTTTACACACAAATGGGAACAATAACAACCACTTGAGTACACACGTTCATCTGCTTGATTATCCTGAGCTATTCTAAATGGCAAACAGTCTGATACTATATGACTTACAGCAGTGTGTGTGGGTGTGTGTGTGTGTGTGGGTGGGGGATAGCAGGACAAAGAGGGTCTTGTATTTTGGGGAGTGGTTGGGGGGTAGTTGAGCCTGTTGGGTCCAGTCCTGGGGGGCCAGGGATGGTTATGTTGTGTGTGTGTATGTGTGTGTGTGTGAGAGTGTGTGTGTGAGAGCAGAGGAATGCTGCTGCTTGCTGAGTGAAGAGCACAGAGGCAGCAGAGACTGTCCAAACACACATCTGTTTGTCAAGAGAGTGTGTGTGGTGTGTGTGTGTGCGTGAGTGGGGGCAACTGAGACACATTGAGAAAGTTTTTGGGTAAGTGTGTGAGCAAGAGGTAAAGTGTTCTATGAGCAGTGATGGAAAGCGGTTTAGAGGAGCTCTTTTTGTGTGTGTGTGTGTGTGTTCTCCACATGCTATGACCTTCTACTCAATGAGGACTTTCATAGTCTCCATGGTAGGGGAGCAGACAGAACTGAAAGAGGTCTGTCTCTTCATACCTGTGACACACACACACACACACACAAACACACACTGCGCACTTTGCTCAGGTTGTGTTTGTGTGTGTGTAGGTGTGTGTTTGCTGTACCGCTCACCTGTTTGTTTGGCTGGGAGGAGGGATGGAAGGAAAGAGGGGATGATTTAGAAAAGGTGACGAAAGACAGGAGAAAAAATGGGGGAGAGAATGAATTAGGGAAATAAGTACGTATGAAGTAGGAAGGGAGGAAAGGTTGAAGTGAGTAAGATTAATCGATTAATCGGTTTGAGGCATTTTTTATGAAACAAAAATGCCCTGATTCCAGCTTCTTAAATGTGATTATTTTCTAGTTTCTTCATTCATCTATGTCTTTGAGTTGACAAAACAAGACATTCGAGAAGGGCATCTTGGGCTTTGGAAAACACTGATTGAAATTTTCTGAAGGATTTTTCACTTTCTGACATTTTATAACAGACAACTAGTCGATTAATTGATAAAAGGATTAACAGATTATTCATAAAGGAAAATAATCGGTCAATGCAGCACTTACATACTTGTGTTTGTAGGTTGTTATGGTGTGAGCGTATGCACAGCGTGATTTATTGTAAGGCCAAGTCTGCCTCCGGCTGTCCCAACGGGGTCCCAATGACTTTACCAGCCGCAGACCTCCATCACAGAGCGACGGAGGAAGCCAGAGATTGTGGGGAGGGTGAAGAGTGGCGGGGTGGGGGGTGGACTGTTGCATGAATTGTGGAAAAGTCAACATCATTTTCTATCTGCTAATTCTATTAGATTTTCTTGCTTCTCCTTCAGAGCTGAGGTTTTCTTTTTCAGTTCCATCCATCCATCCATCCATCCATTATAATGCTAAAGACAAGCATACAAGACCTGTACGCCTGTTTGGCAGATATAAGGGCTTACCTTTGGTAAAAGTTGATTCGCTGGAAGAAAGGGCATTTCGACATATCACATGTCACACTTCACGCTGGCCTGTCCCTCAGTGTGTGTGGCTGTTTGTGTCTCTGCTGGTGCACTGTTGATTGATAAAATGTAGAATTTACTTCAGCTGCCTGGTTAAATGAAGGATTCTTCTCCTCCCCTGCAGGTCCTGCTGAGGTTCCCATGATGTCCCCGAATGGGTCAATCCCCCCCATCCACGTACCCCCGGGATACATCTCACAGGTTAGTTTGTGTTTGTGTGTGTTTTTGGCTCAGTTGGTCTGCTCAGAAATGTTTTTATGTTCATCACGTGTTTGTGTTTTGATGGAGAGTTTCAGTCTGACATAGAGGGAGACCAACACAGAGTGTGCGCGTGAAAAAAAACAAGGCTGCATATGCCATCATGTGATCTAATGTTGACTCTGAGCCCTATTTTTATTAGTAACAAGTAAGTAATAAGTATAAAATGACATAATTTAACATCTTTCCGTTTTTTTTCAGTTCACTGGTGCCAATTGAGCAGCCTGCGTTCTGGTTTATTTCAACATACCGTTGCTTGTTTCTGGAAAATTCCTGACATGCAGTTAAGGAAAATGAAAGCAAAATGATGTATTTACAGCCCAACAATCGTGGCATTGCAAGTGTGATTGTGCAACAGGAGAGATTTGCAGCAAATGCAGAGAACAGCGGGACAGTTTCACTTGTAGTGTTTATTTTTGACTATACAACTATCAGAAGTGATTAAGTGGTCATTATTAATATGATGGAAGTCAGAGCTCAAACAACACGATCAAACCACACAGAAAGTACGCACGGGGGTGGGGGTAGTGAGAGTGTGTGTTCTCTATTGGATGTCCTCACAGAACAGTATGATGAGACAAAATCTCCCAGAGTGAAGGTTGTGTCCGTGGGCTTTTAAAAATAAGTTTGCCATGAATTGAGTAAATGTTGGGTTTGCCATGTTACTGCTGTGGAGGGGTTAAAGGTTATTGAATCATTCAGTCAACGAGTCAATAGTCTGTCCTCACAAGTATAGTGTTACAAATACAGCTGTGGTCTGCATGTGGTCAAATTGTGTTCCTATGCCAATGAAAGTCAGGTCATTGGCTCACCGTGGGTGTGTGTTTGTGTTTGCATGTATGTGGGTCTATCAGTGTGTGAGTAGGGACTGGTCCAAGTGTGAGCGGGAAACACTGTCACTCTTACATAAATAAGCCTGATAGGGGAGAGAGGCACTGGGGGTGTGTGTGTGTTTGTGTCCTTTCCAGTAAATGTTGCGTGGGTTTGTAGGTCGGATCCACATGTACTAATGTCGGGACTTTGCCCTTGTTTTCTTGTAAACACTCTGTTATTCTCCTCAACAGTAGAGAAGGGGGTTGAGGGGCTCATGGAGGGCCTCCTCCTCCTCTTCTTCTTCTCCCCGTCTCTCAGTTTTTCTCACTCGGATTAGTTCTGTAACCCTCTTCCTCCCATCCTGACCCCCTTTAATACTCTCTTTCTGTCAAATTCTGGCACTGAGTCTGTTGCTTCTCAGTGTATGTGGGGGTTTTGGGGTAGGGCTATTTTGTGTGTGTGTGTGTGTGTGTGTGTGTGTGTGTGTGTGTGTGTACCAGACGTCCCCTGTTTCCGGGGACAGTCCCCGGTTTTGGTGACATGTCCCCGGCTGGATCTGTCCCCGGAAGTGTCCCCGGATTTCACTGTGACTGACAGACCCGAAATTGGAATGAAAGAAAGAAAGAAAATACTGACCGCACGTAGCCGATAGTCGCACACCCTACACACCCGCAGGCTCAAGACAGACAGAGCCAGCGCTGCTCAGAGCTCAGAGATGTTTTAGAAAGTTGTATTTTACGATGCTAAAATCACTGATTATTTACATGGTGGGTTTAGCAAACACAATTACGCGGACTTTTATGTTTTAAAAAGGATCTTAATCTTTAACAGAAAGGTCGACCTCCTTGGAAATCCTTTCTATAATGTTGTCAGACACTTAGAATATTAATCTGAGTCTGTCAGTAGCAAAACGAGCACTTTATGAATGTAAATACAAGCTTGACAATTATCCTATTAACTTACACTGTAGCTTGTTTCTCTGCTGCCGACTGCAGCGATCTCGTTTAATACTGCACCAATGTCAAAGGAAAATATGTCCTCAATAGTTTATATTGTATCTGATACTCAATGAGCTGTTGCAGAAACAAGCCTTAAGCAATAAAGCAAAAGCTGTCAGTAGTTCAGTACATTACAACATTAGGAAATATTAAGACTTTCTATCTTGAAATATTAAGACTTTCTATCTTGAAATATTAAGACTTTCTATCTTGAAATATTAAGACTTTCTATCTTGAAATATTAGGACTTTTTATCTTGAAACATTCCCCTCTGAGGTGTAGGGGAGTGGAGTATGAAGTAGCAGCAGGGGTGAGTCTAGGATCAGACCTCCAGGGGTGGGGGGGGGGTTCAGCCCCTAATGAGAACAGCTCTAGGTCTAGTGTCCCCGTTTTAAGTTTTACAAAAATAAAAACATGACGTGTTTTGGAGGTATATACGCCTCTGAGCTGAAAATGTCCCTGGATTTTGTCTGAGAGATCTGGTCACCTTAGTTTTATTAATTTTTAATTTATCTTCAAGTCGCACTATTAATGATATGAAAACGTGCCACTGACTGGTTGGTTGTAATTTTAATCTAGGGCAAACAACTTCGTCATTGATCCCTGACTGTTACTACTTGGTGAAAGAAGATTGTGCGTGTGTGTGTGTGTGTTGTTGCTGTTGTTAGAGACCCGCAGATGATTTTCCTGCAGGGAGTGTGTGTGTGTGTGTGTGTGTGTGTGTGTGTGTGTGTGTGTGTTTGCTCTCTGTTTGGAATGCTGGTCTGTGAAAGTGTCTGAATAGTTGGAGTGTCTGTGCGTAGAATGCGGGCCTGTGAAAGTGTCTGACCAGTTTGTGTGTGTGTCTGTGTGTGTGTCCGTGTGTGTGTCCGTGTGTGTCCGTGTGCGTGTGTGTGTCCTAGACTGTGAAAGTGAATAGATGGAATGGAATCTATGTTAATTTGAGGCACTCCTTTTGAAAGTTGTTGTTATTGGAATCTGCAGACCATCTGATGACAACATTGCGGCACTTGTTTTCACCCCTTAAAGGACCATAGTATCCTGTTGGTACAATGTCTCCCTTGTTAAATAAATTATGCCATTCATTCCTTTATTATATATCCACCATTCGACAGACAGGACACCTGCTCTTGCACAAATGATTGACAGCATAATTTTGTAAGAGCAGGTGCTCTAGGACCTTTGAATCTTTAAATTATCTTTAAAAATAGATATAAAGAATATAGGAATTTTTGACAATTTGAGATGCTTATTCGATATCTCGCCAACAGTTGGACGATAAGATTGCTCTCCGCTCGACAACGTATAAAGCAATCACACACTGTGTGCACTTTACTGACCTCATAAGATTTGTGGGTACAAACGCCATTTTGGAGCTGTGTGCAAAATTGCAAAGTGTACAGATAAACGTGAACTGTGACTTCCTGAAACATATTTTTACCCCTCTCTTACACTTGCCTCCCTTTTGCTTCTTCTCTCTCTCCTGTAGGTGCTGGAGGATAACACAGGGGTACGCCGGGTGGTGGTGACCCCCCCAGTCTCCAGAATGCTACCCTCCCTCTTACTCTCCGGCCCTCTCCCCCACACACCACCTGCCCCCATACCTGGCTCACCCTCACTTCATCCCCAACTCTCACTCGTTCTACCCCCCTGTCAGCCCCGGGGAGCTGCCCCCCCACCAGTACTACCAGCACCACCTTCCCCCCATGTATGGCGATCCAGGTACTGACATGCTGACTGGACTTAATGCTACTAACAAAGAAATCAGGGGATTGATGTGGAGTTACAAATTAAATGATTAATCCAATTAAAAATATGCTTTGCAAAAATATTTACTCTGACATAAATGTTCTTCTCTTCTTTCATCTCCTCCACTTCAGAAATCATCCCAGTATATGGGATGTCTAACTACATAGGTAGAGAGGAGACGTACAGTAAGCCCCAGCCCAAAAAGATAAAGGAGCAGAGACAACTAGAGCGACAGAACCGACTTAATTCCCCTCCCTCCACGCTCTATAAGGGCAGCCTGGGGCCAGCACACAACGGATACAGGTGACCATACTGCTTCTGTGTTGAGAATATAGTTCAATTAAAACTCAAGTGGTCATTCACTGCAGTCAAAACTGTTCCTGGTTGCAAATACGGATTTATATTTCAAACTTTTGGCCTGCATGATTTGTTTTCTTCTTCTGTATCTAACATTGTTTATTTATAATAACTTTATATAACTTTATTTGTGATCCAGCAACAAATCACACGCCCCATCGCTTGGGTCAGTGGTGTCAGGGGGCGGACTCGGCAGTCCAGGAGGGAAGAAGCCAGAAAGACGACTCCGCAGCAGTCCACGAAACAGTGAACCAGAGACACACACACAAGGTAGGACACACACATACACAGTATTATGCACTTACACCTGCACACATACTCTCATAGAGCGTAGCACATGTACAAGTCTGGATATCTCCAAATGCAAAACACACACACACACACACACACACACAGAGAAGAGGCGGTGTTTGACTGCATTGCAGTGGGGGATACTGCACAGCTTCTTACAGCAGCACACACACACACACACACACACAAACAACAATTAGAGAGACTGGCACACACTGCTGATGAACAATTGTTCACAGTAGGTTTGGATGTTTTCCTTTCCAGAAAACACACAACACAGATGCTAAATCCAAAGAAAGCTAAATCAGCAGCTAGTCAGGCCTCTTTATGTTCAGGATAGTGGATATCTCAATATGCAACCAAACCAGCTTGTATCTCTTTGTGAAGAACTCCCTTCTGTCCTCGCTGACCTCTCTCTCTGTCTCTATGTGACTTTGTCCTCTTCGACCTCAGCCCGTCTGCATTCAAGCGGGCCAGATAAAACACACCTTTCGTTCCTCTCTTTCTCTCACTCTTTTTTTTTCTCACTGAAAAGTCACCCGAAAAAACAAAAATGAATGGATGTATGCAGCCTCATTGAGGTGAAGGGATCCATGGGGGTGGTGGGGAAGTTGGTTGTCTGGGTAACCACATAGCTGAACTCGTCCCTGAGCGCTATCGTTTTACCCTTGCTACAATACTGGCCTTGTTGGTGAGAGGGAGAGAGAGAGGAGGGCGACGGGGGAGGGGGGTCACATACCTGTAGAGTCCTGCTTGAGATGAAGGAAACCTTTGAGCTGCAAGATTTAGACACCACAGCTCAGCCTTATCACACACACACACACACACACACACAAAGAAGTGCATGTGCAAAGACATGAGGGCGCACACACACTGCACACTGTTCCTCTTTAACGACATGTCTTTTGACACATATTTGTTTGAGTTATTACATAGAGAACAGTACTCATTTATGCACACACACACACATACACGCACACACACACCCACACTATAGAATTCATTGCATTGCGGTGGTGGCAGAATAATTTGCAATGTTTTTGAGATGGACATCTAATAACAGGCAAGTAAAACACAAAATATATAAGCTGACTACATTGTTATCTAGATGACTATATTCCAACATATTTACTATAAGTGAGGACAGTGAGGTTTTGCTTTAGATAAATTTACTCTTTAAAAATATGTCATTAATGATTTGATTTACACCTGCACACATACTCTCACAGAGCGTAGTGCATGTGCAAGAGAAGAGGTGGTTTTTGACTGCATTGCAGTGGGGGATACTGCACAGCTTCTTACAGTATACACACACACACACACACACACACACACACACAGGCTGACATACCCAAAGCAGGAAAAGGAAAGCAAGTTCAACAGCTCAGCTTGTGAGTATCATAGTTTCATGTGATATCTACTGTAGGACTCAAACCACAAAACCAGTGGCCGCTTTGGCTCAGTTGGTAGAGCAGGCGCACATATACATAGAGGTTTATGCCTCAACGCAGAGGTCCAGGGTTCGAGTCAGACCTGTAACAATGACACACATGACAGACAGGAGCATGTCAGCATGTCCTCGGTTGTCTGTTCTGGTCTGCCAGGGTCTCAGTACTGGGCTGGCGATCAGGCTGAGTCAGCTAAATGTACATTACCACACAACACACACACACACACACACACACACACACACACACACATGCACAAACACCCCGTGACTGGGCTTCCTGTAAAACAATCAGAGCATGAGGGTCCAGAGGATTGGTGGGAGGTGGTGGGGGCAAACAGAGAGAGGAGAGAAATGTAAGATTCGAAAGCCAGTCGAGAGAGAAGGGAAATGGATGGAAGGTTTGTAAAGAGAAAAGAAAACAGAACTCCTACATCACAGGGAGAGATGGAAAGACAGAGAGACACAGAGTTAAAAAGCAGAGTACAAACATTCCAACAAAGTTGCTGCTTGGCCCGGCGCATCCAAGTATGGTCCAACCCAGAATACCACACACACACACACACACAGACACAGACAGCAGGCCAAAGCGTAGGCGTGTGTGTGTGTGTGGCTACTGCCCCAGTGCCAGTAAGGCAGCTGGCTAACTTGGCGAGCACTGTGTCCATTCCCCAGTAAAGCCAGCTCTACAGGCCGTATTCCTCAACACTGAGCTGCTTGCTGAGCAGAAACAGATGTGGGCCCCGTCCCTTCTGTTCCTCCATCTTGGCTCTGCATCATCACAGCCTCAGATCCTGTCTCTCACTCAGAGAAACTGGGAATTCAGCAGAAATAGATGGGGCAGCATGCTCAGCTCCTCCATCTTTGGATCTAAGTCAGTGCCAAGTGCTGTGAATTCAGGAGAAACCAGATGTGCGCAGTGACTGCTGAGTCCGCCATGTTGGCTCTGTTGAATGGGATTTTAGGATATTATGGATACAGTGATCTGCTGTTGATGTGAGAGAACAGTGGAAACATCTATTATGTAGAAGGAACATGTAACTTATATTGATTAAAATGATCTAGAACTCTTGCTTTACTTTCTTTTTCCTGGAGTGTACTTATTTTCAGTTGCACAATCTTCTTAGCAACATAAAAAGGGAAAACATGTTCATAGTGAATGTAAATACATAACACAAGACATAATGACAATGTGCCAGTTCTGGGCACATTCTTCTCTATGGACTAGATTAAACCGTATATCATTTCTTTTGGCATATTTATCTACAAATATAAGTTTCTCATCTTAAGTACAGTTTGACCTCCTTTTTCTGATAGTTTTGATAATTAAAAAGTACCAAGTACAATTCCATGAAGGTTTAACCTGAACACCGATTTACCAGGGACACCTTACTATGCCTGGCAGACTGTGAGAAGTTAAATTCTAAGATATTCATTTTAAATACATTAAAATATTTTATGAAGTTTACCATAATAAGATATGTTCTATGCTAACTTGTTAAACTAGGTAAAAAACCAATGTGGCCATAAGTGACAATAGCAAGGTAATTATAAATGCTAAAACATATCTAGTGTCACTGAAACACATGTAGAGAGATTAAGTAAGTGAACCGACTCAAGAGCAGTATCTATCTAAAGCTACATTGAGCTAACATTAGCCTCCATAAGCTAAGTGCATTGAACTGAGCAAGAGCGTGTTTAATTGCTTATGAACTTTAAATGTGTAAGAGGAATAATGTGCTTTTGCTAAATTGGTAGAGAAAGTGTGTTTTAAAGTTTTTAAAGTTGGCATTAAAAAACATCAGGTGACCATTGACGGGACATTGCAGGAAGTCAGATTCATGCTGTAGTTTCCTACTAATGTAGAAGCAGTGCTAACTAAAGGACAGTTTCAGAACAATAGCGGTGGTAAAAACAGGCTTATAAAAGCACAATGTCCTGTAATGTTTTCGTGACGTCATCCTTAGCTCTAGTGGCCTTTGAACGAGTCATGACTCAGACCTTATATTCACACATCATAACCCTGTCCAGCTTCTCCTGCTGTAACTGCAGTAACAGGACTGGAAATGATGTGAAAATGAGCAAGTCACACTCCCTTAGCTTACTTGACTGTTTTGATGTGGATCGCCATGGCAATATCCCCCCCTTCCCCCCCCTCCCTCCAAACTCCAACCCCGTCCCACAAACCCAAATACGGCGATGTTTGTAGGGCAAGATGGAGGGCAGTGGGGTGGAAAAGAGAGACTAGAAGAGGGAGTGAAAGAAAGAGATAAGTTAATAGGAAAGAAGAGAAGTGATGGACACAAAATTGAGATATGAAAGAGTCAACAGAGGTGGACGTACAAAAAAACAAAACAGAGAGAGAACAAGGGATGGCCTTTACCAGCCGAGGAATGTCTTTCCCGCTGATATCATGTAACAGGACTAGTGGGATTAAAAGGGGAGGTTGTTCTCGCCAATCGCAATGAGTACACCAGACGTTACCCCATCCAGCTGAATGAACCTTGTGATACAAGTGACAACCTATCAAACTACAGCACCCGACCGAGCTCTGTATTAACCAGAACTGGGTTACATCATATTTGAAGTCCTTGCTTCTGCTTCAGGGTAGAACTGAGTTTGACTTGACTAATTAAAGGGGCGCTATGCAGTTTTGGCCATTTCTGCTCGCAGATTTCTCTGTAGAGCCCCCACTTACAGCTTCGGAATAGATATTTGGCAGCTCCTATGTTTACTTGTGTCTGACTCCTCGCTCTTGCAGTCTGCTGTTTCCTCCGTTTCCAAAAAAAAGAAGTCATATAGCAATTCCAATGACTCCTAAGCTGTTCAGTTAATGTAAATTAAGCTGAAAAACTGCAGTTTCCGTCAATGGGAAAGTTGGTTGGTGTTAAAATTTTTACATTTTGTAATGCCGATTGTGATCATGATGTAAATTTTTTTTTTTCATCCACCTAAATTGCTTGCACTTGGCAACAAGAGAAACATCAAAATAATAAAAAGCGAGTGAAGCAAGTGAGTGAAGGTAGATCTTTTTTTGGTCATAAAGGACAACTTGGTGTGGATTGGAGATATAATGTAGTAAAATAAACGTGTACTTTATCTCCAATAGTGTGGACATAGACTTGATCAATCTGCATCTCTGTCCCCAACCCATCTCCCTACTCTTGTCTTTATTATCTCTGTATCTTTGTTAGCCTTTCTCCATTTCTCCGCCGCTGTCACTCTCTTTCCGCTTCTGCTGTCTTTTAGTGTGAATTTGTCTTCCACTCTGTCCGCAGTCACTCTCTCAAGACTTTTTGGGCTGAGCAGGGTTGAATGGGGTCAGGGTTCTGTGAAACTCATCCCCCATAATCCCTTGCTGCCTGGCTAGGTGGTGGTGCTGTACCCAGCGTGTACACACTAACATAAACGCGTGCATACATACGCACACATTCATGCTCTTCTTGGAAAAGTGGAGAGAGTTTTTGTATCGCTTGGCAGTTGAGGCGCTCATCTCTTTTCTCAGTGAGAGGGCTGCAGTGGACAAAGTCTCTCTGTGTCTCTCCGTCTATGTTTACATGCACACATGAAACCCGGTTATTGAGAGAAATCAGGTTAAGACAGGGAATTGGAGATTGCAATTACATGTGTTTATACTGAGACTTATTTATTTTAGTTTCAGGTTATGTTTGACTTTGGATTTCATTATTTTGGACACAACGGCACGCGAATTGTGTTTCTTATGCATTACTGCTATATAAATACTGTCTGTAGTTCTTCTCAAGCACATGCATACTTTAGAAACCGTTGTACGTGGCCAAAAGTCAGGTTTCTCCTGCAGAAATCAAGCCGTGTTAACCAGATTCGTCCAATCTTCCAATCCCTTACCCTGATTAGGAAAACTGGATTTCAGGCCAATCGAATCCGGTTGCTGCAGGAAGTCATTAAGCACCGTTTTTATTTGCATGTCTTCCTCTCTGTTTTGGAGTTTGATTTTGGAATTTAGATATTTCTGCACTTATTTGCTCTCTTTCACATTCTTACGCTACTTCTCTGTGCCTCTGTGCCAGTCTCTCTGTCTGTCTCTCTCTCTCTCTCTCTCTCTAATCCCTCTTTTAAACGATCAAGGCCCTGGCCATGGGAACCAAACCTTCACCATGACAACCACAATTTCAGGCATGTCCCAATGTCTTCTCTGCCTTGTGTGTGTGCGTGTGTGTGTGTGTGTGTGTGTGTGTGTGTGTTTGTGTGGCCCAGCTGTTGAACAGATGGAATGCTCACTATGCAGCAGATGATAATGGTGTGGAATCCAAGGTCTGTGCCCTTCTCTACCTTAATTTTCCTCCCTCCCTCTCCTCCCTCCTTCTCAACTCTGTCCCCACGTCTTCCTCCCTGTCCTTTGCTGTCTGTCTGTCCTCCCTCTCATCTCCACATCTCTCTCTTTCTGTCCCCTTTCTTCCAGCTGAGTGTCCGTTACTTTGCTTTGTTCTTCCTGATTAGAGGCTTCTAAAGATGGGTATCATATCTCACTTTGTTCATTTACAACACACACACACACACACACCCTGTGGTCCTGGATGTGTGGAGTGGGGGTTGAATGAGCGCCACATTTTTCAAATTTTTTTCTCCAGGCATTAAAGATCTTTTTCTGTCCCAGTGCAGACAGACTGCGTCTAACAACCACAGGCTGTCATGCAGGAGGAATGCAACCTTCTCCTTAGTTTTACTCTAGCTCTATTTGCAAGTGGAGCCACTAATAGTGTGTAGGTGTGCGACATTAAAAAAAGGTTGTTGTAAATATGTCCATGTATTTGAGGAAGGAGCAAATGAGTGGGAGTAAGGTATCAGACGAACAGAGAGACAGAATGAAGCTCACATAAAGTATTAATGTGACTGTGGGCTTACAAATAGTCCAATGTGTGTTTTCCTACTTTGTTCCATGGAATAGAGTAGCAGTGGGGATAAGTTGTTTCAGGTGTCCAGGATTTTGGATGTAAAAGCCTAATTTATTTTCTATTTAGGCAATTAGAGGTGACTGGAAGTTGGAGCACTTTAAAGGCTGGAAAAGGCTTGCAACTCCTGGTTGAGTCATCAGTTCAAAAGATGAGCAACTATGTTAGAAAATTATAATAAAACATCAAAGATAATGTTTTGGAGAGATGTCAACTACGACGCCAGAGGAGAATTTTGGTAAGAAACATTCAATCACAGAGCTTAAATTAGTGTTCTGTTTCATGGAAACCTGATAAAACATTTAGCATTTTATTAGTAGTCTGACATTTTGGGGAAAACACTTTATTAACTTTTTTGCTGAAAGTTAGATGAATGCTTATTTTATATTTGAACAAGCAGAAAGGTGCCGGAATTTAAGAAATAGCTCCACCACAGGATGGTAGGGAGATTTTTTTTAACCTTTAGACAGAGTTAGGCTAGCTGTTTACCCCCCTTTCATTGGCGATTTTAGACCCTTAAACAGGTTTAATATCCTGTGTAGCTGTCGCCAATGCTATGCACCTTTAACCCCGTCAAGGAAAGGGTTACCAGAAACGTAGTGTTGGCCAATCGGAGGGGGTTATGCCAGACTCCCTCCTTTGGTTGAGTCTCTATCTAACCTGTCAGAGGGACAGCAGGAGACGGTTGTGAAGGTTATCGTTGGTAGTCCCCAGAGAAGAAGTTGGTCATTTCATGGCGTAGATAAGAACCCAAATTAAAACGTAAGCAACTAAAATTGCTGAATGTTAGAACATTGTGTCAAATTTGTTGTTATTGCAGTGACTGGTTATTACAGTGTCAGGTTTAGTTCCATCATAGTGTTAGTGTCAAAAAACTAGTTCAGCTAGCTCAGAGATTATCGGCTAATTAAATGACTGATTTAGCAGGGGGGGGGGTTAAAACTTTTCCAAGGCACTATATCCGTGTCACATTCTCATTGAAGGTTTGATTCTAGAATCGCCCCTGCCTCGTTTCCAGACTTTGTACTAAGCTAAGATGATTGGCTGCTTGCTGTTCATACAGACACGTACAGATATGCACCTCTGACTAATTTATTTACCAGCAACAGCATACTCTGAAATAATTAAAACTGATGACCTTAACATAAACGTGTAGTATAGTTAAGTACTCTTGGTGAAATGGAAATTTACAGAAGGGAAAAACATTTCTAGAACTAGTGGCTTCACCCACGTTACAACTCTGTTACATCAACAACAACAGAAATACTTTCAGTGTATTTTGGTGCCTTTTAGACAAGCCATCCTAGATTTGAAGGCTGTGAATAGTACTATAACTACTACTGCTACATTGAGAACAGTGGTGCGCATCTACTCTGCGCTTACTGATGATGTCACAAAAGTTTGTGTAATCCTTGCCTCACATCCTCCTAAGCCCTCACCTCCCTCTCTCCTTTCATCCCCCCTCTTTCTCCTTCTCTCTGCTGATTCCTGGCTCGCTCTTCGCCTCTCAATTTCCTTGTACCTAATCTCTTGCCCAGGCTCCTTTTGCTTGTCCTCTCTCTTTCTCTGTCTCTCTCTGCAGTCTGTCCTTCAGTGTCTCTCTTACTTCCTCTAAATCCCCCTCTCGCCTGATTTTGGCTCGGCCTGCTGCTCCCCCCTCCTCAATTCCTCGTCTTTTCCTGCTGTCCGTTGCGCTTCTTCGCTGCGTCTGGTTGTCCTCAGTAATCAAACACAGGCGGTCAGACTCAGACAGGATGTGAGGTCAGACGAGGAGAGGAAGTGAGGGTGCGTGGGCAGCGCATAAACAGAAGAGACAGGAGGTGGGGGACAGTGAGGACATAGGTGTGTGTTTGTGTGTGTGTGTGTGTGTGTGTGTGGTTACATTGGAAAGAGATTCAGTCTCTGTTTCAGCCGTCAGTGTCAATTCTTTGTGGTTGTTCTCTATATTAAACACTTAAGCAGCTGGACTCAGCAACCACAGCAAGTCATAACACTCAGCGGTGAGGAAAAGCAGTCGTGTTTTTCAGGCTTTATTACTGGTCTTCTGAAACATTAAATAAATCTCTTACTTCTGTCACAAAGTTTGTGGGTTTGCCAACTATTTTTCACATTGCAGAAATATTGGTCAGTCTTATTCAGTGTAGAGTGGCTGTAAGTAGCTACGTAATGCAGCCAATAAATCTGGTGTTATTCTAGTTAAGTTTGTAACCTGAACGTGGTCCTACTTTTGGTCCTGATTCAGCCCTCAAGAAGCAGTGAGCTACAAGTTGGCAAAATGACAGAAAAGCAAAAAAAAAAAAAAAAACTCACAACATTTTTGGAAATAAGCCTATTTGTTCTTTTTTCTAGGTATCGTGTGAGTTTGAGAAACCTAAAGACCCGGATTTGTACAAAAAGTAATGAAGCACTTTCAATCTTAACTCAACATCCAGCTTTTTTTTGAGCTTTCAACTGCATCTAATAGTCTTCATCAGTAAATCCAGTTCTTGTGATAGGGCGGGCTGATGACCGAATTTATTAGATGTAGAATCTCTCATTGGCCTATTTCCAAACAAAGAAATTAAAAAAGCAGTAAAAAGGAATGAAAGGGATTGTATTTCAAAATTCTTTTTTTAAGCTACTAAACTTAACATTTGTAATTGAGGACATCCTCAACAGCACCAGCTTCCGTCTCCAACAAAACATAGGAAAAAGGCAGAATGTGGTTTTTGTTTTTTAATGGTAAATACAGAAAAATATAAATTGCTCCAGTTCCCAGTAAATCATTAAACTTGTTAAAAAGTAAAGCTGTTTGTCAGCCATGCATATTGTTTGATTATAAAAATGCTAATAATGGAATTCCTCCTCTTCTTGCCTTACCGTGGTACCAGCACCAGACAAGTGGCTACAGGACTGCAGCGATATTCTCTTTTTTCACCCAGCTGTGATAAATGGGTGGAATAGGCTGGGTCAGCCTGTGAGCAGACAGAGCTGTTCATGTCTGGAGCAGTCTGTCTGACTGGGTCCTTATTCCATAAAAGAGAAAAGATCAGTTTTGTTTGAATGGATGAAAGTGGGCAAGATGGAAAAAAGGTGTCTAGCAGTGATGCAGAATGTGTACTTCACCTGTTGAACTCTACCCAACACACACACACACACACACACACACACACACACACACACACTAAACTAACCCCCCCCTTGTCCTATCACCCATCACCAATCGGCTGTAAAACGATACTGGTAATATAGAGACACACACTCACTGTTTCTCTCTTGCGCTTGCTTTTTTAATCTATCAAACACACACATACATGCGCACACACACACACACACACACACACACACACACACACACACAGGTCAAGTTGAGGTTGTGCTTCCATGACATCACTGTTGCCATGACTCATAAGTGCAACCCCAGGCTCAATAAGGCCCTCTCCCCCACAGAACCTGTCAGAGGGACTTAGCCACTCACACACACACACACACACACACACACACACACACACTTTCAGTCATCAGTTGAATCCAGTGATCTTCAAAAAAACTGTGTATACTGTGTATGTGCATATGTGTTGTTGTTTTTGTCCATGGGTGTGCAGTTGAATGTTAATGCCTATTTAATGCAGTCTTTTACCACTGTAACACTCTTATCAAACAGACTTGGTTTCATACAGGTCTTGAATTGTGCACACACACACACACACACACACACACACACACACACACACACACACACACACACACACACACACACAACCCCTGTGTGATTTATAGTGGTCGGACTCAGATGGAGAAAGCAGGCCTCCTCTGGTCGGAAAAAACACCACTGTGGGGATCACACGGGGGGGAAAGACTTCCATTACCAACATATGTGTACACATACACACTCACTTGCACTCGCCCTCCCAACTACCCTGAGTATCTAATAAATCCCCTTTTAGACACATCGTATCACTGGACCTGTACTGTGTGTGTGTGTGTGTGTGTGTGTGTGTGTGTTAATAAATAATTTCTTTATTCATTATTATAGTATTTATACTTTACTTGTATTATGCGACCATTAGTCCAAATTCCAAATATATTTCATTTAGAATAAAAAACTCAGATTCGAGAAACAGGAACAGTACATGTTTTGACATTTTTTAGTATATGAATTATCTGATTGTCAACTTATTAATGGTTTCAACACAAACTTGTCAAAGACTACTATGGAAGAGCAAGGAAGGGATAGAGGGACCCTGCCCGGAGGAAGCCCAGGGCCCCCGTCTGGAGCCAGGCCCAGACGGCGGGCTCGTCAGCGAGCGCCTGGTGGCCGGGTTTGCCACGGAGCCCGGTCGGGCACAGCCCGAAGAAGCTACGTGGCACCTCTCCCTCCAGCCCATGGGCCCACCACCTGTGGGAGGAACCAAAGGGGTCGGGTGCGCTGCTACACGGGTGGCAGCGAAGGTCAGGGGCTTCGACAGACCAGACCCGGGCGGCAGAGGCTGGCTCTGGGGACATGGAATGTCACCTCTCTGTGGGGGAAGGAGCCGGAACTTGTGCGGGAGGTGGAGCGCTACCAGTTAGATCTGGTGGGGCTTACCTCTACGCACAGTCTCGGTTCTGGAACCGTTCTCCTGGATAGGGGTTGGACTCTGTCCTACTCCGGAGTTGCCCATGGTGTAAGGCGCCGGGCGGGTGTGGGGATACTCACAAGCCCCCGGCTGAGCGCCGCTGCGTTGGAGTTTACCCCGGTGGACGAGAGGGTCGCCTCCCTACGCCTGCGGGTGATGGGGGGGAAAACTCTGACTGTTGTTTGTGCATATGCACCAAACAAGAGTTCGGAGTATTCGGCCTTCTTGGAGACCTTGAATGGAGTCCTGTATGGGGCTCCAGTAGGGGACTCTATAGTTCTGCTGGGGGACTTCAACGCACACGTGGGTGATGATGGAGATACTTGGAGAGGCGTGATTGGGAGGAACGGCCTCCCTGATCTAAACCAGAGTGGTTGTCTGTTGTTGGACTTCTGTGCTAGTCATGGATTGTCCATAACAAACACCATGTTCGAACATAGGGATGCTCAAGTGTGTACGTGGTACCAGAGTACCCTAGGCCAAAGGTCAATGATCGATTTTATAATCGTTTCATCTGATCTGAGGCCGTATGTTTTGGACACTCGGGTGAAGAGAGGGGCAGAGCTGTCAACTGATCACCATCTGGTGGTGAGTTGGGTCAGGGGGTGGGGGAAGACTCTGGACAGACCTGGTAAGCCCAAACGGGTAGTGCGGGTAAATTGGGAACGTCTGGAGGAGGCCCCTGTGCGACGGACTTTCAACTCACACCTCCAGCGGAGCTTTTCGGGCATCCCTGTGGAGGCTGGGGGCACAATGTTCAAAGTTTCCATTGCTGAAGCTGCGGCAGCAAGCTGTGGTCTTAGGGTCTTAGGTGCCTCAAGGGGCGGTAACCCACGAACACCCTGGTAGACACCGGTGGTCAGGGAAGCCGTCTGACTGAAGAAGGAGTCTTTCCGGGATATGTTATCCCGGAGGACTCCGGAGGCAGTTGCAAGGTACCGACGGGCTCGAAGGGCTGCGGCCTCTGCCGTGACAAAGGCAAAGCAGCGGGTGTGGGAGAAGTTCGGAGAAGACATGGAGAAGGACTTTCGGTCGGCACCAAGGTACTTCTGGAAAACCGTTCGCCACCTCAGGAGGGGGAAGCGGGGAATCATCCAAGCTGTATACAGTAAGGATGGGACGTTGTTGACCTCAACTGGGGAGGTAATAGAGCGGTGGAAGGAGCACTTTGAGGAACTCCTAAATCCAGCTGACACGCCCTCTGTGGTAGAGGCAGAGCTGGAGGATGATGGGGGATTGTCATCAATTTCCCTGGTGGAAGTCGCTGAGGTAGTCAAACAACTCCACAGCGGCAAAGCCCCAGGGATTGATGAGATCCATCCAGAAATGCTGAAAGCGCTGGGTGTGGAGGGGATGTCTTGGTTGACAAGCCTCTTCAACATTGCGTGGAAGTCTGGGACGGTGCCTAAGGAGTGGCAGACCGGGGTGGTGGTTCCCCTCTTCAAAAAGGGGGACCAGAGGGTGTGTGCCAATTACAGGGGTATCACACTTCTCAGCCTCCCTGGTAAACTCTACTCCAAGGTGCTGGAAAGGAGGGTTCGGCCGATAGTCGAACCTCGGATTGAAGAGGAACAATGCGGATTCCGTCCTGGCCGTGGAACAACGGATCAGATCTTTACTCTCGCAAGGATCTTGGAGGGGGCCTGGGAGTATGCCCAACCAGTCTACATGTGTTTTGTGGATCTGGAGAAGGCGTATGACCGGGTCCCCCGGGAGAAATTGTGGGAGGTGCTGCGGGAGTATGGGGTGAGGGGGTCCCTTCTCAGGGCCATCCAATCTCTGTATGACCAAAGCGAGAGCTGTGTCCGGGTTCTCGGCAGTAAGTCGGACTCGTTCCAGGTGAGGGTTGGCCTCCGCCAGGGCTGCGCTTTGTCACCAATCCTGTTTGTAATATTTATGGACAGGATATCGAGGCGTAGTCGGGGCGGGGAGGGGTTGCAGTTCGGTGGGCTCGGGATCTCATCGCTGCTTTTTGCAGATGATGTGGTCCTGATGGCGTCATCGGTCTGTGACCTTCAGCACTCACTGGATCGGTTCGCAGCCGAGTGTGAAGCGGCTGGGATGAGGATCAGCACCTCTAAATCTGAGGCCATGGTTCTCAGCAGGAAACCGATGGAGTGCTTTCTTCAGGTAGGGAGTGAGTCCTTACCCCAAGTGAAGGAGTTTAAGTACCTTGGGGTCTTGTTCGCGAGTGAGGGGACTATGGAGCGTGAGATTGGTCGGAGAATCGGAGCAGCCGGTGCGGTATTACATTCCGTTTATCGCACCGTTGTGACGAAAAGAGAGCTGAGCCAAAAGGCAAAGCTCTCGATCTACCGGGCAATTTTCGTTCCTACCCTCACCTATGGTCATGAAGGCTGGGTCATGACCAAAAGAACGAGATCCAGGGTACAGGCGGCCAAAATGGGTTTCCTCAGGAGGGTGGCTGGCGTCTCCCTTAGAGATAGGGTGAGAAGCTCAGTCATCCGAGAGGAGCTCGGAGTAGAGCCGTTGCTCCTTCGCGTCGAAAGGAGTCAGTTGAGGTGGTTCGGGCATCTGGTAAGGATGCCTCCTGGGCGCCTCCCTAGGGAGGTGTTCCAGGCACGTCCAGCTGGGAGGAGGCCTCGGGGAAGACCCAGGACTAGGTGGAGAGATTATATCTCCAACCTGGCCTGGGAACGCCTCGGGATCCCCCAGTCGGAGCTGGTTGATGTGGCTCGGGAAAGGGAAGTTTGGGGTCCCCTACTGGAGCTGCTGCCCCCGCGACCCGATACCGGATAAACGGATGAAGATGGATGGATGGATGGAACACAAACTTGTCAACATTAAAATCCATAATAAATTGCATTGCAATTGCAGTAATGAGCCCCACTATTTTTCATTCATAGAAATAAATGTCCTTTTTCTACTCTGCTACTAAGTATGTAGTGATTATTATGCTTGTCCTCAACATTTGAAAGAGTTCAGATTTAACACCTGATGTCTATTTATGGAAGGTTCAGCCATACAGGAAGCAATGTGCAGCTGCTTTCATGGGGGGGGCACATATGTGAATTAGCAGCTATATCTGATCTAGTATATTGTCTGGCATCTGAATCAAATACTCAAATGAAATCAAAATAAAATAGATAATAAACCTAACTAAGAAGGGCTCTAAAAGAAGCATTTCAATCCGGTTTTATTTGCAGTTTTCTTAGCAGAATTTTATATCGGCACTGTCATAATATACATATGGCATTGTTTTCAGTATAATGTCATGCATGACAAGCTGTACTGCAAGGCTACAACAACACTGTTGACGTCAGATGATTATGTGGATGATTACTCACAGGTGTAGGGACAATTCAGTTGATTGAAAATTATACATAATAATGATTAGTATAATGATTTATATGAAGTAGTGCCTTTAAAGATAATCAACAGGTTGTTACTGTGGAGTAATTTTGTTTTTTGGTTATCCCCGTTTCATTTGCTCTAGGTTGGGTATTTGTGACTAATGCTTTTCTGTGGAACACTGGATAATTTAGTATTTTTCCCCCAAGGGCTTTCTTCATCATGACTTGATAGCATTAAATAAGTGTTGCAACACACTTTTGGGGAATTTGGGTCTGTTTTTACTTTATATTGGGTTATTTCTGTGTTTTTTGTTTTCACCGCTGACTGAATTACTATTTGGATGGAATACTTTCACAGACAAAATTAGGAACTAGACAACTTTTTACACTACAATTTTACAGTCAAGATGCAAAACTTGGCTGACCTCGGACAATAAAAAGACATTTTTTCAAGATTTCAAGATATCACAATAACTGGAAATTCAAACCCCTGTCCTTGTCACCAGCAATGCCAAAATTGCTAATGTGCATGTGTTTTAAACCTTGATTGTGGAATTATGAACACAGATTGCAATTATCACCCCAACGTTTGGCACAAATGCTCCAAAGATTGGTGCCAGTCTCTCTACTATGTTGAATATTACATTTTTAAAAAACTGTGTTGATAATGTGTGATAATTACTCTATTTTCTCTCTGTCTCCTCAGACCATGATTCAGAAGGAAAGCGTATTCAAGACATGCTGTCTACAATCGACAAACCACAGGTTGGTATGCAAACCTCCCACAGATGCGCACACACACACATTTATGACCACTTTCATCAATCACCTGTCGTCTGATGCACCCATAGTCTGTTCCATGTTTTCATCCTGTCTCTGTGACTACCATACAACAGATGCTTACGCTGACAATAAGTAGTTCAGTGTCTTGTAAATGCAGTGTGGCTCTCATTTTAAAGTCATTTTCAGGGCTTTAGTAACCATCACAGGTAAGATAACTGATCATTTAAGCTCTGCTTGGCCTGGCCACATGAGGGCAGCATCTGCTCATCCAAGCCATTCACTTCTACCTCTCCTTTATAAGCTGAAAAACACTTAACAGCTTTATTTTCCTTCCCCAAGAGGATTGTGAGTGAATGAGCTGCAGCTATGCAGACATGGTTTGGTAGAGAGGAATTGCTTGCTCCCCGTGAAAGCAGTTTGGTGAGCAAGCTGTGCAATTGGACCCTTTGATATCTGCGAGATTATCACAGGGGTTAAAATGGACAGAGAGAGGGAGAGAGAGATCAGAAGTTAATGTGCAGCAGCGATTTTTTCACTATCATCGCCTTAAATCACCTCCTGACTTATATAGCCAGTTTATTACAGTCAATACTGAGAAGAAAAAGGAAAGGAGAGGGAAATAAAGAGGCTCTCCTAGTGTCATTGATTGCTATTTTGTGTCACTAACTGCAAATGGGATTTTCTGTCGCTTTTGACACTCCATTACCTTAATGCATTTATATACAGTATTTATATGGCCTTTATACTGTATAGGGAGATATAGTAAGTTCTACTGTGCTCCCTGCAGCAGCAAAAGTGCCTCATGATGGATTTAGCTGTGTACCATATACAGACACGGGAGCAGGTATTGAGAGCGTATATGAGAAAGTTCTTTCATTTAAAATGTTAACAATATTGGTCCTGTGGTTGTGTTGTTTGCTTTCATAGCAGGTAGGTGCGTCTACTTCAGCAGAATTGAAATATGAGAAGTAGTGGGGGGCTGAAAGAGAAGTAGGCAGGAAAAAAAAGGAGTAAATTGCTCGCGAGTTCACTCTGTACCAGTTTACTGTGCTTGAAGAAAGATGCAGCAAACCTGCTCATAATAGCACGGGCTACATTGACATGCACATGGCTAGTCGATGATGGCTAATAGTCACAGTAAGGCACTACACCATTCCAGATGTTAATGCAGGTTACTTAATATTCCTATTTTCTTGCTTTGGAGCATAGAGCAATTGAATGCTGAAATTGCCATTTTATATGTAAGACAAAAGCTGTTTCCCAAACTGATCCCCACCCACAGAGTAGATCTCTACAGAGTGCCACTAAGGAGGAGGGTTTAAATAAAGCTGTGTGTAAAGTCATTCTTTAGCTTCAGAAGAGTAGAGCATGCACAATTATGTATTTATTTATTTTAAAAAGTGTTTAAAAATTACAAAAGAGTGTGAAGAATGTGTCTTTTTTTGCCTCAACATATTTGGCGTGCGGTATCAAGCAGATTGATTGTTGTGGATATCTCACAAAATGTGATGAATGCAGTTTTAATGCTCTTCTATTATGAGACTAGAAGTTGAATATTATCGTATAATTATTATATAGTAATCATACTCCCATTCTGTCTAAATCTGTGTATTTACATAAATGCAGCCATTGTATGTGGGAGACTAATGATCAAATCAGACACTTATTTATTTTCTTACAATCAGGGAATAGAAGATGAGGAGGATGATGGATATATAGTATATAGATATGTATAGATATATAGTCTCACTGCTTTTTTTTAGAGGCCTTTGTGTAACAGGTGCTGTCATGCAAATGACTTGTCCTCCATTCTTCATCTCTGTTTCTCATCCTCTTTAACTTTTTTGTGTCCTTTTCTTTCAGCTTTTTGTCACTGTTTATTTCTCATGCACATGAAACAGTTGCTGCATTTACATTCAGATCTTGACAGAACGAGTGTGAAAACAATGCTCTTAGTTGTGGATAAATTGCCATAAAGACAAAGGCATTCTCAGGCATGTGGACACAGTGATGCAATCTCATAAAACCCAATCATTATGATCAAACCTCTCAATAAAATTACATGTCTGTCTCTCTGTCTCTTCCTGTCTGTCTTCCTCATAGACAGTCTAGGCATGGTTGTGGTTTCCAGTGCCCTCAAGGCACATTCATCGCCTACTCAGTGGATGTATAGTCTGGAATAGCAGCAGACTGTGCTAAATAACGCTAAATTGGCTCACCCACCATATGCCGCAACTAAAACTCCCATAAACATGCAGGCACTTGCAGGCACACAGACTTTTTCTGTGTTTGTTCATTTTAATTTGCTGGTGTGTTCTTGTCCCAATGGATGTGCAAGAGCCCGAAAGAGCAGTGGAGTGTGTGCTAATGGTTTTAATGACACATTGCTTTACACACGCACATACAGAGCCAAATCCATTCATGGACAGACAGACATTTAAAGTGATACACACACCTCGATAGAACGATTTTACCTACATAATCATGAGGGTTGAGTTAATGCTGCCTAGAATAGAGTAGAAAGGATCACTTATAAAATTAATTTTCCTGCGTACAGCTGCTAACCAAACGCCACACTACATTCTGTGAAACCATACTTGGTTTCATTGTATATATATAACATGCAGTATGTATGATTATGTGTGTCTTATAGGTGTCCAATGTGCAGGCGCGGGCTGCACGGTTGGCCTGGGCCCCCCCGGCAGTGCTGGTGAACAGGCATGGTAACGGGATGCCAGTGTCCTGCTCCTACGAGGTTTCTCTCTCAGATAAGGGACGAGACGGAAAGTATCGCCTCATATACAGGTGGGGAACACACTCCAAGCTAAAATAATATGCCACCAGCTACAAAGACACCTCAAGAAATGGCCAAAGTACACTGGTGTGACTTTTGTGCTTTGTTTGTTTCAGTGGCGAAGAATTGGAGTACCACCTGAAAGACCTAAGGCCAGCGACAGACTACCACGTACGGTAAGGACTTTGCCAGAGGACATTTTGGATGTGGTGTTTTTATACTGCTTTCATACCTTTTGTGTAGATTCTAGCTTCATTTTCATTTAGCCGATAACATTTAGATATCTTGTGTGTTTGCTTTAGGGTGTCGGCAATGTACAACTCTGTTCGAGGCTCGTGTTCAGAGGCCGGATCGTTCACTACACACTGCAGTGCCCCCGATGTCCCGTTATCCCCGAAACTCTCCCATCGCACCAAGAGCACCCTCACCCTACAGTGGAAGGTAAAACCACTCCTCATCTCAAAGACATACCATAACAACATTTTACCCCTATAAGCATCCCAGTGACTTATGATGTGTCAGTTGGTTTTGACGGACCATTTACGATTAAATTATTATAAATGAAACAAGACTCAGGGTTCTTTATGTGTCTACCACACTTCATTTGTACAGTGACACACAAGAGATCTGCATTCTTTGATGAAAGTAAACAGCTATGGTTTACCTGGTTGACCTAGCTTGACTTTATCAGCCCCTCCTGCGCCAATTGGAGAGACACACAATGCAAGAATGTCTCTCTGACCTTCTCCCTGCACACGTAATTAGTGACATCAGTCATCCAGACAGGATATGAAGACAATCATAACAACACGGCGGGTATTTTGTCTGTCTTAGTGCTAGATACCTTAATGCTTGGCTAATTCTTCTGCCTCTCTTTTGTCTCTTGTGTTCCTCGCTCCGTCCATTTCCCTGTCGTCCACAGCCCTCAGGCGACAACGGATCCAAAATCACAAATTACCTTCTGGAGTGGGATGAGGTGAGTCAGTCTCTCATCTGTCACGCCTCCCCTTTTATTTTAAAGAAAGAAGCACTCATGCCTATCACAGATGTCACAAAACGGATGTTAACATGTAGCTCCTCAGACAAGATTTAATAACTATACTACTTTAAATGATGCCTTTCCAATCCATGTCAGTCCTCTCACTCTCATTCTCCTTCTCCCTTTTGTACTTTTTCACTTTACTTTTGTTCTTTGTCTATTTTATTTAACTCTTTTCCTTTTACAATTTATCATACTCCCCTGTTCTTATCGCATCTTACTTTCTTTTTTCATCTATGCATTCATCACTTCTCTCCTCTGCAGGGAAAGAAGAACAGTGTTTTCAGAGAATGTTACTTTGGGAGCCAGAGACACTGTAAGCTGACACGACTGTTCCCCGCCTGTGGCTACACGTTCAGAGTGGCTGCATACAACGACATTGACTCAAGGTAATCTTGCCTATTTCTGAAAAGGAAATATCAGGTGAAAAAAGTAACCATGTACACATTAACATCAATAGCACAGAAGGCAGATGCCATAACTCTTTCTTGCTGCTTGTTCATATACTGTAGGAGAATGGATTTATAATAATTAATAATTGACATGCAGCAGTCCACTGCGTCGATTATTCTGCATGTGACAGGAGACCTTCTCCTCTCTCCTTATTTTCCCTCTATTTCTTTTCCCCTCTTGTCTCCTATTTGTCGTTATGGCGGCAAGCATCTTGCCTGCAGTCGTTAGGTTGACAGGGAGCAGGGAGGAGGTGATGGAAGGGAGCGAGAGTGAGGGAAGAGATATTAGCTCTTGGGCTGAACTCAAAGCGGCCTCAATGCATCCTTCAGCTTGATTGCCCTTTGAAGCCATGGACACACAGTCTGGCACAAAACCACCAGGCACACACTGGCTTTTGAATACTAGCTATTTATCTGACTCTAACTTTCTTACCAACCTCTCAAAGCCCTGCTGCTTGCTAAACATTCAAATTCTTTCCCTCCTGCAACTCTCAAATTAGCCTTCTCCCCTCCTCTGTTTTTTTCTGTCTGGCTTCTAACATGTTTTTTATACAATTTTTCCCCTGTCACGGCGCCTCTTTAACCTTTTTCTTCTTACTATCTCCACTGGCAGCTCCCCACAGCCCCATCCTTACCTGCATCCCCACACCTACTTCTTCATTTCCTTGAAATGAGCGCTAATGTCAGTGTACTTTTTTATTCACGTTTTCTCCTCCTTTTACTTTTCAAAAAATGTCCCTCTCTCTGTCCCTGCTAAATGTGTAATTCATGATGCACAGCTTCCCTTACCTCTTGCACTGCAGTCCCCTTTCCCTCAAAAGTAATGATCCAAGAAGTGAATAATTTGCTTCAGCATTTTAAATAAAAACAAGCATGTGGATAAAATGGAAATGTTGTTTTGTGCAGTGGCTTCAGCACAGAGGTGGTCTTTTACACCATGGGCACCCTGCCTGCTCTGCCTCTGGCACCGCGGCTGGTCAGGGCGGGGGTGTCCTGGGTGACCCTGGAGTGGGGGCGTCCTGAGGGCAGTCCGAGCGAGGATCAGCTCAAATACACACTTGAGATCCAGGAGGACAACAGCGTGAGTACCACACACATCTAAACACCCATATGAAACCATTCATAATAATAACCATAACATGGTGGGAGCCACACAATCCACCATAGTAAAACTTGAAAGCGTAATCTGGTTTTGTGAAACCTTCAGTTGGGTCATGTGATTGAGCTCTGTGCTGACAGTCACTCGAATCCCACAAGAAGAGAAAGAGGAGAAAATATAAAAAGATTCCTTGCATGATGCATTGCAAAATAGTTTGGGGGTAATGTACAGCAGATGAACAGAGCAGTATTTCTTATAATAAACAAAGAAACACACTACATGTTTGAACACATATATAAAATGGGAATTGCACCAAATGCTCCCACACACTCCCCCTCACACACACATGTACAGTATAATGTAAAAGTCAGCATTTATTGCATCCATATGCTTGGAAATGTGTGCTTAAAACACTCATACATACAGTACACACAGTACACTGTACAGTACACTGACAATGTATCTGTATTATTACAGGGAACAGACTTTCATCCTAAGTACACTGGAGAAAACTTGACCTGTACTGTACAAGGCCTGAAGAGGAGTACACAGTATAAATTCAGGGTGAGTGACAACATAATGTGGATGCTAGTGTGTTCATTTTTTCTATTACCTCTGCCAAGGAGCTTACGTTTCCAGTTCAGTTTGTCCGTTTGTTTTGGTGGTTTGTCTGTCAGCAGGTTTACCAAACAAAGACTGAACCAATTTTCATGAAGGGTGTAGCATGGGCCAAGGAAGAACCCATTACATTTTGATATGGATAGGGGAATACGCAAATTACTTTTCACTTTCATTTTCATTGCAAGATAGGGCGTTTGTGCTGCATTCATGTGGTTTTGGAATAAGCCAAAAATTGTATTCCAGACGGTCAAAACTTTTAAAAACATTTTCTTTTGGGCATTTGGCCTTTTTACGGTATAGGAGGCAGACTAGAAATGGGGGAAAGAGAAGTGGGTTATTGCATTCCCCACAGCTGGAATCCAATCAGAGACATTGCGGTTGATTGGGAGGTCAACAAATCATGTGTGTCAACAAATATGCTTATGAATAGTTTTAATAGCTACAATTCTTGTTGAGAGTTAGAGATTACAGTTAGAGAGAACAGCCAGCTGCCAGTTAGCTTAGCTATGACTCCAGAAAATCTTTGCACTCAGCTAAGAGATATTGTGACACATGACCACCCTTAAAACTACAACTTATACCATCTTAACTAGTGAGCTTTACAGGTGCTGGTAGGTGTATTTTGTTACAGCGAGCAAGGCTAGCTAAAGCCCAGTTTACAGTCTTTTTGCTATGCTACGGCAGCCATCTGCTGGCTGTAACTTCATATATACTGTACAGACATTGAAGTACTGTCAATCTTCTCATTTAGCTAACTCTAATTAAAGCAAATGTTTCTTTGGTGTGTAGCCTAAATGTGTTGTGTACGTGAAATGGACAATAATTAGCATGATTAGCATTAGCTGCTGTGGTGTATACAATGAGTGGGATTTATTATGTAGGATGTTCAATAAAAACTTGATATAATTGATATGTCATTCAAAGTAGATTAAAGTGAACCCTCGAAAGGCTGCATTTACTCTTTGACATTTTGTTGGATTTCAGGTGTTCTCTTGAATACAATGTGTAGCTACAGCTCAAGTTATCTTGTCTACCTTTTAATCTTCACTTTTTACTTGATCAATTTCCAGTCAGTGATGTTCTCTTTCTGTTTTGTGTTTTTATGGATACCAACCTATATGACAAGTCAGTTGTTGTCTGTGGTATTACAGCATCCATCAATGTAATAAGGAATACAGCATTTTACTGCCAGAGAAGTGGCTGCAATTTCACCTGTTGTGAAAGAAGGCAATTCACTAGCTCATTAGAAAGTAGAGATCACAAATGAAAGCTGTTATAGCTGTTCATAATGTGAGGACATAGTGAAACAAATTTTACTCACAGTCGATCTCTCAGTTGTTATTATTAATAATGTGGGAACTCCAGTGTGTGTCTTGTTGTCAACAATGTATTATGGTGCACCTTAAATGGACTTACACCCACACACACATGCGCGCAGATGTCCTCATTCGCACTGTTAGTTGAAGCGGCTGACACAAACATACATGCTCACACACAAAGGGACCACTGTGTTCTTTGTGATGTTCATCCGGTGTGAACATCTGGAAACAAAGCAGATTGATTTTCCACGGAATGGGGTAATGGAGGGAGTTAGCTGAAGATAAATGAAGGCAGAGGAGCCATGATAACCACAGGTGAAGGAGTAGAGAGTAATGGCTCCTATCAATCAGGACAGTTCCTTTACTTCTCGATAGATTCCCTTTCTCACTGTGCCTCTTTTTTGTCCTACACTCCATCGTTACTCATTTTGGTTCTTCTTTTACCCTATTCTTTCTTCCATTTCTCTCCCTTACCATACCATCTTTTCTATGTATACTGCCTATCTGCCCTCTTTGCTTTCCTCTTTGCTCTTTCCATTTTCTTTTATTCACCTTACACCATCCCGCTTCATGTTGTCCATTCCCGTCCCTGCAGCTTATAGCTTCAAACATGGAGGGAAAGAGCAGTCCCAGTGAAGTGCTGGTGTGCACCACCAATCCAGACAAACCAGGCCCTCCATCTACACCCTGTGTCACCGCAGTAACGCCCTACGGATTTACCATCACATGGGGTAAAGATACAGACCCACACATGTATGCACATTTACCTTACACAAACACAGAGATGGGCAACTTTCTTAAAACCCAATGGTTGCACATTCTGCAACAGTAAGATGCAAGTGGAAATGATGCAATTGTACTAACACAACCACCAAATGTGAATTTTAATTCAAATTTAAATGATCATACATTACCCACCCTCTAATTTACAGATGCATTTAAATGAATATGTTTTTTCCCCCAATCTAGGACTTGTTCTAATAGTTTTAACCAACATTTGCTTGGTAAATTGCTCACTGCAAAAAATGGGTGTTAAACAAGATAAAAACACTAAATCTGAGTGAAAAGGTACTAAAAAAAATTATCTGTCCATGCAGCAAGATAATTTGATTTAAGATTATAGTGTAAAGTTGAACACTTAAAATAAGAAAGTTTTTTTTATCTTGGTAAGAACCAAATAATTTGCAGTGCTGGGATACTAGTTTTAGTCCATTAGTTGACAAAACAAGATAAGCCAAGTCTTCACAATTATCTGAAGGTTTTAACATATTCTGGTATCCATTGAAGGATAGTCAGTGTAGTACTATTTTAGAAAATATACTAGAAAATGTTCAAAATGGAGTGGTGACAGTTGCTCACACATGCTCACTTGAAATGAAAAAATCAAATCTAGCAGAGCATATAGCAGAACACAAGTACTCATGGAAAATAGAAAATCAATGATGACTTCTGCCTCTGGAGTGTTGTCATGAAACTGAAGTAGCGTCCATAACAAGCCATCATGTCTGCTATCATCCATCTGTCCTGCATTAGTGCTGCAGGAGTCAGGGCAGCCTGTCCTTTTACAAATGTTGTATTGATCACCCTTCCGATATTAATTTGACTTAAAAATCTATAAACACAAAACTTTTTAGAGTGCTAAACAATTAAAAAACACCTTCTTTATTGCGATATAAGTAGTGGGAGTTTTACACCAGCTCAGCTCAACCATTTTAAAGTATTATAGCTGCACTACAGTCTATATTATGTGCTGTGTGGGTGTGCCTACCTGTAATTATGTCAACAGCGTTGATACAATAAGAATAAGCAGTCAAAATAGTTGTTTCCACTAGTGCTAGAATAGATCTATGATTTCAGAATAAATCATTCCCAATTGTATTGTGGAGTATTATTTTATTGTTACCAACACAAAGTATCTCTAAAAATGTCTTTAAGCAGATTAATACAGAAATAAAAGAAACTAGAACAATTTCTTACCAGTTTCCATGCTACTGAAACATTTGGCAGGAGTTGAATTATATATATATATATTATTATATAGAATTATCACTTTTGTGTGGGTGAAAGTAAAACTACCACAGCTTAAAGAGTTATTGTACAATGTCTTTAGAGATGGATGGGGATGCTAAATTTCATGAAAAGTCTCAACGGATGACCTATGAATGTGTGTTATATTTTTTCATGAAGCCTTAAAGGTCATGCTGGAAATGTGAGATGTTTTCACACATACTCCTGTGAGTTATTCTCCAGCTCATAATGTTTATGTGCGATTATAATCCAAACTAAAGTGACCCAATCTATTCCTCCAACAGATCCTCCCCAGGACAACGGGGGCTCAGAAGCTCTTACGTATCTGCTAGAGATCTCAGAGGGATGCTCTGAAGGTATACTTATATCTATCTGCCTTTGCTTCCGTCCATCCATCCAGCACATCCACACATCCACACATTCAGCTAATTTGAGTGCTTTTTTAGTCCACCGTTTTATAAAAGAAAGCTCAAAATGTACCAAACCATCCTCTCTCCCTGTGCTGGTTCTCTCTATGCATCCATTTCTCTCACTTACCCTCCTCAGAAGAACAGCGGCCATAATTCACTCTTTGTTAGCAGCAATTTGGCACACAGGATTTTTCAGATTTCTGCTGATCTGCCCCCCAGGAAGCAAATGTTCTCGGTATTCATTCAATCACATCAAAGAAAGAGTAAGTTGTTTCTTAAAGACCAGTGTTGAAAATCAAGGAGCAGAAGAATGAAACGTCAAAAGCTCATGTGTCTTCTTTCATTGGTAATGAAAGAGGATCAACAGCAGCCCATATTGAACCCCATGTCCAGTGGATTGATGTAATTGGTTTTGGTTTGTCTGTAACTCAAATGAACTCTGTGCCTTTCAGTCAGTATGACTGGATGTGATATGTCTGATCTCTTTTTATTAGATAAAAAAAACATTTTCGGAGCAGGTAAGGACCTTAACTGGCTTAATTGGCTTCCAATGTATTTCCCTATAGCATTTTATATCCAAGACTAATATTTAGTTTTATCGTTAGTTATTTATCAAAAGCTTAACGTTGTAAAACCTCATCTGCTTCATCGGGCCTGTGTGGATGTGATTTGATTGACAGAGACCCAACAACCCACCAATTCCATCAGATTTGGATTCTAGTGTTCCTGATCTATGCAAGGAAGTACATTGCATAACCTGTTTCCAACTGATACTCAACTTTAAACCAGTGAGAAAAGCACAGACAAAATACAAAATACAGAAATATTTGATGTGATATCACCCAAACTGTTCTGTCCTTGATGGAATATTGTTTGTTCTTTGTTCTTTGCCCGTGTTTGCCTGTTCTCTGATCTGTATAGTAAAGAGGTTTTAGCCAGCACTGAAGGAAACTAGCACCAAAATGACAACAAATGAAAACAATTGAAAATAAAAAATAGTGATTCAAATCATCTTGAAATGTGTTTAAGAGCAATTGGCCACAACAACTGTACCGGACTGATCTTGCTTACTGTCGTGCTTAGTCGTGTGTCGTCGTCGCCCCTTCCCCCCCGAGTCAGGAAAAAACCCTGTATTGTCTACCTCTCTTCCCTTTTTCTGTGCCCTTTTCACCTTCCTACCTCTCGATAAGTTGCACCAGTGGTGAATTCTGAGGATGGTCCTGACTCATCTCATTATGGTTGCTGTAATTCATTACAGTATTGTTAAGTGTGTTTTGTGTGTGTAGCTTCATTGCTCTTTTTTTGGTGTGCTGCACTTAAGAGTTGACTTGAACAGTGTGTGTTTGTGTGTTTCTTGAAACCAAGAAACACACACAAACTGACAGAGCCCAGTAAAAGGTTGATGATAATAATAATTTTATTTGCATTCTGACTCTTAATCTGGTGCAGAAATAAGTGCCCTTTTTCTCTGTGTATTTTTAACACACTCTCTCTCTTTTCTCTCTCCAAGTACCACGTTCATCCTAATGTCCTAGTCAATGCGTTTGCGTGTGTACATGATTTGTCTTTGTGTATTTCTGTGCGTTCATGTATGTAATACTACAACAGAGAGACAAACCATGCAAGAGACTGGCTGGTTGAACTCTCGGTTACTCCTTCTGTCTTGTACCAGTATGAACCAGTGCAGGTTCACCTACTGTAACATTGTAAACACTCGCTCAATGATAAGGTATATTACAAAAAAGGTTTTTCAAGCTTCGCCAAAGAATATTTGAAATGTGAAAAAGTAAGTAGTTGTTGTCAGAGTATGTAAATAACTAAGGTGTATGCAATACATTATCCCAATATATGCTCCTTCTGCTGTAAAACAGCTTTCTGTGCTGTGGTGTAAACAGGACCTATATTTGCATAACACAAGTGCAACTTTACAGGTGAAATAATAAGTTTCACAGTACCACACAATCCAGTTACAGCTTTAGTGTAGGTCCATGGAGTTCTGTTTCCGGAAAAATAATTAGGTCGACTGTAGTATAGATGCAAAACAGCAGGAAATTCTGTATATGCACTAATGCTCATGTATGCGATGGGTTGCTTAATTCAGTTGTTTTGTGTGTGTATGTGTGCAGCGAGCCAGTGGGAGGTAGCGTACAGTGGTCCAGCAACAGAATGTGTGTGTGAGCGCCTCACACCTGGGATCTTCTACCGCCTACGTGTGTGTAGCATCACCACGGGAGGACATAGCCCGGTAAGACACAAACACACACACACACACACACACACACACACACACACTCTCTAGCACGCAAAGTTTCAGAGTGGTAACCTGGTAAACTTTTAATTTTTAAAAAATGTGTTAGGAGTTTGGCAGCAATGAATGATGCATCAGTGTTGTAGTAAAATGTACCAAAGTATATTTAAGATTTTTGCCAGTCATTTTTCAAACTGATCTATAACTGCAGTTTCTTCTCTTTTGTTGTGGTTTCCTGTGCTCCTGAAGTGCACTGTTAGTGTTCCGGTCCGTACACTAAGTGTCCCACCAGGGCCCTGCCAGCCGCCAAGGATTGTGGGTAAAGCCAAACACAAGGAAGTGCAGTTAGAATGGGGTAAGTGCACACATACGCGTACACCGTGTTTAGTTTTATTTACCAGAATGTATATGAATTTTTTTTATGTAAGGAGGCTAAATCACCTTCTGGTTGCTTTATACATTTCCCCAGCCATCTCTAATGAAACTGTAGTCAACCATGTTTTGGCCTAATTGAGCCCTAATTTAGCCTATTAAATGCCTAACCTAGCCTCACATCTGACTAAACTCCCCTAATGTCTGCCCATTATTGCAGATTAGTACTGTTATCTGTTGGCAGGCAAAAGTCTCCCAGCCTGAAACGCTGAGGAACTTCTTGTTTAACCAGTTTAATACAGCTGGCCTCCGCCCTAATGCACTCCAATTCAGGCAGCGCTGCTGCAATTACTGGCTCGAGTTGAAGGTCAGACATAATGTATTGGAGGGTTTTCCCATCTGTCTCCAACATTTATTACTTTCACCATACTGCAAACAGAGTGAAGCAGCTGGTAGAAGACAGAATCCCTTGGAGGGGATTGAGACATGCACCTGTTGAACCGATCTGTAAACGCATGACGTCTGAAACTACACATAATATTGAGCAAAGCTTTTAAAGTTTATGCATAAAAATATATATCATCATGTTGTCTTTCTATTACAGATGGTTTTAACTCTCTCTGTCTCTCTCTCTGTGTGTGTGTGTGTGTGTGTGTGTGTGTGTGTGTGTGTGTGTGTGTGTGTCTCTCTCGCTCTCTCTTTCTCTCCCTCCCTCCCTGTAGAACCCCCTGTCTCTGAGGGAGTATGTGAGGAGTGTGTGTTCAGTCTGGAGATGAGTGAGGGGGACACCAAGCCAGCAGAGGTCTACCATGGGTCGGAGCTGCAATGCACTGTTGGTAGTCTGCTACCTGGTGCCACATACAGCTTCCAACTGCGGGCTGCCAACGAGGCTGGGGTGAGAAATTCAGATGCAGGAGTACAAATAAAAAAGAAAAAAGAAAAACATCAATAGTAATTTGCCAGGCAAGATCATAAAAGCCATAAAAAACACTTCCCTGATAAAACAGGGAACTTGGAACAAGCTTTTCAAAATGTACAAAAGTAATTTTTTGTCATTTTTCTACTTTACAAGCATGCAATTCTGTGTTTAATGGCTCTTAAGGCCATTAAGTCTACTCAGCAGATCAAGTACATAAACTGCGGAACCTCTTAACATGATCCAAATATAAAAAATGAATACATTTTTTTGTTATTGTAGCCAGAATCACAGACACACATAAACGCAGGTACAAAGGGCCAGTGTCTATTAGCTCAGAGTGTCCCAGACAGACTAACTGCAGCCTTTGTTTGGATGCATAAATGTTCCAAAGCGTACATCTGTTTGGTTTGATCATCCACACAGGAGAGAGCGAACTAGCACTCAGACTGGCTGATCAAATGTTGGCCCAAACACAGTACACACTTAAACACGCATGCAGAGGACACACAAAAAGAAACAGCAGTCACATGTACACACTTAAATTGACAACCCAGTGTGATTTGTGCCGTCTCTTCTGCTTAGGTTAGATCGAACACATGTCTCATTGTGAGTGTGGTGTCTCCTTCTCTCTTTCAGTTCGGAGCGTACTCCGAGCCAACAGAGGTGACGACTGCAGCGGGTCCTCCTGGCCAGTGTGGGGCGCCACTCATCACTCTCACCAGTAACACCTGCGTAACGCTCAATGGGAGGTGAGATTAAAACACAGATACACTCTTGTACTTATCAAAGGAAGCACTAGTTTTATGGGAAAATAAAGCATAAGACAGACAGACAAAAAGAGGAAAAAGACAACAATTTTTTTTAGGTCTGGGCCTCTTTAGACAGTCTTAGACAGGGTCTAAAGAGGCCCAGACCTAAAAAGCTGCTGTTTTAAACGTGTCTACCTCTTGTGTACAAGAGACTTAGGAGACTGGCTTGTTTTTATCAATCCAACTCATCCCGGATGATGTATCCAAATAAAAAGAAATTCTCTGGTATTGTATCTTAAATTGAATCTAGTAGTATATCCCTCAGTTCCCTTAAGTCTGCTTTAATGTGGCATAATATTTCCAGATTTAAGGCAATAAATTTTAATTCCAAGTTCCCATTGGTTTCCCTGAGCTGAGTATGTGTCTGTCTGTGTGTTGCAGAGTCCTGAGGGTTCGGGTACTGATATCTCCGAGTATCGTTTGGAGTGGGCGAGGGAAGACGAACCCATGGAGCTCATCTACTGTGGAGCTGCCACACAGTGTGAACTGTCTGACCTGACACCAGCCACCGATTTCTGCTGCAGGCTACAGGTAACACACACAAACATACACTCCAAACCTACCTATAGGTATTAAATACACATGCAGTTGTTCACACCTACACGCAGATGCAACCGCATTTGCGTGCAGAAAATAAGAAAGCACATAAACTATACAGAAACACATAGACATGCGCAAACATGCACATGAACACAAGCATGACAAATGCCCAAAAACACAGACAAATGCAACCACTTGCATACAAATTAGGGCTGCACGATTTTAGGAAAATATCTTATTGCGATTATTTTGACTGATATTGCGATTGTGATATGATTCACGATATTGGAGACAATGATAATTTCTGCATTATAATTGTCATTTTCATTGAAAAATATTAGTGTGATTTTTTTTTTGCGAGGATCTGTACCAAACAAAGATGTTTTCCTTTAGTCTGTAGGATAGGATTTGTAGGCCAGACGTCTCTGCAGCACCGCAATGCTTTATTTTAGAATGGTTTGACACATATTTTGCCTTTAAACAATATTGTTTCCTCCTGCGTTTTGGATATTGCACTAATTCATATTGCGATTTCAATCAAATTGCGATAAATTGTGCAGCCCTAGTACAAATTGTAGCCAAGGGGGCCTCAAAAGCAAGAAACACAAACAAACTGACAGAGGCCAGTGAAAGGTTGATGATAATTGATTTTATTTGCATTCTAACTCTTAATCTGTTGCAGAAATAAGTGTTCTTGTTCTCTGTGTATTTTTTTAACACACCATCTCTCTTTTTTCTCTCTCTCTCTCTTTCTCTTTCTGTCTGTACCTTCTGAAGCTAAATCTAATAACAGCATGGTTTATGGGTTACTTCTTTATGGGCTCAATAATAGTTTGGGGGACAGCACCAAGTTCATCCTAATGTCCTAATCAATGCGTTTGCGTGTGTACGTGATTTGTCTTTGTGTATTTCTGTGTGTTCATGTGTGTTCATGTATGTAATAATAATACAGATAGATAAACCATGCAAGAGGCTGGCTGGTTGAACTCTTGGTGACTCCTTATGTCCTGTACCAGTATGAACCAGTGAACCAGGTTCACCTACTGTAACATTGTTAATTCTTCATAACTTGACATACATTTAGAAATAGCCTGACACTGGCACAATGATAAGGTAAAAAAAAAAAAAAAAAAGTTTTTCAAGCCTCGCCAAAGCATATTTGACACGTGAAGATAAATCAGAAATACTACTGAAATATAACTTTTTCTTCAAAGTATGCAGATAGTTTACTACCACGATGGAGTAGTAAGTCAATTCTTTGCTTTAAGCACACATTGTAGACTGCAAATCATGTCTTCTACTTCTTGATGTGCACTCACAATAACGTTGCTGTGCAGGTCTTGGAAAGTGGCTTCAGTTTAGTTTTATATAGTAAATGTGGTCCTCATGTTCTTCAAGAATTACCGTATATTACTTTGTATTACAATAAATCCATCGCTCCTCACGGACAACTTGCCTTGTCCTGCTTGTTAATTTTAACAGCTTCAAAGTGCACATGCTTGCAAATTAAAAACAAAAATGCAGAGGACAATTTCAACATTTAATTCTTTTTATTTTCGTTTTCAAAAAGCTTTCAAAATCTAGCAGATGTATTTTTAAAAAGCTGCTTTATTTTGTCTGTTTTCTCCTCGCTGAGTTTGTCTGAGGCAATGCTGTGTAGACTATTACAACTCAAAAGCAATCAGAGGGCATTTGATAGAGGCTACTTGAGGTGAATATAAATGTGTTACACAGCAGAGGAAATTGACAAACGGTCTTTCACAACTAATTTGAATTCATCCCCTCTGCTGCTTTTCTTTTCCTCTTCCATTCTTTATGTCTGTTCCTCCCCTCTATTTTACATTTGCTTGTTCTGTGTCACTTTTTCTCCTGCCAATTCATGTCACCTTTGTCTTCTCTTTTTACCTGCTTTTAACCTTTATCCGTCTGTCTTAGTCTTTGCCAATCAGGCTTTTCTTGTCAACCTTTTTTTCACAAACTTTTCTACCCTCAAAGCCCCCTATCCCTTCCCTCATGTTCTTCATCTCTTACAATCTCTGTGTTTTTGTGTCCAACTCAGGCAGTGAATCAGGCAGGTGCTGGTCCTTACAGCGAGCAGGTGAGTTTCCGGACCCCCGCAACAAATCCCGACCCGGTCTCCTCCCTCATCCTCCTGGACCTCCCGACCTCCTCAGAGTCAGGCCACTCCCCATCTACCTGCCTCCTCCTGAGGTGGGATGAGCCGAACAGCAACGGGGCGGAGATTACCTCCTACATCATCACCCTGGACGACCAATCCATCACTGTGGAATCAGGGACAAGTCACCTTGTTACAGGCTTGCAGCCAGACAGCGAATACAGGTACTGGCATACATTGGTAGACAGCAGGGCTGATGGGGGGAGCATTTAAACTGATGTTTTATGGGATATAAAGTGTGCTTTATATTGTTGATGATCCCCAAATCATGGGTTAACATTTTGATTTTCATGAGCTACAAATAAAACCCAAATATACTACCTCAGACATTGATTGATGGTCAGATGTCCATTAGCATCAGATATCAGAGCATCTGAAACATAGTTCCTTCCTAAACCAGTATGACATATTAAATAATAAACTCACATTGATAAGTAGTGTGCAGTCGGTTTCTAGAGCTTATTTGTTTAAAACGGCTGCCTGCAGTGTAAAGTTGCTGGCTGTAGAACCAAAAACTGACCAAAATGAAGGCCAACGGCCCCCTCCGGGTCCCTCCAGATGGACAACGGCACGGAACACACCAAACAGACTTCAAGTCTCATTCGCCAGTAAGCAAACTCCTAATATTATCACACCGGATGTTTAAATCAAACATAACTACTGTTAGCGATGCAGCGACGAAGCGCTTTGATCTCAGGCTCGCATGGAAGGGGTAGAGTACGCTCAGCGGGGCAAGATGGCATTTCATTGGTTCGTTCTAAGCGTATTGCGAGGCTGTGATTGGTGGTGGCCGTTTTTACAGGATTAAAGCAGCTACAGGTGATGGATCTGTTTGCTTTGTATCTTGTTCCCTAGAGTGTATATACATGAGTTTGAAAGCACAGGTACACAGGAGGTATCAGTTGTAGTACTAGAAGTACTAGCTATCTATATATACTAGCTAGGGATAGCCTGTATGATGTGCTTCTATAAGCGATTTTGTGATTACTGGAATGTGTGTGTGTGTGTTTGTGTTTGTGCATTTGATGGTATAGTGAGTTCTTTGAATGGGGTGGGGGGGTGTGGGGGTAAGCATGTGACATATGAAGAGGCACAGCAATCACACACCATTGTTTTCATTCTGAGGTTGTTTTTGTCCCAATGTCACTCTGCTCTCTTGCGTAATGGCCTACCACTGACTCAGAACACCATGCATGTGTGTGCATATGTGTGTGTGTGTGTGTGTGCATGAGAGTCTCCCTGTGGGAGTTTTTGTGTGTGTGTGCGTGTGTGTGTGTGTATGTCACAATGACTGTAATTCTGGTTGTTATTTACAGCAGTGAGGCACTTCAAATAATATTATTCATATGGCATTAGCGTGAATAGCTCTGGGAAGGACGGCAGTAAATGTTGTTTTCTCTGTCGGAGTGGGGCGGTCTGGGCTTTAGTGCGGGTTGTCTCAATGTTGATAAATATTATTTAGACTTCAGGTGTTTTTCCTCTCGTCTGTCCATGCTGGGGAGAACTGTCCCTAGCAATAATAGTGAAAAGCTTGAACATGTATGTTCAAGAGAAAAAATATATATGTTTAAAAAAGGACTTAATAGTACACCTAAACCACATACAGCACCTAAATAATGTATTTTCTAATAACATTTCATGTTTTCAATGAAAGCCTCAATAACCTTCAATCCCCAAAGATTGTGAGGAATATCTTTAGTCTGGAAAGACACCTTAAAAGAATAATTGCCACACAGTCACACATCACAAAATACAGATTCACTGAAACAGCAGAGCTAAAAGTTCATTCTTGAACAGACAACAAAAGCACAAAATGTAAATTTTAATCAAACTTTTAATCTGTCATTAACTTGAACATACGATGTGTGAGTTAAGTTTTGTGTTTTTTCTCAGCAGGAGACATGGTTACCCCAAGCCTTGTGGTTGTGCAGCGGTCACTGATGTGCTACCTTTTGTGCACCTTTTCCCTTAGTTTTCTTTGTGTTATGATGAAACACAATGCTGCATCTATTGAACTGAACTTTGATATGTAAATCTCTACATAACTAAATGTAATCCCTCATCATCAAAAGCTAGGATCCTTCATGTGTCGTCCTCTTCCTTCTTCTCTATCTGCCATCTTCTTTTATCTATATGCTTAATTACCCTGCGGACCGATTAACGATGCCCTTTTATGATTGGTCCTCACACAGCTGCATGAATTATAATGAAAGGTTACAGTTGCAGAGAAAGCAATTGAATGTCAGACGGTAGATGTTGATAATGGATGCTAATCAGCTGATCAGACATTGACAGAAAAAGGGTGTAAAAGGGAGGGGGATACCTGGAAGAAGAAAGGCAGCAGGGGAAGAAATCAATTTCTGCAAGTTCTTTTTAACTAGCAGTAGATCTGTCTGTCCTTGTGTGTGCACACATGTTTGTCATAGGAGATGCACCGGTTGATCAGCCACCGGTCAAAACCATCGTTGTCAGATGATCGGCCATGACCGGTGACCAGCCTATCAGTCTCATATTATTATTATTATTATTTATTTTTTATGTCAGTCAAATATACACCTGTGTCGCATGATTGTTTTACATTGCACAGACGGCAGCACAGTCAGGAATATCACAGCCACACACATGCACATTGCACACACAGAGGCAGCTGCGGCACACAGTACAGTCACACACACACACACACACACACACACACACACATATCATGTCGTTCTTGTGGAACTTTTTAAATGTTCAGAGCATCAGAGAAAAAGCGAGAAATATATATAAAAAGTTGACTCTCCATAATAGGCCTGCATACAGTACACTGGTTTTATTTTGGTAAAGTAAAACGTGCAGGATATAATATATCTATATAATAGAAGGTCATGTAAACTGGTGCAGTTTTAGAGAAAATGGTAGTCAATAGTCAATGTTTTATTATGAACACAGATACAATTTAATTTTCCATTCAAGAGACGCTGCAGCTCTCGGTGTGCTCTCCCAACAGTAGCGGCATTTTGTTTATGTTAGTTATTTGGTCAGACTCGGGATGTTTGTGTTCCATTTTGGGGAAATATTTAGTTCAGACCAGCTGGAGTTTTTTTGCATTCTCTTAGGACAAAAGTGCAGTTCTGTCTCAACTTGGTGTTTGTTGCACAGCTAGCACAAGCGCTTGTCTTTGGAGAGCCATGGATCTTTGTATCATCACACTCTTTTAAGTTTAAGTTTTCTTTTAAATCATAAACAGAACCAGCTTTAGCCTGAAACATTCTTTTCAAACAGTAAATCTTGTAAAACACTGTGCAGCAGTAATTGTTTTTTAATGCACACTACTGTACTGTAAATAAAGGGAAAAAAAGCAGGCCAGCAAATCCAGACATATGTCTCATCCATTTGTTTCTAACGGGAGGATAGTAATGGCCAAAGGGAACCAGGGTGAAAGCTGATACACCAGATGAGCCTCTTCACTGAAAATTACCCCACCATTAGAGAAATAGGTCTGCCGACACGCTAAGAACACACAAGGTTACTTAGTATGTAGTGTTTATACCCAGCATTTATGTGCATGTTCTTTTGTCCCTTGCACACAACACACATGTTGCTGTAACACCATTTTTAAAGGCATTTTCCCCAAAAAAAACTAGTTTCTGATCGTTACTTGTAAAAAGACATTTAATCGCAAGGATTTCACTTGGCGTGATCAAATTGTAATCTGTCTCTTCCTCTCTTGCAGTGTACACATCCAGGCGGTGAATGCCATCGGCTCAAGTCCCTTAAGTCCACGTCTACTGGTGAGGACACGCCCCCTCCCCCCAGCCCCGCCCCCCCTCGAATGTTCAGCGGCTGGCCCTCAGAGCCTGAAGCTAAAGTGGGGCGAAAATGCCAGCAACACGCACACCCGTGCCCTGCTCGCCGATGACATGGTCTACACACTACAGATGGAGGACAAGAACCACAGGTACACACACACACACACACACACACACTAATCTATACTCTATGATATAAACTGAGTAGGGGTCCATCTCATTTCATTCCAGACCACATGTACAGGGGTAAAGAAAAGATTAAAAAGTAAAAAAGTTACACATACACATCACAATAAAAACTCTCAATCACATCTAATCACAATCAATGTATATGCTTTGTTGTATGATTTGAAGTCATTCACACCAGCTCCTATATACCTATACCCTACATCAAGTATACACTAAGTGTAACCTAACACTGGGCATACACAAACCACTGCATAGTGGATGATGAAGTGCCTTCTTTATGCCTGCACGACAGTGTGTAATACAATTTACAACATGGGCGAATAAGCTGTACTTCCATTAGCGCCGAGTGGCACGGTTGAAAACAATATTCTTTACCAAAGTGTAGGCCCATTTGAGCAGAAATGCTTCAGCCTTGCTGGACTTATCGAGTACATCACTCTGTTTTTCTCAAAATCTGTCAAACTAATTAAACCCTACTCCTCCCACAGTTTTTTTCTCAAATCACTCACCGACATTGCTCCTCTGCATCTTCGGACTGTCCTCCACAAAAATTGAGCCCGCAGTGCATCAACATGTCTTACATTAAACAGTACTGCAAACAACTACTAATAGTTATGAAAGATTTTAATCTCAGGGTAGAAGTAATGTGGTAAATTTCCAAATTTGATCTCATTATCAGATTTTTTGGCAATATTTTTAATGCTATCTTCATGTAGGCTATTGCAGTCATCTTCAATTAGTTTTGTCACTTATGGAGCGATCAATCTTTGTAAAAAAAGATTTATAAAACTGTGCGTAGGATCCTTACTAAAAGTGTACTTACGCCCAAAAGCCAAAAATGGTGTACGCCAAAAAAGATTTTGATTTATAAAACCATGCGCAAGCACATCTGTAAGCAATGTTCCCTTTATAAATCACAGATTACCCATTAGGTGTGCGTACGTGAATCAGCCTCTGTACACGCCCATTTTTAACCAGAAATAGTCAATACAAAGTACCCTGTGAATGCTGATAAGTATTCACAGGGTAATGACGCTGGCAGTAACGCCGAATCATGCCGAATCATGCCGAATCATGCCGACTGAAGTTAAAGATTATAATATTTATATAAAAAACTTTATTAACTTTTTGTTTACTTTTCTTTGTTCACTTTGTTAACACCTTGCCAAAAGCACAGCATCAACCATATCCCCCACCCAGAGATACAATTTGAAGACGAAAGTGTAAAAGACAAACACACTTTTCTTCATGCAGGTTTTGACACCAACAGTAAGTTCGGACTAATAACGAGGACATTAAGTGTAACGATTGCTTAAGAGAGCTTAATGGCTGTATTTTCAGACTTTAACATTTGATTATATGTGCACAGACAATTAGTTATTTACACTGTGTTCTGCCGTTATCGAATGCTAGGGTATTTGATGTATTCCATGGAGTCGGGCCATCTCATCCTCCTAGGTTCATAGCGGACCATGTGACAGTGAACACATTTTGATTTAAGACTTGAGTTGGATTTTACAAGGTTTATGGAACAATAATTACTCTGTACTTGATGCATGATATGGAGAGAAAAAACATGTGTGAGGCATTAATACTTTAAAATATTAAAAGTAATAAGTATTCCCACTTGTACTTTCTGTTCAGTTCACCACCTCACCATCTGCGTCGCCAATTCACATTTTGTCCTCAAAATGTGCGTTCGCAGGGGTCAGAGTTTGCGTGGAGGGCCTTACATTCTACAACCTTGCGTGGGAAGAGGCGTACGCACATTTTCAGCCCTGTTTTATAGTTTATAGTTTATGAGACCCCTGACCTATTCTTGTCTGCCACACATTCCTCTTGGAACTTCACACACAGTTCATGGCCAGTAGAAAGGCTTCTGATGCTCCTGGGTCTCCTCCTGTGACGCTGCTCTTCTCGTAGCTATATTCAGGAGGTATGGAGATGTTGTTGCTGGAGAAGAAAAGGGATCACGTGAGTCTGTAATTGCATTGATCAAGGCATCCTTATGGTGACTGTCCTTTTGTATTCTGCTGGCCTGTCACAGACATTCCTTGCTGACCTGTAATGCACCATCTTCTTATTGCATTGTGTAAATGAGCGAACCAATAGCCCTCATGGGTGATGCTGCATCTCTATTTACAGTCTTCTCCAAAGTATGTGGAGATGGTATTTCAGGCGTGTCTGGTGGAACTTAAGCAGCAGAAAATGTGTCTGGCATGTGGATGATTGTACTTTGTGGATGTGCACAATTGGTTCAGAAACAGTTTAAAGTAGTACTCTCGGCATTTAATCTAGGTCAATTGTATGATATTGTATATTGGGGCTGCGTTTGAGGAGTGTCTGGCAGGCCCTTTGCAGCAAGTAATTTGTCTGGCATGGTGATTTTCAGGTTTGGGGGGATGTGCTTTTTCATTTGAAGGTGGTTTCATGTGGTACCTCCTTTGTTTGATCAAGGCCATATCTCAGGGGCTCTTTTTTGGTGTCTGCTGGCCCTCTCGCAGCGGATAATTTGGCTGGCAGGGGCCATTCAGTAATCTGTGTGACCTGCCTGTTCACATCAGATTGGTTTGAGATGGTACTATTGAATGTTTGATTTGAACACATTTTTCCAGCCCTCTTTGAGGCCCCCAGGGGCCAAAAGCAGCAGTGCGACTCCGGCAGACCATATCTGCAAATGAGAGATCATTCCCCGGGATGCCCCTCTGCTCCAATGTTGGTACTCTTTTCATTTGATCAAAAGGCTCTGGGCTGCTGGACTAATATTGTTACAGCCCTAGTAGAAAGAAGACAAGATTAGGAGCTATTTCATATATGGAGTCTCCGCTACAACCAGGCATTAAAACTACTCCGGAAAGTGCTCTCTAAACCTCTCCGCTACCCTGCGCGCCACATTTCTCAGACTTTTTAACCTACAGCTAGTCAATATAGCAAATCAGGACCCAGAAGTTCAATACTACACACTAACAAGATAGACAGAACATGAGCAGCTTGAGAGAAGATGGGGGAGCTTGTGTGGATTAATGCCTAGTTAGTGCTCGTGTGTGTGTTTTTCTGTGTATGGAGTAACCAGATGTACCAGTGAGTTCTCACGTTGAGGGCATCTGGAGCCAGCCGGGATACAGCCTCTAACAATCAACCCTCCATTTAATTGACTGGTCAGACAGATGTGACAAAAAGAGAAACGGGAAGATGGAGAATTAGAAGACTGAGGAGGAGGAGGGGAAGGGGCTAAACACGATTGCTGACAGGAGGTGAAACACATAATTGGAAGGAGGGCAGAGTATTTTTATACATCCAACATGCAGAAATAGCAAAGAGTGGGAATAGGAAAAAAGATGAACAAAGAAAATGATTAAACTGAAAAGCTGTGAAGAGGCAATTTTATCTGCCCACGTGTCAGATTGGCTCGCTCCCTGTCTCCCTCTGTCGAGCCCTCTTCCATTCTGGTTGGCCGGATATCAGTGTTTGAATTAAGGCTTGACTGGCATCAAGTTGGCACCCCTGGAATGGTCCAGAGTGCAGCAGGCAACAGATGGGGACCTGTGATCTGTTAACCTCTCCACACACACACACACACACACACACACACACACACACACACACACACACACACACACACACACAGAGGCATGCACGTAGGCACAAATACACACCCTGCCAGCCAAATTAGAACAGATTTTACAGTTTAGAGTGTTTTATTTACCCTTCTCTAATTGACACAGTGATTAGCATGCTTGCGTGTGTGTGTTGCATATACACTCACCTATAAGATTATTAGGAACACCATACTAATACTGTGTTTGACCCCCTTTCGTCTTCAGAACTGGCTTAATTCTACTTGGCATTGATTCAACAAGGTGCTGAAAGCATTCTTTAGAAATGTTGGCCCATATTGAGAGGATAGCATCTTGCGGTTGATGGAGATTTGTGGGATGCACATCCAGGGCACGAAGCTCCCGTTCCACCACATCCCAACGATGCTCTATTGGGTTGAGATCTGGTGACTGTGGGGGCCATTTTAGTACAGTGAACTCATTGTCATGTTCAAGAAACCAATTTGAAATAACTTGAGCTTTGTGACATGGTGCATTATCCTGTTGGAAGTAGCCATCAGAGGATGGGTACATGGTGGCCATAAAGGGATGGACATGGTCGGAAACAATGCTCAGGTAGGCCGTGGCGTTTAAACAATGCCCAATTGGCAGTAAGGGGCCTAAAGTGTGCCAAGAAAACATCCCCCACACCATTACACCACCACCACCACCAGCCTGCACAGTGGTAACAAGGCATGCTGGATCCATGTTCTCATTCTGTTTACGCCAAATTCTGACTCTACCATCTGAACGTCTCAACAGAAATTGAGACTCATCAGACCAGGCAACATTTTTCCAGTCTTCAACTGTCCAATTTTGGTGAGCTCTTGCAAATTGTAGCCTCTTTTTCCTATTTGTAGTGGAGATGAGTGGTACCCGGTGGGGTCTTCTGCTGTTGTAGCCCATCCGCCTCAAGGTTGTGCGTGTTGTGGCTTCACAAATGCTTTGCTGCATACCTCGGTTGTAACGAGTGGTTATTTCAGTCAAAGTTGCTCTTCTATCAGCTTGAATCAGTCGGCCCATTCTCCTCTGACCTCTAGCATCAACAAGGCATTTTCGCCCACAGGACTGCCGCGTATTGGATTTTTTTCCCTTTTTACACCATTCTTTGTAAACCCTAGAAATGGTTGTGCGTGAAAATCCCAGTAACTGAGCAGATTGTGAAATACTTAGACCGGCCCATCTGGCACCAACAACCATGCCACGCTCAAAATTGCTTAAATCACCTTTCTTTCCCATTCTGACATTCATTTTGGTGTTGAGGAGATTGTCTTGACCAGGACCACACCCCTAAATGCATTGAAGCAACTGCCATGTGATTGGTTGATTAGATAATTACATTAATGAGAAATTGAACAAGTGTTCCTAATAATCCTTTAGGTGAGTGTATCTGTATGCACCATATTTGAATCAGATGGTAAGTTTTTAGAATCATCCTTGCATTGGCTGTAAATTGAAAAATTTGCTTTTTTTGCCGATTTTCCCATTCTTCCCTCGGATTATATGATTTTTCGAGCATGTTATATTTAATATTCCTACACATACAAAGATTAAAACAAACATTGACAATCTGCATTTATTCACAATGAGTCCACATTTTCAGTACCACTCTTTCAACATTCAGAAACATTCACATTTCGTTCTAAACTTTAAAAGGTTTTCTGTGTTCCATTATACAATGTATGGCACTGAAAACCATAGGAATTCAGTGACAAAAGCCACTCAACTCAGGAGTTGTTTGTGTTTTCCGAGGTAGCTTTTTGTTTGGTCCAACAATAGTCTTAAATGTACCATTAGTCCCACTATACTTTACTGCTTCTTCCAGTCCCCATGTCCCTCCCTGCTCTCTGATAGTAGACTTTCAGGAGTGGTCACTGTCCTTTTAGCGGGGAAGATTATTTTTTCCACATTTCTGTATGATCCTCAAAAAATAAAGAGATGTGTCGGCAGCTAATAACTAGCCAGTTACTCCATAGCATGGTCTCTTTTCCTATCAAGGAAGTGTTTGATATTTGTTATATTTTTTTTCTACCAGAATATGCAAATTAATTGAAACAATAGCGGTACAATGACATACTTTATTATTCAATTTTGCTAAAAAAATCATACATTTAAATTTGACGGGGGTTAGAAATAGTTTAGTTATCATATTATGCCAATATTTGATTACTATTATTTTTTTCAATTCACAGTTCAACATTCCCAGATTTCATACTCGTGTGTGCTGTTTATTGTTACGTAACATATGAGTTTCTTTTTAAAACAGCTTTAAAATGTAAACTGTTATTATATTGTTTTAAATATTTCGTTGTGTACAGTAAGCATGGAGTTTATATGTGCAAGGATAGCAATGGTAGGAAATGAGGCAAGAAGACTTTGGGTTTTTAGCATTTGGTTAGACAACAGAACAACAGTTTTTTGTGTGTGTGTGTGTGTGTGTGTGTGTGTGTGTGTGTGTGTGTGTGTGTGTGTGTGTGTGTGTGTGTGTGTGTGTGTGTGTGTGCGTGCGGCGGAGGGTTGTCAACAGCCGAATGGATTGAGCTGGTCTCATCATACTCTACTGGGATGAATTAGCTGAAAGTTTTATCATTGATAAATCGCAATGACAACCAGATGCTTCATCGCTAATCATAATGTATCAAGGGAGATTGGAAGGGCATTTTGAAAATAGTATATTAGATAAGTATATTGAATCTTGAAATTGCTTTGTAAACAATCATATTGAATAGCCAGCTGCAATTTAATCATATGATTTTAGATTTTGCCAATACATTTCATCAGTGTCATTTTTTAACCAAATGGCATTACTGTCTATTTATGTTTTGACATTGGCTGTACCCTTCTCTCTTGCTGTATCTCTCTCTCTTCGTCCCTGGACGGTCTTCTTCCTTTTTATTCATCTTATTTTATTGTTAGGAGAATATTGTGTCCCTCTTTCATACATTTTATTCCTCTCACCTTATCTTTTACCCTCTGTGTTTTTCTCCCATCCTCCCTGCCACCTGTTTGTGGGATTGTACGATGATAAACAAAGCTGTTTTCTCTGGTTCACAATATTGAATCTCATTTGTTTACTTTCCTCCCTTTCCTGCAGCTTGTTTTTTTCAACTCTTAATCTCCCCGTATGCAGACTGTTGCTCGTGTTCTGTCCTCCCTCGCTCATGGCTTTTTTATATTCACTTGTTGTCCTCACTCCGTTGACGCCCTTTAAAAGCTGAGTTTGTTTGATTTTCAAATTCCTTCTGGCAAGGCTATTGGGAATGTATGGCATCATGGCAACACAGGCAGCGCAGTGCAAAGGAGGCTCTGACCTTTTGACAAGGTATTTTTAAGATGAATGCAGGCAGAAGACCAGGCACTAAGGACAGAGCTTGACTAAAGTTGCTGTCGTATGAATTACCCGTCCATACTGTACATCCATTGCTGTATGTCCAGTGTCACCCTTTCGTCCATCTTCCGTCCACTTTCCTGTCCTTCAGCCTTTCTTAAGTTTGATTCTTCCATCTTTTTTTTCATCCATATCTACCCTTGTGTCACTCACCCCACCCTTTTTCTTATTCATCCCTCAACGTTCCTCATTTCCTCATATCATTTAATCCTTGTATCCGGTCATTTTTTTCTTTATGTACACACATCTGTTTTTCCAGGCCAGCAACTTTAAAAACAAGCTGTCTTTTTGGCCTCTAACGCTAACCTTATCAATAAGTACCCATGCATGTTATAACCATATCAGGCAATGATTGCTTAAAATATGTTTACTAGTATGGAAACTGAACAACAAGTGTATACAATTCCTGTGCAAATGTGATGATGATTGATTTCATTATTAACCCTTGTGTTGTCTTCCCAACAAAATTGAAAATCGACACTTTTGTTGATGCTTTTTATCAATGTTTTTAACTCTCTTTTTTTTGCATTTTTGTCCCTTTTTTCAAACCTTTTGACGCTTATATCAATGTTTGTCACTTTTTTTACGTTTTCAAGACTAACTAACTAACTAACTTATTAACTGTAGTTTTACAGTTATTTTTGGATTTTATGGTCAATAAACCTAATTTATGTGAAATTATACCTAATGTTTGAGTTAGAAAAGCAGAAAATAGGACTTATTTAGACAAAAATTAAAGGAATGGATGGAGGCATTGATGGATAATCACAAACTGGAATACATCAACTTTTACTCAATACTATTTCAAAACCACTTCAATTGTTGTTCAAATGCTATAAAATTGAATAAGACACCCCAAAATTAATGAAAGCAGATATTTGTACTTGCCAAAGAGCATTGTGTGGAATCAATCATGTTATTTTGGGTAATTAAAAAGAACATTTATATAGGAAAACGGGTCAATTTGACCCAAGGACAACATAAGGGTTAAGGACAATTACACACATTTATTTTGGGCATAATGTGTTTCTGTAACTAATTCATGTTGAGAGGATAACGTTATTAGTTTCTTTCTGTGCATTGCTAAAAGTGTGGTTCTTCTTCTACTATTTGCTCAACAAAAAAGATGCTTTCAAGGCACCACTTGCTTTTGAAAAGACAGATTTTAGACAATGTTATGCCAAAGAAAATGTTAGCTTTTCTGTGTGAGAATTGAGGATTGCAGGCTCCTGGAACTGGTGCTGTGACTGGTGCAATCAAAGCAGTGTTTGCTATGTGTGCATCTGAAACAGCACAAGCATCTCAGTAACACCACAGAAGGCAAATATGACAAGCCCGCACAAAATTCCAACATTGGCATTTGGGTTAATAACCTCCCTGTCCTCCTCTGCTCATTGTTGGGATTAATTGGTCAGATGTTTGGCTCTGGACCAAGGATGCAGTATGTGTGTGTGTGTGTATGTGTGTGTGTGCATTGTTTATAATAATGGAAAGGTTGATATTTATAAAACATACATTTTTGTCCATGTGCTTGTTAGAGTCAACAAAGAGTAAGCAAAGGGAGACCTGGGTACAGGTAGCCTTTACTATGCAACCGCTGAACTAATTCCACCAGCGTTGGGTGTCTGTGAGGCACTGAGGCAAAGGATTAACAACATCGTATATCAGCCTGAGAAACCCATCACTTCACCGTAGTGCAGCTACATAAAGAGCTCATCTAGAGTTATAGCCTACTACTAGACCATGACCTCTCTCATACCTTCTCTCTCTTTCTTCTCTTTCCTCTTACAGCAGAACCTCCATCATCGTGTCCGCTCTTGTAATTACCAGTCACCTCGCTTTAGACTTCATATCCTCTTCTGACTTTCTTCCTCCATCACTGCCTCCTATCTTCTCACTTGCCCCGTCACCTTTGTCTTTCTTCCTCTTTTCCCTCCCTCCCATAACCCTTCCCCACTCAGACTTTTACCTTAGTGTGCTGAAAAGCTGATAGCGGCGATAAATAACCCCCTTTTCAGCTCAAATCCCCATTGCTGCCCGCTTGTCTCCTTCGCTCACTTATCATCTCTCCTTCAGTCCTTCAATATGTCCATCTAGTCAGCCAGAAACGTGTTAGGTGCTCATTTTCATTACATTTGTGACTATGGCCTGTCAGTATTCGTCCTGCTCATAAATCACTGCTATCACTGCTATCTTTGTCTTTCTCCTCTCTTCCCACCCGCATCCCTGTTTCTTTTCAAGGTCTCAACTTCTTATTTCTCAAGACAACTCCACCTCACGGCATCGTATGCCAAACCTACTGTATATTGATGAAGTTTAAGGTGACTGAACCCTTTAGTGCAAACATAGACCCTTATTTAGAAGTAACAAGAAAACTGTGATTTATTTATCAACTGTATGGTTAGCTCAACAGTGTCAGGCACTCAGAACTGTTAATAAGCACAGTTAACTGGTAGCGCCTGCTGCGATGAGTAATTGAAAGTCCTGGAAAAATTGCATTAAATTCAATCCTAAACATCAGTCTCCAAAACTGGAGTTTGGTGATAAGTGCACACCAAGTATGGATGCCTCATCCTTCACTGCTTGCTATCTAAGTTGTTTTTTTTAACTCTCCCTTCCTCTAATCTATTCCTAGAACAATGACTCATTTTGCTCGCTTTCACCTCAGTCTTCACCTTCTCCCTTATCTTTGACTCACTTTACCTTTTTGCTAGGTTCATCACACAGTCTCTCTCTTCTTCTCTCCTTCATCCCTCGTCCTCATGTACAGATTTGTGACTCTTTTCTTCCTCTTCATTATATCTTCTGTCCAGGTTTGTGACGATCTACCGCGGTCCCAGCCACACCTACAAGGTCCAGCGATTGACTGAGTCCAGTAGCTACAGCTTCCGAATACAGTCCATCAGCGATGCTGGGGAGGGTCCTTACTCTGACACACACACCTTCTCCACCACCAAGTCTGTACCCCCTGCCCTCAAAGGTAAGCGGACCAAGGCAAGGTGTGTGTTTTGTTGCGTGGATGATGTCACTGCCGCACTGCAAGATCCACCTGTTTGTAAATCCATCGCTAAGTTTGTGCGTAAAATTCCTTTCTTTGTTCTTACAAGATAGGTTCAAACAACACAAAAATGATAACTGTCTTCACTAGTGAAGACTTGAGCAATGTGTTAATTGTTGCTAGGAAACATCTGTTGCGCCGTCCAATCAAAAGACTGAACTATATAGACCGGAAGTTACAATAACATCACAAGCTGTTTTATAACTTTTTTCGGGGGGCTCAATCTGTAGGGAGTTGGGTTGGGAACCGAGGGTTGCCGGTTCAAGTCCCCATACGGACCAAAGTACGGAGTGTGGATTGGTAGCTGGAGAGGTGCCACTTCACCTCCTGGGCACTGCCAGGTGCTCTTGAGCAAGGCACCGAACCCCCAACTGCTTGTGATGCCTTTCTATGGGCAGGCCCCTCACTCTGACATCTCTCCATTTAGTGCATGTATAGGTACTGAGCATGTGTGTGTAATTCAGGCCTGTGTGTAGGTTAGGGTTCATGCATCATGACAGTGTCATGTGAGTGTCATGTGTTCAAGACAGTGTCATGTCCCCTATCTTATTTGGTCATTCAGTGTGACATTAACATAACGTTTGAGATTTGTTATGTTATTTTTGTGAAATGTCATTTAAAATCTTGAGCTCAGTTAGCCACACAATAGTCACACCTGGCAGTAACTTGGTGTAAAAATTGAGTAGCAACTAATCGCTAAATAAAAAGAGCCCATTTTTATTACATAATTACATAAATCTTCAGTAATGTTATAACTAGGCTAAGTGTGAATTTGTATGAGTGACACTGAAGGACCCCGAAGAGGTGATACACTTACAGGACAAGAAAAGGAATTTGTTTCTGTTTGGCTGGTAGAGATGACATGTTTACCGTTGCCTTGCTTGATTATTGCCTCCAGTATGTGGTCTTTGCTGTAAACTGAGAAGCAGTGGCTTATTATACCTACAATAATCACAGTCAAGAGTATCCTCTCAGGGGATATAACCGAAACGTATTATGGATACGACTGGGATGCTGTGAATGTGCAACACAGCATTGATATATCTATAACCCGGCAAATAACAGCCTCGGGGGTCCAAACAGCTTCTATGTAACTGTTAGTACATGTGCACTGACTGAATGGTTCTCTGCACATCAGCTTTCATTCAGAACAACAAGGACAGGGCGATTTGAGACAATTCAATGAAAATGTCTCCGATTAGGGTTTAGTAAAGTGTACGCTGTATTTCCCATAGCAATTAATGCAGTCAGAATTTGATTATTGTTGTTGTTTCTGCTTTAAAATGACATTATCATCCAAGGATATTATTGCTTCGTTAGACAGTCATCAACACTAAAAAAAACAGAATTATTGCACAGGAATAATCTATTCACTTGTTGTGGCTTACGTCCAGGGCGATATGCAGTCTCTACACAGGTTTGTCTCAACAGCTATTAACATGACTGCAGCAATCACTGCTGATATGAAACATTAGATTCTAGGAAGGAAATGGATGTTAGTATTTACTAACATACGACCCTTCGGATGCATTCTTGCAAAAATGAAAGGCTGTATTGGTTTCAGGAGAGAAAACACCTTGTCTACTTCTGTGCTTCTGCTTTTGAGAGCGGTTGAATTTATTTTTTAGTGGGCCCAAATGTACAAAGTCCAAATAGTAGTTTTTTTGTTGCATTGGTCTTCTCACTATGAAAACATTAAAATCTTGTTTAATTTTTTTTTTCCAACAGCTCCCAGAGTGCACCAGCTGGAGGGGAACATGTGTGAGATCACATGGGAGACGATTGCACCAATGAGAGGAGATCCTGTGAGCTACGTGCTCCAGGTGCTGGTGGGACGCGAGTCAGAATACAAACAGGTTTGTCTCTCACACACACACACACACACACGGGTCAGTGGAGGATAGCGTTGAGAGCTCCTATGTCTCTGTATAGTCCAGACCATCAATTTTTTTTATCTCGGCTCTGTGGTCTCCCATGTGTCAAACCTCTCCTGTGGTGGATCTCTGCCGTGATTTATGTCTTCCTCTTGTTTAAATTCCTCTTGTCTTGTGTCCTTGTCCGAGGGAGCAAATGTGTGGCGCAGAAAGTAAAGGAGGTAAGAGGTAAACAGCTTTTCTCCCGATTTGTTAAGGAAAAGAAAGAAAAGAAAAAGTTGAAATTGTTAATGAGTGCAGTGAATGGGCGGTACATGCAGTTGAAAGCAATGCGTTCAGTGCCAACAATCTGCTGAATCTCTTAACTCCTCTTCTGACTGGCGGTAGAGGTTCACTAATGAACACCTCAGCATTTAAAGAGCTCTGCCTGGATGATAGTGCAGGCCAGCCGGTCATATCACAAATCTCAGGGCGCTGTGCCCTCCCCGTTGCTCGTTCTCCCATTTCCCAGGAAAATGATTTACTCTTAGGCTTTGCACAGAGAGTCCCTGGGAGGACTACCACTTGATCTATTACCACAGCCCTCCTGTTTCATTACAGTATTTTGCCAATTAGCCCTGTGTTAGCATGCTTTTGTCCACTGTTTTGGGTCCATGGTAAAGTGGTGTCATTCCCACATGGTCCATTCAGTTCCACATTTACTTCTAACCGGTGAATTTTGGTTTCCAGAACTGCTATTTTCTGTAGAAGTTTGTGGTAGTTATCCAGGAAGAAGGGAGGCATCTTGCTGTTAATTAACTTTGGCTAAGTACCACGTTTCCAGTCACTATAGCACAGGCTTGTGCTATTGGTAGACCACGAGACCATTAAAATGTTTACAAAAATGTATAATCCAGTGATTTATATGTGATGTATACTGTAGGCACATACAGCTGAGCATCATCAGCTGCAAACCACTTCCAATGCCTTTTCAGAATAAAATGGAAACAGGTGTAGCCTACATGTTGTGCTTCTTCAGTCACAAAATGAACAAGAAGGTGACCTGCCCAGGGATTTAATTTGATACCGCGTCCTGGAGCTATCATTGCATTATAGTCTGATTGTCATTTTAGGACTGGGCCTCGGGAGTTATGTACAAGAAATGAGCAAATATGGGTTCAATGTCTTACCCAAGGACATGTCAGCAGTACAGACTGGCCATTACAGGACACACTTTGTGACCTTTGGGCCCTGACAGTTATTTATTTATTTTTTTCAATTTTTTTTTACTAATTCCTAAATCTGGATTTTTCAAGATTTTCAAGTGAGGTTTATTTGTATAGCTTAAGGCCATTTCCCAAACTGGATTTTCACTTTGATAATGGAAAATAATTCCTAATAAAGTAATTAGGTAAGCACAAAAGAAGTTAAGAAAACCAAAACATGAGAAGTCCTTCCTATAGCAGCAGATAAAACTTGAGTAGATGAGCGGTGACAATAACTGCTAAAAGAGTTAAACGATCAGCAAAAATTAAGAATGTTTGATAAATACAGGACTCACTGAAGACGCTCTGGATGGGGCTGATCCTCCCACTGCAGTATGGCCATAATATCCTTCCAGATGTGTATTCTCATAATTTGACAGAGCTTTACAGCAGCACAGTATGAAAACAAGCAATAATATGTCACTGTGACCCAAGCAGGAATGCTGGTCTACTCTCTATTCCAACATAACACCAACCAACTAATTTCACTCATGAGCACACCTTCAGTTAAAACAGCTGGCATTGAGTTTCATTGAATAAATCTTTTTCAATGTTTTCTCATGTTCATCAATGAGAAATGAAAAGCAATACATGTTTTTCCAACCTGGCTCTTAAACTCTCTCTTTCTCTCCCCTCACAGGTTTTTAAGGGAGAGGAGGGTGTTTTCCAAATCTCCGGTCTCCAGGGCAACACTGACTATCGTTTCCGTGTGGGCGCCTGCCGGCGTTGCCAGGATACATGCCAGGAACTGTGCGGACCACTGAGCCCCTCTTCCTTGTTCATGCTGCGTCGCCAGGAGACGGCATCACCGGGGGAGCTGTGCGCCGTGGAGACGGGCAAAGGGGTGGGCCTGATCTCCAGCGACGAGCGCTTCGCGGCCCTTATCGTGTGCGTGTTTGCGGGCTTCTCCATCCTCATCGCCTGCTTGCTGCAGTACTTCTTTATGAAGTGAGGGAATTTTAACTAGGATAGAAAGAGAAAGAGAAATCACAGAGAAACTAAAAAAGAAAGAAAAAAACGTCTATGAAAGAACCGAATGAAATCAAAACAAACACTTGAGATGTACTTCAAAGGTTATGTATGGGTTTTTTTTTTAGTCAAAGTATTGATTCTGGTTTTCTTCACCTTGTACCTGTTGTCTTCTGCCTTCACTCAGTTTGGTCTCATTTCTCTCTACGCCTTCGTATCATTGTCTGTCTCAATTGTTCAGGAGTTCTGTCGAGGGAAGCCTTGTCTTAGCTGTACCTCGGTTGGGAAAAAAAACTGATAATCAAGCCTTAAAATAGCTGTGAGCAAAGCAGTTGCTCCTCAGACTGACTTGCATGTTTTTATTTTGTATCTTTTTAAACCATATTTGATTAGAGAATGTGTATATTTCCTGTCACATTGCCTTACTTTTTGTTTTGTTTTTCAATGTGTAATTTTTTTTTTTGCTACAGTCTTTTATTCACTTCAGCCATATTCCAATGTAGGCCTACAAAGCTTTAGCCATTCATACCTTATTATTCGGTTTTTAATTACTCTACAGTCAGTCAGTTCATGCAATCTGCACCTGCTCTCACACACACACACACACACACACACACACACACACACACACACACACACACACACACTGACTGACAAAGACACAATGCACATACACTTATGTAGACTTGCGTAAACATACATGCACACACGTACAATTAAAGTCATACAGACAGTGAGAAACGCACATTTCCTCCTAAGAAGTCAATCGCATATCTGCTCAGCTTTTAACATTCAATCACTCACTCATTCAGCTACCAAAGTGATGCAATCCATGTGTGGTGTAAGATGCTGCTATCCTGTGATTTTATTATATCTAAGAAAGAATGGAAAACCAGTAATCTAATATATATACACACAATATATATAAATATATATATTATAACAAATATCTATGATGCTATAGTGATGTAATATAAGTGATGGCAATGTAAGGTCTGAAGTACAGTGTGAAAGGGGAGGAGTCAACTCTAGGTGCTCAAACAGCAGCTCTGAGGGGCCCTTAAACACTGGTCTTGGATCAGAAGATAAACCCTCGTAGGTATTTGAATGTTGGGCGTAAACTGGCTCTAGCGTTTAGGAAGCCGGCTGGGTTTGTTATTGGCTGCAACTTAACAGAAAAGGGCTGGGCTGAGCATTTGATTGGCCCCTCGGTCAGTCCTTCCATATTCTACCATCTCATGTACCATTGCTCCAGCCTATTTATCTCTAGCTTTAATAGCAATATGCCCTTTAGACCCAGAGGTGCTAACAGCCTGTCAGCTAGCAGCGCTTCTCAGAGCTGTGTGTGTAAACCAGGAACGCCATTAGGAGTTAGCTTAAGCTTTACCCCCCCCAACATGTTATCAGCCGCCAGCCCGAGCAGTGCTAAAGCTGTAGTTTCTCCTTCCAGCTAGTCTGTGAATCGATACATTTGAAGCCTCCTATTTTCTCCTCCCCTGCTTATAATTATCTGTAATTACTTTTTGCTCTGGCTGTTCTTTTGCTTTCAATCTATCCCATCTTTCTGCCCATATGCTACTCTCTCTCTCTCTCTCTCTCTCTCTCTCTCTCTTTCTCTCTCTCTCTTTTAAAAGGTGCTTTATTGACATGTAATCAGATCAGTAGCACATCTGTGGTCTCTCCTCGGACAGACATGTTCTCTGGGGACTTGAACTAATGTTCACTAACCAAACAAGCCTTTTGACAGAACACAACTCAACAGAACAGGGCGTTCTGACGCACGTAACACCTCCTGACCTCCTGTCTGACTCCTGAACCCCTTAATTCCAACCCAAAAAAACCAAGCCAAGGTACAGCCCAATAGATACCCTTATGATCCAAAGAAGCCACCCTGATCTGCTTGATCAATGTGTGAAATGTCTACTTTTGTCAGGTAGGGTGCAGGGGAAGAAGGATTGGGTGGGAAGGGGGTATGGAAGAGTGTCGGGGTAGTAGTTTTTAGCCCCGCCGCTCAGCTCTGATTGGCAGCCTGTAACGTACCTCAGGGATAAGGCCTTACAGAGGGGAGATCTAAGTCTGTCATCCCCATCGCTGTCATTATCGTCATTATATTAGCCTCTTCTCCTCTTTCTGTCTGTCTTCCTCCCTCTTTTATCTTCTCTTTTGTTTTTTGATGCTGTATCTTGTCCTCTGTCAATGCTGTGCCTTGCTCCTGTATGTGTCAGTAAGCAAAGTGGTTTACTAGCTCAAAATACCTTTGCCAAAGTTGATGGGAAAGTAAATGTAGAGTTCTTTTCTAGGTTTTATTTATACTATATATTTGCATACAGTACTTTACATGCCAATTACAGTGCAATCTTCATTTATTTATTGTTTAAAGATCAAGAGACAAGTAGTTATATACTAATTTTTTTCCTTGTAGCATGTTAAATTTTTTTTAATGGATGTATGTTAGATTGTATGATTATGGCCAGCATTCCTTATCTCAATAACCCTTTAAGTATTTCTCTTACAGCTGTTGGGAACCTGTAGCTCATCAGTCCATGCATTGCAGTTATCATTGCCATTTCAAACATGTAACCAAATGCCTATGTATTTTGTTTTTTTTCATCTCCTGCTGCGGCCGTGCACAACCGAGCAGTTCTTGTAATGCTTAGAGAGACATGTAGCAAAGCAAGGCCTTAGGGTCAGTTCAAGTCATCTGTATTGGGATAAATGTCGCTGCCTTTGGCTTTTTTTCTGATTAGTGTTATAATGAAGCTTCTGATATATTTTTACTGTTCTATTGCCAAAGTGCAGCCTTCTCGTGTCCACTAGATGTTGCGTTTGCAGTCGTCTAAAGGGTTCTGTGATGTTCTTCTGTAACGACGCAGCATTACGATTATTATTGTTATATGTTATTATTATTCCCTCAAAAGGAAAAAAAAAACATTAACTTGATCTGTGATTATGCTTCTTTTCATATTATCTTTTATTGTTTTGTTTTGTAAAGCAAAATGTGCCATTTTGAACTGTGTAGCCCCTTTCGGAGGAGAGTTTTTAACATAACCTGATTTCACACTGAAAGGTAAAAAAAAGTAAAAAGGCAAAAACAATCATATGATGATTTCAGGCAAATGATGACAATAATACTATTGACGATTCATTGTTCAGGCTAGTGCTAGTATAGCAGTAGTTAGTATTTTGTATCCAGTATTTTGCTGAGAGATGACATACAGAGATATCTATAGAGCTATAGAATGAGATGGTAATACATTATGACTAACAGAGTTGAAGCACTTTTTTTTTTTTATGCCGAGCATTAGTCTTGATAAGGTTAATATGAGCGAGAGGAGACACAAGGTCTGTCGCTCTGTTCCAAACACTACTGCCAACACCGTCTGTTACATACATTGGCATTATTCCGTTGTTGGCGTCACTGTGACATTGGCATTACTGGAGCAAGGTCCTGTGCTTCTCAGATGGCACCATGCTGCCTGCAGATACAGCAACAAAGGAAGTACAGTTCTTAGGGAGTACAGCTCCTTTCACAGACGTGCCCATGGCGCGTCTACTTAGCCTGTTGCATTGTAGTCGACAGGTGATATGTGAGGTATCCTGTCCTTAAACCTCTGATGTTATGTCTCGCCATCCGCAGCCCCCCCCATACCCTTTTTCAAGCCTTAATGCCCCAATGGTTGAGCAGAGGTTTTTGGCCGAACTCAGGCCAGTCATGTTAGTGTTGTAGAGTCCCAGGTTAACACAGTGCAGTGTTGACTAAAAAAGGCTGTGTGTTTGTGGGCAGGGTACTCCCTTTATGTGCTTTGTTGTTTTTGTTATTTTCCAATGCTGGTGATTTTATAGACACCCCGCCCCTTCCCACCCCCCCCCCCCCCCCCCCGCCCCCTGCAGGTTCTGCACATTTGGCGGGTATAGGTCAAGAATAAGATACTTTTTTTTTTTCTTTGTCCAGAAACCCCACGTCTGTGCCTTCTGATTAGTTAATTTCTTTAATTTTTTTTTTTTTTTTTTTTAATTTCACGTTTTTGTACGTTTTACAGTAAGTAGAGAATTTTGACTGAGAATTTGCTGATTTGACAAACGTACAGAGACTCACAGGTATTTAACTATTTTTTAAGCAAGACAAAAAAAGAAACATGTTTTTACCTCACGATTTAAAAACAAAACATTCCAATGTTGTCATGGTCTACGAATTGAGAAACAAAAACAAAAAAAGAAATTCATGCATTTCTTCTTGTATTGTAAATGTTAGACAATGTCATATGCATCATATAAAAGAAACTGCCATATCAATTTTAATGTATAGATTTTTGCAAATACTACCCTATGTATGTAAGACGTAACTGTATCGGTAGCGTATATATAATATATTTATGCCCAATAAATGTTTTGATTTTTTTTTCTGACTTCGTTTCCACCTGTATGTTTTATTGTGTCATTATTCATCAGCATATTCTATATATTTTTGTATGCTCTTGTGTTTTTGTATGAATCACTTTTCTACAGATAAATATATCAGATACTGTGTCACATGATATCTTAATGGGCATATACTTGGTGTGCTAACAAACAGTGTAGCCAATGTCAGTGGAAAAACTGTTGCAGACATTTACTGCTGTGTGGCAGTATTTTTTTCACCAAGATTTAATGTGAGTATGATGATACACCTTTATGAACTGTTGTAAATATAGTTGAGCAGTTGTCAATGTTTAAATTAGGGTTTAAATTATGATTAATGGTCTGAATTATGTCTCAAAACACTTAATTCTTCAAGTGGACTATCTTTTAGATGTCACCGAGAGACCCATATATGGACTATCAGTGTGAAGGCTTGTCTGTGTGAATGTGTGTCAGATTTACTCTCCTGTGGCTTTAATAGCGTCTAGATAGGTGAGAAGAGTAAATCATCCCCTGCTGTCCCCGAGGGCAACCGGAGAGAGAGAGAGAGAGAGAGAGAGAGATACTGCTGCTCTGCACACTCAATTCCCCTCAGCCTGCAGCAACCCATGGACAACAGCACTCGTCCACTGTAAAAAATTTTTTGCCTAAGCTATATGAGAAACACTTGTAATTGGGAAGTGCACTGTAAGCAGTGATCACACGATGACTCTACCAGACAGTGAAATGCAGTGTGAATAAAACACTCAGAAATATGTGTGTATTTCTGTGGCTGTGTAATCTGCAGTTGGGCCACAAGTCTGCAAGTTAATAGCTTGATGTCTGATGATACCAGATGGGCTACAGCAACAAACAAACAAAAAACACTGGCTGTGTGCTTCTCAAAGAACAAGAAGATAAGACAATCAAATTATCAAACTTCAATAACTGTATAGAAGACAAAAGGTGATTTGGTTGTTTCTGTTACAGCACAAGCGGTTGGAGAATCATCAGAAGACATTTTCATACATACAGTACATCAAAATCCCTTTGTGGTCATTGCTTTTGATGTATTCTGTTTTAAACCAGGAACAACCACCTCTACTTGAGACTAAACTATCTCAGCAACTATTTGATGGATTGCCATGCCATTTTGAATCGACATTCATGGTCCCCAGAGGATGAAGCCTAACTCTGGCGATCCCCTGACCTTTTCCTTTTTAGGTGAAATGTCTCAACAACTAAAAGATGGATTGCCATGAAATTTGCTACTGAAATACTTGTCCCGTTTTAGGATGAGACGTAATACCTTTTTGGTGATCATGTAACTTCTTTTTGAAGAAATATTAAATCTAAAGAAATCTAAATGAGACAGAATCAGGAACGCTGTTAATCATTCTTTTATTTTCTTAAAACTGAATGTCTGTGCAATGTTAAATATTATATAGTAAGATCTGTATCCCAACCCTGAGTTAATCAGTTTTAGATTAGATTAGATTAGATTCAACTTTATTGTCATTACACATGTACAGGTACAATGCAACGGAATACAGTTTAGAGAGTTTAGAGAGTCTCCGAACCGCAGCTGTTTAAAGCGCCGCCACATGCACTCTGGAAAGGATTTATGCAGATAGCGAGATAGAATACAAGACATAATAACATAATACACAAGACTACATACGTGAAGGAATATTTGGTGTATGGTGTCTGTGTGTGTGTGTGTGTGTGTGTGTGTGTGTATGGGAAACATGACACACAAGCTGTCTGCGTTGTACAAAAACAGCTCAGTTCAGTCCGACCTTGTACATTAAGGTAACTCGAGGATGGGAAAAACAGAAATTACAGAACAGAAAAGTTCATTGGGTCAGTGACATGATATCACTGTAGCGATGCGATGGATTTATGCACCTTAATAGTTGCAACCTTTCTCATCTAGCACCACGCACTGAGATGGTGAACATGGTAAATGGTCTATCAACTAAATGTCAGCATGTTAACATTGTCAGGGCTGTAGAGTGTTAATCTTGTTTAAAGGGATGCTTCCAGCAGGATATTTTGTCACCGTCAGGAGATTGCTACAGATATATAACTGTGTCTGTACATAGTCGCCGTAGTAGAACACCTCTGGGATTTTGCACCACTACGGACTCTACAATAACTGCACGGATCAAGACCCCTGTGAAACATTTCCGTCACTTTGCTGAATACATTAACCAAGTACATTTCGGCTTTCATGAGGCCGCACGTGCACAAGCATGTGCAAAGTACATGCTTGTGCATGTGCAAAGTACACCAGTTACCAACAGCTAGTCCTAATTGGTACCAGCTGATATACCAAAAAAGTGGTCACTGCATGTACACATTGATATTGGTTGCGATAGATGTACAGAAATCTCTGACTCAGACTATGTCTGACTTATTGATTAAACCTCTTTTTTGTCTAATTTCATTGCACAATTCATTCATTTTAATAGGGACCTTTCATCACTTTTATTTCACACCTCTTCATCTATCATCCACCCACCAATACATATTTTTTGAGATACCAACCCAGCTTTTATTTAATGAATTCACTTCCTTCATAACTTTTAGCTTTCATATTCTTTTCAGTGATCTAAGCTCAGTGGGCTCATACTCAAACACTCATACATTTATTCTTCAGCTCATTTTCACAGATTTTCCCTAACATTTTGTTGAACATGTGCTCATGTGTGAGGGTGTTGCATGCACATTCTAGGTGTTATGATCAGGTACCTGATGTACCTGATGTGTTGCAGAGATGTGTTGCATCTGTGGACAGAGCCTGCTGTCTTTGAAGCTCTCATAGGTTATGGTTAAAACAAACCTCAAGAACCGCCTTTTTTTCATCTTTGTAACATTGCCAATATTAGGCACATTCTGTCTCAAAACGATGCTGAACAACTAGTCCATGCATTCATTACTTCCAGGCTGAACTACTGTAATTCCTTACTATCACGTTGCCCAAGCAATCCCTTAAGACTCTTCAGCTGGTCCAGAATGCTGCAGCGCGTGTTCTGACAAGAACTAAGAAAAGAGATCATCATTCTCCTGTATTAGCTCCTGTAAAATCCATGGCTGAATTTAAAATCCTTCTCCTGACCTACAAAGCTTTAAATGGTGCTCATAGTACCTTATTGCCCCACCAGAGCAGTGTGCTCCCAGAATGCAGAATTACTTGTGGTCCCTATAGTCTCTAAAAGTAAAATAGGAGCCAGAGCATTCAGCTATCAGGCTCCTCTCCTGTGGAACCAGCTCCTAGTCTGGGTTCAGGGGGCAGACACTGTCACCACATTTAAGATTTAAATTAAAACTCTCCTTTTTTGAGAAAGCTTATTGTTAGGGGGTGAGGAGTTGCAGCGTTCAGCCAGACCGGCAGGGGAGGGTGTATAGCTGCAGACACGGCACCCCTTCTCTTCTCCGCTTCTCTTTATAGTCTTTAGATTGATCTACAATATAATCAACGCTATAATCAAAGTAGAGGGACGCGGGCCAGTACAGCCCGATCCGGCAGGGGAGAGTTCTAGCCCAACCAGGCTCCTCTCCTTAACCATTCTCTCTTAATTATGCTGTTATGGTTTTAGACTGCAGAGGGACTTCCTTTCTTTGACACACTGAGCTTCTCTCTCCTCTCTCTTTCCATCTGTGTGCATCCTTGTCCCAGAAATGCTTGTTACTGACCTAGCTCTGGGGAGCTTATTCCCCGGAGTCCTTATGACTTTTTTCGCAGTGGGCAGTGGTGGCCTAAAGGTAGAAGAAGAGCTTGTGACCAAGAGGCTTCAGGTTAAAAAAATCTGGTTGAGGAAAGTGTATCTTCCTCATTACCACCACTGAGGTGCCCTTGAGCAAGGCCCTCAACCCCTAACTCCCCAGTGGCCGGCGGACTGTGGTTGTACCGGGCAGCTTCCAGGTATGAATGTGTAACTGTAAGAAAGTCGTTGCAAATGAAAATTTGTTCTCAATCCATCTGGATTAATGAAAGTCAAATAAAAATGCTGACAACATACATGTATTGTTCATTCCATTCACACACCCTCATCTCCCACATCCCATTTGCTAACAACAATACCCGTAAGAGCAAATTAGTTTTAACCATGAATCCAGCTAATATAAATAGCTCACATTACTGTATTGTGTGAACAGTTCATTTAATAGTGTATGTGGCGTTTTCTTTTACAGGGTGTAAATATTCCACCAAAACAAGTACCTTCACAAGACTATTTTTTCACAGCCACCGTCGCTGCGTCTGGAGATTAGCGCCACCAAGACAATTGTGATGGGTTGACAAAAAAATGCAAACAACCCAGAGATTACAGGCACAGGTCCTGTCCACTCTGAGCAGTATGGTCTTTACTGCAATTGTGTTTATAAGTGTGATATGGGTGAAAGGTTAATGTAAAGTGGCTTGTTAGTTTCACATTCCTCTTGCTTTGCAATTTGCATCTCATACCTCAATTATCCATTGTACTGGACAGTGTGCCAGTTCACATAAAGAAAACAAATAGTGTTTTTTTTTTTACTTTTATAAGACTTTATCAACGACAGACACATTACTCAGCAGGAGGTATTCACAGACATCTTTTAAAAAAATTATAATTAAAAAAAAGAGTAAAATATGAACCATGTTTGCTTGTTTGAATTAGTATACATACATGTGGATTAATAAATAGTATGCCTTAACATCAGTTTGTACAGTCAAAACATTTATTAATGGGGATACTTCTTCAGAGCCAGGTGTCCATGTTTTTAAATCCAGTGCAGATAAGTGGAGGTTGCTGCGGTGATTTGGACTGCTGACAGCATCTGAGTGTCCAGCAGTGAGTGTATAGCATTATAAAGCATCTATTTACGAGTTAGAGCAAACAACATCATCACTTATAGACGTTTGTCCAAAAGGGTACATGACACACTTTACAAAATGAAGTCACTTCCTGTTTTTATCTCCATCTGTTGCATCTTAAACACATTTAAAGTTAAGGTTATTTAAAAAAATAAAAAATACTTTCTTGTAGAATAGTGTTGTATAGGTTGGCACCTTTGGCACATAAGAATGTCTCAGTACACACACCATCATGCACTGTAAAGAAACCCATGGGAATTGTTTCCACTGGGAAACCATGCAATCCATCATTTGAAGCATTTAAAAAGAAAAGTAAGTAAAACTGTTAATTAAATAAAAAATCAAACATTTGGTGAATCAATGAACAAGACAAGTACGACAATCGTGATATAATTTACATTGTGCGCATTTGATTTAAACATTGAAGAAGTCACATTTTGCCTGTACACACAGAACTGTCTCTGAGTTGAGAGAGTGGGGAGAGTGGGGAATAACTCACGCCCAAGATGACGAGCTAACACTCCTGTGTTTGTACTTTTATTAATGTGTGAATGGTGAAAAAAAAGCTTTTCATCCTTTTCCCAAGATGATGATTTCTTTAAGTACAGTAGGATAAATCAGACAAATGACAGAATGACAAATCTGCTACATGTGTTGTAGGATGGGATGCACAGATTAGCGCATTGCCCACGCAGCTGTGATAACCAGAAAAGGCAGGGTGCTGTACATTGGGTGAAGGTAACTGACATCAGCACACCTGAGATGGCTGAGATCCAAAATGTTTCAAAAGTGCAGAGTTCACAAGACGCAGAAAGCTGAGGCGTTTATGGCCACTGACATGTTGATTTTTACAGTAACACCAATCAGCTTTCTTTGTCGAATGCACAACACTTCTTTAAATGCACTGCACTGTATAAGAGGCCACAAAACATTTAGTGATACCTTCTCAAGCCCTTCTCATGTACATATTTTTAAAATTTTTTTATCTTAGTAGCAAGAGCCTGCAGCTTCAATAATGTTGAATATTCAACAAGAATGAAGAATAATTACAGGATTTAGAGACATTATGATACATATCTTGGAAATGATTGCATTCAATTTGTTTTGTGGCTCCCATGTACCAAACTCCAACCTTGATGTTGAAACCCACTAAATGGCTATATGGGAATATTTATTCTCTCCATTTCAGCGACACTACCCAGCCCGCATTGGCCTGTCTTGGCAGCATCAACACAGCATGGACTTAAATGTCCAAGATACAGGGCATTCAGCATGTCAAAAGTGAATAACACTAACATAGTACTTTCACATATCCCCTCTCTCTCTTACACGTTACAGAAATCAAATCACATCTCAAAGCATGACACTTGAGACACAATACACACATGCAAACACAAAATCTCTCTCACACACACACACATACACACACACACACACACACACACACTGCACTTCTGCCCCTCTCTGAAGGAGTACAGAGCAGTGCCACAAGTTCTACAGTGCTTCCTTTGTCATCCAGAGTATGAATATAATATAAGGCAATTGTAGATGTCTTTTATAGGCTTTTTTATATGTATGTGTGCGTTTATAGGTGCATGCGCGCCCCTATGTGGTTCACATTTGGATTAGTATAGTTCAGATTTAGTTCAGGCTGGTGTGTTTTTCGCCACCAGTCGTGCCTTTGAAATGCTGCTGAGTATGCTGTGTGAATAGTTACTGGATGGCACTTGCTGAAATAATCCAACAAGAAAATAAACTGTGAACTGTGGCAAAAATCGAAGTTCTATTGATGCATGTTGACGAAGCGTTTAGAGACTTGCAGCTTTTTGTGGCTGGAGCTTTTCTCATCCGTTTTTTTTTTAATTCCCAGTCAAATAAAACTCACAGAACAGTGTTTCTTCGGTCGGACATAAATAATGGCTTTCATGTCAGTGTTATCAACGTATGACTGACTTTTTTTTATCAGTCGTGCGTTTAGAAGCTGACTGTGGATTCCGTCCAGCCGTTGGAGCCGTCTCCCTTCATGGTGCTGGCTGTGCGGCCTCGGGACGGCTGGCTGTCGGCCAGGCCGAAGAGGCGCGCCGCTGCGCCCCGGTATTTCCAGGACATGGTGTTATACAGGATGGGGTTAACGGCGGCACTCAGGTAGAAGAGAAACACGGACACCAAACCGCAGTACTTGGACAACAGAGACAGCAGCGGGGACGGAGCGTCCAGAAAGCGGAACTGCAGGTAGCGACCCACATGAAAAGGCAACCAGCACAGGACGAAGGCCATCACCACTACCACTGTAGGAGAGGAGGAGGAAAATGAGCAGGTGGGGAGAAAGAGGAAGAGTAAAAAGGGAGGGTGGGGTGGAGAAGTAAGTGGATGGAGAAAGAATATGGATTAAGTATGAGGGGAGCATATATTAAAATAACAATATCTAGTTGTAAACTTCCTTCTTCTATATTGTATACCAAGTTATGCGTGTGCGTTTCCAAACTTACCAAGCATCTTGATGGTCTGTTTGTTGCTTTTGTCCCGGTGAGCCACGCGGGAGCTGATGTTTGTCTCTCTGTGTCTCTGCCACAGCCGCCGGCCTATGAGGCTGTATAGCACTGTGAGGCAGAAGACCGGCATGAAGAAGAAAACAGAGCTCAACCACACCATGGCCCCCATCAGGCCTGACTCCACTGCGTAGTGCGTTATCTTACACTCCCGGGTGTCCCCGGCCTCCAGTGAGAAGCCAGTGTCATTCATCCCCGAACTGAAATGTGGCCCTATGTTGTCACGCTCCACTCCCACCATGACAAACACAGGCCCGGCACTCAATAGAGACACTGTCCAGAGTAGAAGAATGAGGGCACGCACACGTCTTTTGGTAACCAGGGCCTTGGCACGTAGCGGAAAACAGATGGCCAGGTAGCGTTCCACTGACAGCGCAGTGATGCTCAGGATGGTGGAGTAGGTGCACGACTCCGACACGAACTGAAAGAGCTTGCAGAGCGCGGCCCCAAAGCGCCAGGGCCTGTACCTCCACATACGGTAGAGGTCCAGTGGCATACAAAGAAAGATGAGCAGGTCGGATACGGCCATGCTGCACAGGTATAGGTTGGTGGTGGTGCGCATGTCCCGGTACTTACTGACAACCAAAATGGTCATGACATTCCCGGTCACCCCGACCAGAAACAGCAGCGTGCAGGCGATGGTGATGGCTCTGAGGAGAGGGATTGAGTAGTAATTGAGAGGAGGGAGGCCAATTTCAGCGTTCCTTGCGGTGTTGTTGGTCTCCTCCCAGCTGCAGTTATGGGAGAGGCCCTCCGAGAGATTGGGCCAAGAGGGCATGTTTTCGCCGCGCGGTTATTGACGGGGCCGTGCCTGGCCCTGACCACTTAAGGCACCCCGGGTCTGGGACTCCTCACACCCTTTGGTGCTGCACTTTTGTCCCATGGCAAATGGTTGGCTGTCGTGCGTAAAATAAAGGTCCTTGCGCACACCAATCTTGTGTAAACCCTGTTTACAGTGAGGCTGAAACAAGTCACAATTCTGCTTCTGAGATCCTCCAGGGAACAGATAGTCCTCACTAGCCTGACACAAACATGAGGCTATTTTAGCTCGATCTGAATTATTAACCTCATCTCCAATAAAAAGTCGTCCAACAATATTTGGCGCTAAAATTACTTGTTCAAAAGTAGATAAGGCGTGTTACAAAATGATATGCTGGGTAGTTGTAAACTATACACATCCCCCACCGAAGTGACTGCTGGTGGCTAATCTAATCAAAACAGATGAAGCAGAAAAACACAGCATAAACATGTATGAGCTATCTAAAATATATATTTAAAAAAATTAACTTAAAGACAAATTATCTTCCGCGTCTTTTCTGTCAGTGAGATCCACCTGCAGCTGAGTTCTTTAGGAAAAATGGAACATGAGAATCCTTCATGCGCCAAAGAGTCCCAAAGAGTTCCCATCACCAGCAGCGCGCCCCTATTTTGCGCGTCAGACAAAAACAAAGCAGTGTCAGACGGTAGAGTTCCACCGGGCAGCATGTGATGGTGAGTCAGAGGCAGGGTTGTAATGATGCGGCAGCAACATCTGTTGTGAAAATGGCATCAAACTCGGCCAGACGGATAAACAACAACCACAGTGAAAACAAATGCTGTGTGACGGAACGGAGACAGTTTTATAAAAGTAACAAGCACCAGGAAGGAGCGACGCATTGCCAACATAATCATACAGATAGGACTTCAAAGGATTTAAGTAGAATAACGTAGTTGAGAAAGATAAAGACATTCACTCTGGCTTTCTATGTCTGCCCCTCTAGTTATGGTGCATATCCAGTGTGTGGATCCTGACTCCCTGTGAGCCAAACATATACAGGTGAAGTGGTGCTGCACAAGGGAGGGTGGTATAGGGGTCTACAGTGAGTCCAGTGCTGCAACGCCACCTACAGGTACTTTAGGGGAGTGATGCCTGGGGGTAACAGTAATGCGCACCAGTTTCAGGCAATCAGTCTGGCAGATAGCAGAGAGCATATGGAAAGAATAATGATATTTCAGAAACTCTCTCAAATGTCTGTCCTTGACTGCAGAAGTATCCACCTATTCCAGAATTGTGGCTTTGCAGCGGATTCTGCAAGGAGCTGAGTATAAAAAGAGAATTTCCAAATAGGGTTCTAATTAGTCATAAGCATAACATGATAGAATCAGGCTTTTGTTTCTTTAAATTATCTGCATATTAAAACCTTTTTTTTTTAAAGAACAATTGATTTTCGTCAAGGTTTAGAAAGTACAGCTTTTGCCCAGTGTACTCTGCCCAGATAAAATCATGTAATTCCACAGCCACAAATACTTGAATTATAGTCAGTCTGATGCCAAGATTTAAATCAAGGCTCCAATTTTCCCTCTGCAGAATGAGAACAGGTGCCATGATGTGGCTCTTGTGAGTGAACACCATGTATACCTGTGTTTTCAGATTAGCAACATGTGTCAAATCCCGCCTACTGTGGAGTTTTATTTTCAAAGGGCATTTACTATAATGCAGGTTTAGACACATAAACTGTGCTATATACAGAGAATATTAATGTTTCAGCCAGATTAAAACGGTTGCATATTGTGTAATAAGGTACAACTAGAATATATCACCCACTTATAACTAGCAAGATGATTGGCTATTCTGCCTAAGGCAACGGACAACAATTACAGAAACTGTGATGTTGATAAAATGGGTTCGCAGTTTGAAGGCTGTCCCCCAGACTGTGTATTTATAAATTACACTTAACAGGAGAAAGGGGGTAAATGAGCTTCATTGCAGTCACTTCAGCTTTTATTTTATTTTTTCTCCCACCCAAAATGTATTAATTTAATTTAATAATTTTAAATTTTAATTTAATTATTACTAATTCATTTTATGGCATGATAATTATATGATATAATAAAATGGGAAGTCAGATTCTAATCTTAACTCACTTTTGACCGAACCTTCGTTTTTTTGGCTTTGTAGGGATGCATGGCATTGTTTGAAATAGTGCTATTGCCACAAAGTCAACTTTGAGAGAATATTACTGATTAGAATAACACTAAGATTGACAAACGCAGCTTATTTTGCTAGCTTAGTTTCATGGCTTACAATAATTTCATAAAACTTGCTGGAGGCTTTACAGGTGAAGCAAATTTTAATTTCAGTAGGTGTGAATTTCCTCACAATAAGAGTTGCACTAGTTTTCTATTTCTCCTGCACGGTTGTGATCACTCTGCTTCAAATATTGTTATCTCTCTGCCCTTTGCGCTGTGTTTACCAGCAGATACCATAATGTTTATGACCACTGAACGAGAGAGAGAGAGACTAGGAGTGGAAAGGACACCAGCAGGACACTTGTCTGGACGGTTGTGTCTTCCACAGCCTCGGTGAGACCATTTCGTCACATCTTATACATCGTATGTATCTGGCTGGGGTCATATAATGTGTGTCCAGACTGCGTGTGTTTGCCTATGCAAGTGTGTATTTACCGTTTTGGGATGATCAGGAAACACCTATGAACCTCTAACTACATTTCGGTGGACCTATGCTCATAAAAAAAAAAAAGCTGTGGTAATGATGATAATAGCCGAACAACAAGCTGAAATCACTATTTACATGGACAAAATGGCAAAATTGGACTGTTTCTGGGACAACAAGACATAATAACAGCCAAAATGGGTATTTTCTCTGTCATGTCTCGGCTGTGTTTTAGTCAGGAGAGATTCTTCTGTTGTTGATTTTTGTGGCTGGGAACTACGTGTTATCTGAAAAGACTCATTCATTGCTGTGTATGCAATACATTTACTGTTTCAGTCCTATTTCTCTACGGTTCATATGCATGATGTTCTGGAGTACCACTGTGAAGTTGGGAAAGTATTGGGAGTGTTTTGGGTGTCATTTTGTCTGAACTATGCCTCCAGGGTGTAGTGGTAGAATAGGCCTACAGGTTAAAGTCCCTGTCATAAGTGTAAACACGCGCACTTGGCAGCTATGTGTAGGAGTGTGTTTGGTCTGTGAGGGGCACTACACCCCTTCATCCACTAGATGGAAGAAGAGGTCTCATTTTATTTTCCACAAATGTAAGAAAGTTTTTCTACAGGTAACGTGTACATTTTGCAAGATTGTAACTAGACACCCTGCAACAAGACATTTTATTAGCTGAACGCTCTTTCAGTACTGTCACACACACACACACACACACACACACACACACACACACACACACACACACACACACACACACACACACACACACACACACACACACACACACAACACACAGTAGTGGGTTGGGTTGGGTTGGGAAGGGAAGGGAAGGGTCACTGGTTCAAGTCCCCGTACGGACCAAAGTATGGTGGTGGACTGGTAGCTGGAGAGATGCCAGTTCACCTCCTGGGCACTGCCAAGGTGCTCTTGAGCAAGGCACCAAACCCCCAACTGCTTGTGACGCCTTTATGGGCAGCCCCCTCACTCTGACATCTCTCCATTTAGTGCATGTATAGGTACTGAGCATGTGTGTGTAATAACAGAGTGAAAACATTGTAATTTCCACTTGCAGGATTAATATAGTATATTATTATTACACACACACACACACACACACACACACACACACACACACACCATATACATACATGTAATATACATAGTTATTCTGTTATTGTTTTTTAATCTTACAAGCAAAATCCCTTTTTACCAAGCGTTTCATTGTTTTATCAGTCATGCAGATCAGTGATAAAAAGACTCAACACACATGCATGCAAAGGCAAAGGCAGTTAGACATGATCATAAATGCACACAGGCGTGGATAGACAGGCACGTATTCACAAAATAAACATAAAAACAGAGAGGGAAAGTAACAGTGGGAATTAAACGATGAGATAATAGGCAGGGCCAGTGCCAGTAATTCCTCCACAGATGACTCCTCCTACCTCACCAAAAGTCTACAACTTTTTATCCAATGAGAAAAGCCTTTGGGAGGAACCCGTTTCTTTGATTGGTGTAGAGTTTCACAGACCCCTCCCTTCCTTAGGAGTTGGAGAGAGAGTTCACTGTTAGTTTGTTCTTAGCCACACTTAGTGAGTTTCAGAGCAGAAGGCGCACAGGACTAGCTGTCTGCTGCGGCTATAGAGATCTTTATCTGCTCAGCTGGAGTGTGTGTGTTTGTAATACTGCCGTCAATTCAGGGAAGCCAAGTGAATTGATCTGACTAAGCAACATGTGGGCTGCACGCCCACAAAATGAGCAGGTTGGTAATGTCTCCCTCTCATTGTCTGTTTTTCTCTGCTCTGTTCTATTTGCGTCCATGGGCTGGGGGAGATATGTGTCTCTGGGACACTCTTTGGCTTTGGGTTGTCAGGGGGATCATGTGGAAAAATGTACAGTATGTTTGTGTTTGCCAATATACGGCTCCTGTATGTTTGCATGGGGGGGGGGGCACTGAGTGCAGTGTCTTTCTGCATAGTACATATGTACCATATCATATATCATATCATGACAAGGTGTAGCTGTCTCTGTTAATCTTTGTGTACCTGTCATGCTAGAAAGATGAACGTTTGATCCTTGGCTAGGTGGGTGTGGAGAGGTGTCCTTCAGTTTAGAGTGTTTCCTTTTTATTTATGAAATACAGCAACAAGTAGCGTGTTACCTGGTGTATAAGCTGCACAGGTGTGTGTGTGTGTGTGTGTGTCATGTTTTCTTGTGAATAAACCAGATTTCTGTAATGTGTAAAAGAGAGTGTGGATATGTAAACTAACTGTTATTACTTTTTGACATAATGCCATGTATATTGGAAGTTCCAGTCCATGCTGGATTGATGCTGCCAAAATAGGCCCATTTTGTATGTGTGTGTGTGTGTGTGTGTGTGTGTGTGTGTGTGTATGTGCGCATGTATGTGTATGCTGGCCTGTTTCCCCTTTTTCACGCCCCTCATACACACATACACACACACACACACACACACACACACACACACTGCTGTCTCCTCTCACTTCTTCTGTTGTCTTTGCAAAGGCTGAAGCGTGACCTCAATACTTTACTTTGTTGTTGTGGGGTCAGCACACGCACATACAGTTAACGTTGCCACTGTTATTTCTGCCTCAGGCTTTTAAGTGTGTCCATGTGTAATTTTCGACCAGTTCCATGTGATGCTATGTTGCTCAGTTTGTGATACATATCAATCATTAATCTGGACAGCGGAATTTAGTCCACAACCACCTACTGTTACAAGAATTTCAACTTATGGTAATGTTCTTATTCTTCTCAGGAATGATTTGAATGATTTGTAATATTTTTAGCTTGGCAGGCAGATTTTGTGTAAATGTATTCCAGATGTGAACTACAGTCTCATATGCCTCTTTAAAAAACCCACAAAGCCTGTTTTGAATTTCATCCGTCTTAAAAAGGATAATTTGTGCATGATTTTGACATTTTGTTTAGGATTGTACAACAGATATAGTTTCTGCAGCTTCTTTGATTGTCAATCTGCTTCATAAGGCTACTAATACTGGAAGGGTATGTGGTTTATTATACGTTCTCAATGCATGGAAGTTATGCTGACAGCAATGCTTTAGTGCTGAAGACCCAATAGTAGAAAAGAATGGCCAGACTGGTTCGAGCTGATAGAAGGGCAACAGTGACTCAAATTACCACCCGTTACAACCAAGGTGGGCAGAAGAGCATCTCTGAACGCACAGTACGTCGAACTTTGAGGCAGATGGGCTACAGCAGCAGAAGACCACACCGGGTGCCACTCCTTTCAGCTAAGAACAGGAAACTGAGGCTACAATTTGCACAAGCTCATCGAAATTGGACAATAGAAGATTGGAAAAACGTTGCCTGGTCTGATGAGTCTCGATTTCTGCTGCGACGTTCGGATGGTAGGGTCAGAATTTGGCGTCTACAACATGGAAGCATGGATCCATCCTGCCTTGTATCAACCCAGGCTGGTGGTGGTGGTGTCATGGTGTGGGGAATATTTTATTTTGGGCCCCTTGGTACCAATTGACCATCGGATTTGCAACGCCACAGCCTGCCTGAGTATTGTTGCTGACCATGTCCATCCCTTTATGACCACAATGTACCCAAATGGCTACTTTCAGCAGGATAATGCGCCATGTCATAAAGCTGGAATCATCTCAGACTGGTTTCTTGAACATGACAATGAGTTCGCTGTACTCAAATGGCCTCCACAGTCACCAGATCTCAATCCAATAGAGCATCTTTGGGATGTGGTGGAATCCACAGATTCGCATCATGGATGTGCAGCCGAAAATCTGCGGCAACTGTGTGATGCCATCATGTCAATATGGACCAAACTCCCTGAGGAATGCTTCCAGCACCTTGTTGAATCTATGCCACGAAGAATTGAGGCAGTTCTGAAGGCAAAAGGGGGTCCAACCCGTTACTAGCATGGGGTACCTAATAAAGTGGCCGGTGAGTGTGTATATATATATATATATATATATATATATATATATATATATTTCAGTGACATCTTTTCTTCTGGATAATCCACAGAACGCACTGTCATCAGTTTTATAATAGGGACTATATTTTGTTAAAAAATAGTTCCAGTGAAAGCTCTTTGCAGCTTGGTCTGTGGATTAACGGGTACATTGTTTCTGGAAAGACATGTAGCTGTTTAAATGTTAAAACGTATTTATATTTTTGACATCACAAAGGATATTCCATTCAGCTTTATTGTATTGGGGTGGCGACACCTGGGGAAATAAAACCAAAGCTGTTTGCATGGCAAGATACTGGTGAAGATGGTAATTAGGTTGAACAAACACTTTCAGTCAAGAGCCCAAACTGCCTCCATACTTCCTGTCCTGCCACTGTAATCATGGTGCGTCAGTCACTTTGGTGGCCCGCACACAAGTTATAATTTGGTAATTTCAAGGCAGCCCTGGTTGGGCTGAGAGGGAGAGAGAGAGAGGGAGAGGGAGAGAGAGCGAGCGAAAGAGAGAGGTTCCATCACTCCTTCAGTACAATGATGCCTTGTGTTACCGGCAGCAGAGCGCCACACTGGTGATGATGACGATTGCGCCCTCTCTTTTTCTGGCATCTACTGTATTCTTGCTTTCTCTGCCTCTCTGAGCAGCCCTATCCCCCTATCCATGGTGTGAAGGATTAGATAATAGGCAGCTTTAGTGTGGGCAGAGAAAGAGAGGTTTCACAGACCTCTTTGGTAGCTTCTCTCTCTCTCTCATTCTCTCTCTCTCTCTCTCTCTCTCTCTGTACCATCTGTGCTATGAGGAGCTTGGCACCACACCATCAGTGAACGCCAAGCTAGATTAATGTTTATCTTTATTGTATGTATATATCAGTATGTATGTGTGTGAGCAGTAGTCTAAAAGTATAATATCTTTGCAACGATTTAAATCATTCACTGTTTGCCAAAGTACATTGTAAATGTCAAGCTTGTTATCACACTTCCAGGAATAGATGATCCATCTCACAAGTTGTCTATTTTTCCGAGCACTAGATGGGTAATTTGTGACAGCACCTCTGCTGATAATGACATACTTGTAGATGCTCTGCACTGCCTCCAGTGTTCTCTTCAATAACTTGAGTATCAGCTTGCACTTAAAATAGGCAGGCACGCAGAGGTCCGTTCATGACACTTTTTGGATGAAAGAAGTAGCTATGACAAATGTTATCAATACACAGATGTAATAGTTAAGTAATAGGGATCACTGATGAAGACGTCTGGCTCAGAGGTGATGAAGAGCAGTTATGACAGCATAACTTAAAATAAGCGCTGACGGTGGGGTCATTCTTGCTGATTAATTGTTGTGTCACACCTATGAAAATGAAAAATGAATACTTTAACGGTTACAGTGGGGTTGAGTGCGTTCCACAACTCTGTGATTAATGGCATAATCTATTTTGGGTATTCTAACCTTTTCCTAACCTGTCATGTTTCCCAGAAAGACAAGCCCCTTTTCTAAAGTATAACATGTATTTAGAACTGTTCGATGTAGTCCAAATCATTTAAACAATATATATATATATATATATATATTCTATTCTGATCTACAAAACGCAATGCATTGTGTGGCAATGCTGTGCCTTTACATAGCTTTTACTCTTTCAAAATTTCTAACAAAAATATGTAATGACACATTTAATTGTTTTTTTTAATCTCATTCGGCTTAGAATCATTGCTCCCTGAGTGATAATTGAATGCTTGTGTGAAATGTTTTTTGGCAAAACAACTTTATTGGCGCTTATAATATATATATATATCCAAAAATCCCTTGAATGTGCAAATTCCCCTCAAATGAGAAAGTAATCGGTAGGCTCATGTGCTGACCACCTCAGACCCCTCAACCACCTGGATGCCCTAAAGCAACAGAAGAAAATCATTTTCTTATCATTGAAATGTAAACATTCCCCACCCAGCTCTGCGTGAGGACAATATCGCTGTTTTCCTGTTCAAAGCATTTAGGATTTGGTTTCAGTCTCATGCAGTGAGCGCAACTCAACTCCCAGCAGTAGACACGGCATGGCAAATTCCCTCCTTTCAGAGTAGATCAGACTACTGACACATCACTATCACGCTGCCTGCTTTTGTATAACAGTACAATAAGGCAAACCACTTCGAAAAAAGACAAGACAACAGTATGTATGATCATTTTACATGTGGCCCAATGGGAGTGCCTTCCCATAAGTTTGTCAGTGAATCAGACTTTTGGTTACAAGACACACAACTTCCTGGCTAAACTTAATTTTGGACAGCTTAGCAACTGATAGGGGATGCAGATTTTGTTCTGCCAGTAGAAACAGGCAGGGTGACCTCGTCCTCGTTCCCACGTGTCCCTCACGGCTCCCTGCACTGCTTCAGGAACAGAGCTACTAGCAAGACTCTGCTACAAAAAACCATAAAATAGAACATGTCTTTTCTTCTTTCATTTCAAAACATCAGGTAAATATTTCATGTGATAAATCTCAGGAGGGCAGATGGAACAAAGTTCTGGACTGTAAAAGCGACATGGCAGCCCACATGGGGCACACACTGAACACAAACACACTGGCCTTGGCCTGCTTCTTCCTCCAGCTATCTCAGAGGAACATGAATGGGTGTATGGGTGTGAGAGATGAATGAATCTAACTGTGTGTTGAATGCAGTATTGATTGTGGATTAACCTGTTGTAACTTACAGTAATTATTCACTTTTCTACCATCCCAGTCACAATTTATAAGTTGTACTAAGTTATTAATTTGATAATGTTGATTAATCAGTAGCTTTATAAATATGTTACAACTTAATAGGCAACTATTTTAACAATTGTTAGGGTCACAGGTTTTTTTTTACTAGGCCAACAGCAAAAGTTAGCAATCATCTTTTTGCTAAGCTAAGCTTATCGGCTGCTGACATTGGGTGAACTAAAGAGCTCAAGACAGACAGAGATGTTTCAAAACCTGGCACCCCAAAACAAAGTTCCCATTTTAGCTTAAAATTGATCTAAAAAAAATCTAATAATTTAATCTTATACACCTTTTATTAGAAAGATGTACCAAAGTTGCTTAGTTCCCCAGCAGGACATTCATCTGTCCCAAAGGCTTTACTCTAAATCTATATCAAATATTACATCTTTTCTATAGGATTTAGAATTTATGAAGGTTGGACCCTGCATGAAAAGAGTAGCAATATGTTTTTTTTTAAAGGAATGCTTTTGGGCATTGAGGAGTAAACCTCTATAACATGGGTGCCTGCTCTACCAGGTAAGCTACCCAGGTACCCAAGCATACGATTTTAAAGATTTTTTTGGGGGGGTTTTCCCTTTATTATAGTGGATAGACATGAAAGGGGGAGAGAGATGGGGGGGATGACACGCAGCAAACGGCTGCAGGTTGGATTTGAACCCGGGCCACTGCAGGACTCAGCCAACATGGGGCGAACGCTCTTACTTGGTGAGCTAGAGGCTGCCCCAAGCACACTATTTAAAGGCTTGGTAGTGCAGAGTGAGAGACTATGCTTACAGATTGAAAATTGAGTAGTTTCCACTTTGCTTTTATGATGCCTCTTTTTTTCTCTCTCTCTCTGCCACACTCTGCTGAACCTCCACAGTTCGTCTCCCACTCAACATGCTTTTCTTTTCTTCATGCATGTGTCCAGTTCCAACTAATTGACATTTAAGGGGGATGCTAGCACATGAATGGAGAGGCGGACGCTCTTAGCTGCTTCTGTTGAGATATTATATACGAGCAGCTTGCTGGCTGTTCAAACTATCGCCATAACAACAGGCCAGGAAGCAGGAAGTGTTCCATTATGGAGTAGAGAGATAACTTCTGCAAGCTCCAACTTCCGTTGCATTGTTGCCATCTCTCTGCTGTCCCATCAGGTTGTATACTGTACACACCTCTTGTAATGTACATGTATGTGCATGCATATGTTTGACATCTGAGTCTACACAGACATTCAAACCACATGCAGCATACCAGGTCCCTTTGCAGTTAACCTCTGGCTGGGTCAAGCCTGTGGATATTCTTAGAGTGGGGAGATAACTACACTGTCCTAAATACTTCTTCTAGAATCTAAGATTGCATGCACTCCACCCAAAAAACCCCACCAATCTGCCTTGTTACGTCCTGTATGTCTACCGAGGCCAACGTTATAGTTATTTTTTAATTAATTAAACAAAACATACGCTTTTTTGTTCAAAACATTTTGTTTTACGTTGTGTTGCTTCATTTGTTCTAGAAATCAATTTTCATATGGTGGAAATATGAATACATAGACTACACAACTGCATGATCTTGTCTTTTTTATTTTAAAAATATATGCAATACAAAAATGTATTACTGGAATAATAGAACTTGACAGCATTACCCTCATGTATTATCATTTCTATATTCATTTAGTTGTTGGGCCGTCATGAAAGATCAGTGGGCAGAATTTACAATCTGCACAAGAGGTATTCACATACAAGTTGTTGAGATCCACTTGCAAAATTTCCACAGTGCAACAGGTTCAGGATGGTTGGATTAAGCCACATAAGTCATAATTAACGTCTAAAAAAACACAGTATATATATATATATATATATATATATATATATATATATATATAGGTGTGATGGGCAGGCAGATATATTGATGCAAGTGTTGCTGCGCTTGACTGTTTTAATAGTTAGAAATGCTGACCCACTGGCATCTCCAGTCTTGTTGTCCAGTTCATTGTGTCCAAGTAATAAGCTTGTAGCTTTATATGACATTTTTCAAATGGTTCCTTTGTTGTGGTTCTTTCGCATGTTTGGTGTTGTAGTGGCGTTCTAACGCTCTTCACAATGGCCAGCTGTCTCATTGATAATTATGCACACTTGTCTCCTTCTACTCTTTATTCCTTAAGTGCATTGCTAGTTTTAAAGATGCCATTCTACATTTTCAACCTGGGCTCCTTCGTCTGTTAACAAGCGTGCTAAATGTGGCTGCTGGCCTAAAAACTGACAGGTGAGGTGAGGTGAGGTTATAGCAATGTGTCACTCACCAGTGGTCCAGGTCAGGTTGCATTAAAATTCTGTAAGAGTCTGGATTGAATTGTCTTTTGGTTTTGTGGGGTCTAAGCTATATATACTTTGTAGATGGGCTGTTTTAGATCACACCATTTTTAGTTGCAATAGGCTATCATTTGCCACACTGTTGACAATGCTGACTCGGCATACTCTGCTTAGGAATGTGAAAACTGCTTTTTGTAAATAGTCTTCAAGAGCGTCTTTTTTTTCTCACAGGTTGTTTCACTTCTGAAACGGTAGAGATGGTGGAGGTAGGCGGAAAGCAGTCAAAAAAGCAACTTAAATAACAATTTTCCAGCAATCAATGCCATAAATTATGACAAAGACTTGTGAAATAATCTAAATTGTTACTTAAATCTCTTAGATTTGTATCCATTTGTATCCTTATTCAGGAAAGAAAAACAGAATGAGAAGAGGATTGGATGAATGAAGAGACTGAATGGTTTCACTGACATGCAGTCACTGCAGGCAACAGGTGGCTGCTGGGGACTCTTCTGACTGTATGAGCATGTTGGCTCTTGTTCAGTGGAGCTGCTGGTTGACTTGTCACGAGCATGTACCTGTTTTTTACTTGAGCAGGGTGTATACTTAGTCTGGGGTATATAGCTTCAGATAAATGTTAAATTTGGGTAAATACAGGCAGTGTTTAATTAAGGCGTTATTAGCAGTATGTTTATGTTGGGAAATGAATCTTGTGTGTGTGTGTGTGTGTGTGTGTGTGTGTGTGTGTTGTTCTCGTCCCGACTTGCTCAAGTGAAAACAGTCCAGAAATCTGATCTGAATCACCAAAACCATCATCCTTTGGTGCTGCTCCTCCCTCTTTACCGTGCTCCGTGTAATACCTTTGAATGTTCTTTCTCACAGTTGTGTAACTGCCATCCCTAAAATATTACACCACATTTCCAGTAAACTCATTTATGTTCTGTTCTGTTCAAAAATGGTTGCTGGGATGAGCTAACAAGGAGCATCTGCTCCCTGCTTTCTCATCCCTATAGACAGCGTAGGCAACACAATTAAGGACTAATAAGGGATTCAATATTATAGAGCGGAGAAAATGACCCACAGTGACGTATAGCAGTAAGGTTAGTGCATAAAATAACCAAAAACTACAACTACCAAACCTGTCCATTTAATGAAATCTCTTTTCAGAATATTTCTGCTGAGTCAAGTGCTAACTTTCTCTGCTGTCTTTTCGTTCCCCTCTCTTCCTGAATCGTATTCTTTTCTACTCCTACACACAAAGAAAGGTTTGTTAATGGGCCACATGTGTATAGTCTTGGCTGACTAAGCATACTGACAAAGGGTTTTTATTATTTATTTTTTAACAGTATCCTGCACTTGAAAGATGGCAGATTTGTTGTTGTAGCAATGTTAATCTCCACACCCTGCCTGTATCCTGTCTCAGCACTGCAGTTTTTACAGATGACAGCTTTTAAAATAAAGTTGGAGCAGTAGTGTAGCAAGCACATGAGAAGTGCCAATGTCCTAAAAGGTTCTCTTAATATGTGTTTTATTATACAAAAATAAACATCAGCGTGTTAACATGGATATATTCTGCACAAATCTGTCTAGAAGTTACCATATGACAGTTGCTTATAATATTTGCCTATGCCTATGGCTGACTGTGTGTGTGTGTGTGTGTGTGTGTGTGTGTGTGTGTGTGTGTGAGATGCCCAGCATTGTCAGGACTTGTTAAGCATGATGATTAATCACAATCACCATTTACATCACCATCAACAGTTTTATAACCAACTACCATTTGTATGGGTGGAGTCAGTCAATTATTCCCAAACACAGCACTGACACAATACAACAAACTACTATAACGTCATATTTGGTAAGGTTGTCACACTCAAGATGCTTTTAAACCGCAATTAAAGAAAGACATATATGCCTGAAGATTTACAGAGACGCCTGTGACAGGAAGATCCTGGTGTAGGACTTGATTACATATGATATATTGCCCCTCATAATGTCCAAGACAGCAAGACTCTTAGACCATTAAACTGTACTGTAGTGTGTGTGTGTGTGTGTGTATGTGTGTGTAATGAACAACTAAAAGTGTTTAGAGAGTTATTTTGTCATTAACTGGATTTAAATTAATCTTTGAAGTCCCAGACAGAGGTGGTGACACATGTTTTTTCCAGGTAAAATTTCCAAAAGACATGTATCAACTCTTCAGGTACTAAAGTGGTGGAAGGGTGGGTTTGGGTTGAGGTGGCCATCACTTCAGTGAATCATTCACTGAATAACTGAAGAACTGAAGATTTCGATTCAGTCGCATTTGCTACTAAAAAACTAAAGTGGATGGCGTCCACCTCTGTCTCTGTCTCACGGCAACAGCTTAATGTTAGCGCCACTCCTTAGTTGTCCAACCTCAAGCATGGATGCACCACTTTGTTCAGAAAATCGCTAATTTTCAGCAATGTGCTGATCTCTTTACGCTTCATCAAACTGACCTTCCTCAGACTGCATGAATAATTCTCAAAACAAACAATATTTTAGGTGCTGCACCCATACCTGATATGGTATTGGAGAGAACAAAATGCACGAGACAGCATTTCAACATGACTGTTTTCCTCGGGCGCCCCAATAGCTCAGTTGGTAGAGCCTACTCCTCGACGCAGCGGTCCTGGGTCCGACTCCGATCTCTGCTGCATGTCATTCCCCCCTCTCTCTCCCCTTTTATTTCTTAATTTGTCCTGTCAATAAATGCCCCAACAAAAAAAAAAATCCTAAATCCTAAAGTTTATCCTAAATAGTGTAAGACTCCAGAAATAATGATCAACACTTTTTTTTTTTATTCTGACAGTAATTACAACATGCAGACAGGTGGAAGGGTCACCAAATAGTTGTATGAAAATGATCTGAATCATACTCTGTGGTCTATGCACTAACCTGTCAAGCCCGTTGAACACCAATTGAAGATCTACATCAGACATCTGTTCACTGGCTCATTTCATTTTTTATTTTTTATTTTGAAATGATCATCTCCCTTCTGTTCTCCTCTAGGCTGGCCCTGCTCAAGGGGCTAACTGCTAAGCATGCTGGGTAAAGCTCCACCCACTACCAGTAGCCTCAACCTGGTGAAGTCAGAGGTGTCTGACACCACAGCGACCCCGGACACACACGACGGTATCACGATGGCCGAACTTGTGGAGAGCCTGGATACCAGAGAGCTGGACATGGGGGAGGGAGAGGAGAACGATTACGATGGAAACTACTTAGGTGTGTGTGTGTGTGCGTGTGCGTGTGTGTGTGTGTGTGTGCATATTTTCTGGCTGCCTCTAGCAGTGTAATTTCACCAGCAAAGAATAAGATGACACCTAAAAGGGTATAACAGTAACAATGGTCCGTTAATCCAGTGATGAACAATTTAGATGGTAAGATGCAAAATCATCACAAGATTAAACTTCCATAAAACTAACATGTCAGTCTATGAACCAGGTTCATCATTCATATGCAAGGTTTATTTGACCATATAAGCCCTAAGCATGTATGTGACTGTCCATGTGGGGTTGTACTCAAGTTCTCTTGTGAAATGTAGGAAAGTTGAGCGGTAGAAGAACAGCCAGGCTAAAGGAAAGTGGGCCCACATGGTGTGTCAGCGTGGAAAATAATTTAGGATATACTCCAGTTGGTATCTAACAGTGCAAGAGTATGAGGGTGGATTTTTCCTTCACATAATTTAGAGCTTTACTGGAACATGAACAGGAACATTTGACCTGACACTGCGGAGTAAAAATCTCGAACAAAGGCAGAGTTTTCAGTGATGCAGCCTACTCGTTCCTAAGCAGCTTGAACAACTCCTACATGCACAAACAAGAAAAACAACACGCTAACCAGCCTCCTCTCTCTTCCTCCTAGGGGACTGTCGTATCCCATTTTCAGCGGTGTATGCCACTGTGGGCTTTAAGGAGGCCAACGCTAAGGTCTACCTTCCCACTGTGCCCATTACTGCCCGCATACTGGAGGTGGAGAGATTCACCACCGCGCAGGACCGCTTCAACCTGTCGCACCAAAGGAGCGTCAACAAGGTACTGCACACAATGTTTAGGGACACAATATAGGGTAAATATAGTAATCTGAAAGGAAATTGGGAGTTGCTCTGAATAAAAGGATCAGCTAAATCTCTTTAATGTTGTTATAATCACAATAATTAGTGATCACTGCATTTCTTTATGTATTTGGATTGAGATATTTCCTTCTAAAATAACCATTTCTAAAGCAACTAAAATGACTCTAAACCTGCTGTTTGCCCTAACATATATTTAGCTGATCATTTCTCTCTCCCCTAATGTGTGTGTGTGCGTGTGTAGTCTCTGCCGGCAGTGTTTAAGATTGAGCTGAAGCATGGTGAGTTTACCTGGGTGGTCAAGAGGAAGGAGAAACATTTCATGGAACTGCATAGAGAGCTGAGGACGTACAAGACCTTCATGAGGATACCGCTGCCGTCACGCAGGTTGGTGCCTACACACACACACATACACACACACACACACACACACACACACACTCCCTGGTGACCCCAAGCTATCAGGCTGCAGTGCCCCTTCCCATTAACCTCTTGGCTCATCAAAGAGCCCCTCTCCTGCTGTGTGCCTCTGTGTGTGAGAGTGTGTATTAAAATGATGCTAGATGCAGATGAGAGATAACAAGATCAATGCTGCTCTCGTGCATATAGACTAAATATGAAGCTAGAACCAGGAGACCGTTAGCTTAGCTTAGCATAAAGACTGGAAACAAGGGGAAACACCTAGCCTGGCTCTGCCCAAAGAAATCTGCCAGCACATCTACTGTAGTTTGTTATATATACTGTATGTAATAATGGGAGGTTTTCTGTTATACCTATTCTGCCGACATTGCATTATTACAGCATATTACAACAGTTGCCAGGCAATCATGATGACTCCAGGTAGTCACTGTGCTCAGCAATGATTCCAGCACTTAATTGCACCTAAAACAACAACTTGTCATTTTTACATTTCTGTTTGTGTTTAGGAAAGAAGACATAACACTACATGAAAGTTGGTCAAATTTAGAGCTGCTGGTGGTGGGCATTTATTCCATTTATTTATTTTTAATATGGACAGTGCCAGAGCATCTGATTCCCCCTGATTCTGGTCTGTATGCTGAGCTAAGGTAATCGCTTCCTGGCTCTAGTTTCATATATATAGTACAGACATCTAAAAGCATAATGTTCTGTACGGTACAGTTTTACTCGGGAAATTTTAACTCCCTTCTTTTGTTTTTATCTCTTTCCCGTCCTCCCTCCCTCCATCTCTTTCTCTCTCTCTGGTGATGTACACACTTGAAAACAAAGGAATGTTGCCCTTGGAGTTTAATAGGTTTTACTTTTGCCCTACTTCCTCTTTCGCTCGCCTTTCTGTTATCTTAACTTAATGTTATAGCAACGGGTGCATAGTGGATTTTCACAATTGCTTTGGTGGCTGTTCATATGCCCTGAAAATAATGAATAAGTCTCCCAGTTAAATAAATGTCCATTCCTCCGTTCTCTGTTCCTGGTTGATGTAACATAGCACTGAGTCAAACTGCAACCTGTCAATTAATTCATGCTCTTTTTATTTGCCTGTCTAAACACCTGCTGGCAGGAAAGTACACAGGGGAATTTGAACATAATTTATTAAATCTTGATTTTCAGCTGCAGCATCTGCAACTGTTTTTTTAGCTTCAGGCAAGTGTGGAACAAAAACAGCCATTACTTAAATGTTGTTTGTCCTCGAACTTTAAGCACAAAGTTTGGACACACTGTGTTATTTGACAAGTGCTCTCTGGGAGCTCTGAGTTTTGAATTGAACATCTTCATTTCCTGGCTCTCTGTCTCAGCCACACAGTTAGGAGAAGGACGGTGAGGAAGAGTGAGGTGAGGGAGATGCCCTCCCTGCCGAGGGGAGGAGGAGACGAGCTGGTGCGAGATGAGCAGGTCTCCAGCAGGAGGGTACGTCGCAACACTGTCTGCAGCCTTTTGGCCACCTTTTTTATCATATCTTAACTTTATAACAAGGACCGTTCCTTGCACTCACTTGTTGCCATGACACTTAACTACAAGCACTCTAAAACCCTTTCTGACTGTGTATGTGTGTGTGTGTGTGTTGTGCATGGATTTTGTCATAAACATACTCACAGTGGCCAATATATAGTGTATGTGTTTCTACAGAGACAGTTAGAAGACTATATGAACAAGCTGCTGAAGATGTCCATGTACCGCAAATATCACCATACTGTGAGTAATCCTACTAAGCACTGCACGCTGTGATAAACTCATACTGTAATGGCTGCCTGACAATCTACAAGTTCAACTTAATACTAATTGTGTGTGTATTAGAACTGTCTCTATGAATGAGTTTAAAGTACCATGCCTAGTACTCGTAGATACTGTACTGTAGATGCACAGTAAAAAGTATATAGAATTCACATAGTTTTTCAGCATTTTGCTAAGCGCTACCCTTCAGTGTTGACATAGATTATTAATGTGTTTACCCATAGCACCGTGTCTGCTTTGTGTTGACTCAACACATTTAAGTACATTATCACTGTTCATGTGAGCGAGCAAAAGAAAATACTTTGAAGAAAAATACTGTGAAAAAAAGAAACATAAGACGTTTCTTTTTTTCTCTATAAAAACTGTATTAATTTATTGTAATTTTATTTAATGTGATAATGCAGTACAATACAATGTTGTATTCAATATTTCTCTTTTTTTATTATTCTTTATCCAAAATACAAAATGCAAAATAAGGAATATCTTAATATCAGCAACATATTATATGTGAGCCATTAATACACAGTGTGTAATCTTTACCATGCTAAACTTTACTTCTACCTTTATGGTGGTATGAGCCTTTAAACAGATCAATGCAAGGTTTAGACATACAGTAGCATTGGTCTGTTATGTGCTAACATATTATTACTTTGCATCATTCTGACGCATTAAAAGTTAATATCAAAGATGACAACACATGTTGAGATAATCTAGGATGAGTCACATTGCCTCCAGGGAGATGTGTGTGTGTGTGTGTGTGCGTGTGTGTGTGTGTGAATGTACTGTAATAGCTGCCTGCTCAGGATATATCACGTTTTTGTTTGTTTTTTTTGGTCCATCTATACAAGAGTCACTGTGTGAAGCTTCTTCCTGTCTCTTCCCTGTCTATTCTCAGATGGAGTTCATTGACATCAGCCAGCTGTCTTTCATTCATGACTTGGGGCCCAAAGGACTGTAAGCATTTCCTCTTCTTTCAGTCCCTTTGTGGACTTAACAGTTCACAGCAGAGTGAAGCACTCGAGTTGAAATTGAGAGGACCAAGATAAGAATCCTTTGTCACTTTCAAGTGGTTTCAAATGGTTAGCACAGTGGCCTCACAGCATAAGGTTCTGGGTTTGAATCCAGGTCGATCCGGGCCTTTCTGTGTGAAGGTTCTCCTCGTGTTTGAGTGGGTTTCCTCCGGGGGCTCCAGTTTCCTAGTCTGGCTATCACCAGACCATGCCAAGCTCAATAGATTTGAGATTGAGCATTGGTCTGTTTATTCGTCTGAGCATTGGTCTGCTCTTTATTTTCTCTGCACAAGAGGCGAAACCAACAGGCGTTGTTCAAATGACTCTGTACGCAATTGGATACTCCTTCAACCAATCAGACCACCGATCCGGGTGACGTAGAAGTGACAGCAGCATCAGCGGGTTAGCTGCGCTATGTTGAATGTAAACAAGAAGCTGCTTGGTCGCTTCTTCATCGTTAAACCCGGCAATAGCGTGCCAGTTAGATAAGCTAGTTTGTGATTGGTTCCCGCAAAATTGTGAACACAAGCAGGAGAATTAAAATGTACAGGTTTCCAGACCAAGCTGCAGGGCGAAATCAAATCGCCGGCAGAGTGGACAGGGTTTACCCAGTCTACCGGTTTCCCCCACCATCAACAAATGTAATAGGTTCTCCAGTCACTGGCTCAGATCTGGAGTTGGTCACTGGGTGCTGTAAATGGCTGCCCACTGCTCCCTTGAGGAATGGGTTAAATGCAGAGAATGAATTTTGCTACATTTATGTGTATGTGACAATGAAGTACCTTTACCTTACCTTTTTACCTTTATTTTACCTTTTATTTACCTTTAACTTCCAAGTCTCCTATTTTGTTATTTCTCTCCTTATATCATAGTACATATACATATTACTTAAGACAATACAATTTTTCTGTTTTTTCCAGGGAAGGGATGATCTATAAGCGCTCAGGTGGACATCGTATCCCTGGGATGAACTGCTGTGGTCAAAGCCAGGCCTGCTACCGCTGGTCTAAACGGTGTGTGATTACCCCTGTCCCTCATTGTTGTAGTACCGTGTTCAGATTGACCCCATTTAGATCTTACTACTACAGTTTACGAGTGGAACTCCTTAATGTCTGACTACACACAAGATGGATTAGCATTTTTTTCCTTTTTAATTTCTTTTTCTAACAGGCAAGCGTGTCTGATATGTAGGATGAAGGTGTGATGGATGATATTTATGAAGCTGTCAAAGTGTGGGTGTTAAAACACTGTGACCACTCATTGCATATTTAAAAACATAATCTATCTATCTATCTATCTATCTATCTATCTATCTATCTATCTATCTATCTATCTATCTATCTATCTATCTATCTATCTATCTATCTATCTATCTATCTATCTAGTTTTGCCTATCTAATTCTTTTCATATTTTGCTGAAAAGGTCTTTGTAGCATCTTCAGCCCAGCTTCATTGGCACATGCTTTCTTCATCAGTTTGTCTGTTTGTTTCTCTTCATCACAGCCAAATCACAGCCAAATTATTATGTGAGCCGTTTTTATTGTTGTTTTTTGAAGAAAACACAAAAAAATCCCACACACGTTTGAAACACTGTGTCCATCCACCTACATCCCCATGATGATTTTCTTCCTACATCCTTATCCTTAAAACAAGAAATACAAGAAATGGTCCACACGACAATGAAACAAGATTTGCAGGACATTATTTATGACACAGAAATCATGAGGTGTGTGTGTGTGTTTTGTAGCTGGCTGGTGGTGAAGGACTCCTGCCTTCTGTACATAAAGCCAGACTCGGGGGCCATCTCCTTTGTTCTGCTGGTGGACAAAGATTTCAGCATCAAGATGGACTCTAAAGACACAGAGACCAAACATGGAGTCCGGGTTGACAGCCTCTCCAGGTTATATGTCTCTCTGTGTGCATGGGAATTTTGCAGATGCCCAAGGAGTTGTATATTTTGAGTAGCGCCTCACAGTGGATAATGATGATAATGTTATTTCAACATCAGTTAAAAAAGAAAATCCTCCCTTAGGCCCTCACACTATTAACATGTATTCCAAACCAAAACAATGCCAAAACAACTTTAAAGGAGAATTCCGGCCAATTTTTATGTTAATCTCGATTGCTATAAATATGCGAGTACTTTCTATTGTAAAAACCCTGATCTGAATTGGTGCAGGCACACTGAGTAGCCTCAGCTACGTGTACCAGTACTGTACGTGTATCGTGTGCAGCTAATCAGGCAAGCTACCCACCAGAAAGATCAAGACAGGGTAGGCGAATTAAAACAATGTCTGAGTTGAAAACGCATCTTGATGTTACGTAATGACCCCGTTCATGTTGTACAGACATATTAATTGCACTGTGTGTCTGTTAAGAGGCACAAAGGCACTCTAAAACTTGCCCTGTTAACTGCTGTTATAGCTTAGTGGAAGCTTGTACTTGTAGCTTCAACTACTCAGTGTTGCCTGCACCTATTCAGGTCGTGGTTTTTTCAATTGAAAGTACTCGCATATTTAATGCAATCAACATTAACAAAACAATTGGCTGGAATTCTCCTTTAAAGAGACTTCCTACATTCTACGGGGAACAGGTGTACATTTCTGGTTTAAAGTGTAGGTGGTGTGCACTACAGCAATTGCAACAATGGAGAAAAACAAAGTCTCCCTCTTTGCTGAAATTGCTTTCCCTTTGTTTTCTACCAGATGTTTACCATTAATAGATGATTGTAGATAGCTAAAAACATAGTTGCTCCCCAACTTGCATTACAAATCTCCAACGGTGTTCTAAAATACTATAAAAAAAGGCTAAAACAAACCCTAGTTGCATTGCTTAAAGCTGTTGTTAGCAGTCTGCTATTACAGGGTTGATTGTTTCCTTTAGCTCCTTTTCATTCCAACACTTGTAATCCAGGGGCTTATTTTATTTTAGGAATGATTACCAAGCTCTGTTATCTCGTAAAAAAAGGAAAACACAATGGCTGCTTTTATAAACTGATCAGCAGTGTGTTGAGCTAACATTTGAATTGCCTCATTTTTCTTTTAGGGTTCCAGAGCAAATACAATGACTACATGTAGTATCTGTATGTGTGAACACAGGCATATATTTCATTGGGTCTGTGTTTGTCTGTGTGTGTGTGTGTGTGTGTCGGTGTGTGTGTCGGTGTGTGTGTGTGTGTGTGTGTATAACTCCTCGTGGCAGGACCCTGGTGTTTAAGTGCAGCAGCTACAGACACGCGCGCGCTGGTGGGGTCAGAGCATCGAGAGCTTTGTGAGGAATCATGGGAAGGCTTTCCTCCGAGATCACCGCTGTGGATCATTTGCACAGGAGCAGGAAAACATCCCTGCCAAATGGTAACCACACTGGGACAGAGTACAACTTATGTTGTCATGTCAACCGAAAGACTTAATGCAAATAAAACCAGAATAAACCACAGATAAGCAAACATTAGTTGAAACATTTCCACATTTCTTTCTTTCTGACAGACCTATGTAGTGTCCTGCATTTAAAATGTAACTTTTTATATTAATAATATTTTTTATTGTCAATAAATTGTTTCAGCTCTGCATGTATACACTATTTGAATTAGATATTGTTTTGTAGATTTAATCATGTTAAATCAACTCATAATTCACACATTTTCTTTTTTGTGATCACATTTTTAATTTATTTTAGAAGTTAAGAACAATTACAAGCAAAAACTGAGACATAAGAACGTGCCCCAGGGCCAAAAAACACAGAGGAAAGACGGGAAGGAGGGAAACATAAACATAAAAAGAACGCAACAGAAAGAGTCGCATCCACAGCTTACAAATAATACAGGCAGAAAACAGACATTATTCACACATTTTCAACACATGTTATATTTCTCCGCTTTCCTCTGTTATCCTTTCACTGGTAACTCTAGAAATATTTAAGAATAACTCTCTTTTTTTGGATGCTTTGCCATTTTTTCAGGTCTTTTGGCATTCTCTCCCCCTCAGCTTGCATATCCTGTGATCTGTGTGATAATAATATCATTACGTTGTCTGCGTACTCCGCACAGAGCCTGAGTGAAAAACACTCTGCGATCCTGGAAGCTAATGGAAAACAAGAGTGTTTTAATGAACAGTTATGTCATGATGACAGCTATGGGAGTTGCCTGAAGCTTGCAAGGTTAAGAAAGTTGGTGAAGTTTGTGTGTGTGTGTGTGTGTGTGTGTGTGTGTGTGTGTGTGTGTGTGTGTGTGTGTGTGTCTACACAAGCATGTTGACTGTAACAAATGACTGTAATGAACTGTAATTTCTCGTTGCAGGTACGTCAATGGAAAGACTTACATGGAGGATGTGGCTGATGCTTTGGAGGAGGCCAAAGAGGAAATCTTTATTACCGACTGGTGGTGAGTTAGTGTGTCTTTTGTGTGAAAATACACAATGTCAACAAGTGTCAGTTGTCAGTACTGAAGTGTGAAAACCCAGAAATAAATAGCTCAGTGGTTTATATCCGTCCTGCTGTAACACTGCAGCTGCCTGGGCAGCCTTAACTTTCTCCAAACCGGAGAATAATTATCTCAGAGAAGTAAAACAACAGATCAAACACTATATTCTTATTAGTGGACTCAACCAGGAGCCTGTATCACGAAGCGTGATTTATGCTTCTGCATAAAATCTACGTCGTGGCAATCTACGTTGGTCCGTGTCTCCACGTACACGTACTACTTCGGAAGCTACGCCGTAGCCTGACGTGCACCTCTGAAAAACTGACTCACTTCGCTCAGCCGTGGCTTGGTAGCACTGCATTTCCCCCGACTCATTTCCTGGTTCTCTTTCTCCATAAACAACATGAAATCAAGGAGGGGGTTAACTTTTCCAGCTACAGATTTCCCAATGTGGTCAGAACGCACAGGATAGACACCTTGTTTCTTTCACTATGCCTCTCTAGAGGCGGTACTTGCTCCGAAAGCTCTCTCACTCGCTCTACCACACACTCATGCCGGCCCTGCTGTTTTCTTAAAGAGATCAACGCACTTACCAAAGCACAAGTATAAACTTCAGGCCACTTACGTAGGCTACGGCGAAAGCTCTATGTTGAGGCTTTGCATCACCATAAATCAAGCTTTAGTCTGGATCTCTTGGGACTCACTGCCTTCACAGAGCCTAGCATTGGAAATGTTTTGATATCAGAAAGCTGCTAATCAACTGATTCTGGGAATTATTATGTAAGTGTCTTCAAATATGGTTGGTATTTCCGACTTGCCCAGTAGAATGAAGGTAGAACATACTGTAAATTGATTAACTCTCGTGTTGTCTTTCCGTCAAAATTGAAAATCAACACTTTTGTTGAGGCTTTTTTAGCGACGTTTCTTTTTTTTCTTTTTTTACTTTTTCTTACGTTTTGTCCCTTTTTCATCACTTTTGACGCTTTTTTTTCAATGTTTGTCACTTTTTATTTCACTTTTTTAACAATAACTTCAGTTTTACAGTTATTTGTGGACTTTATGTTCAATGTACCTCATTTATAGGAAATCATTCCTAATGTTTGAGTTAGAAAAGCAGAAATTGGGAATTATTTTGACTAAAATTAAAGGAATGGATGGATAATCACAGACTGGAATATGTCAACTTTTAATCAATACTATTTCAAAACCACTTCAATTTTTTTTTTTTTTAATTGAATAAGACACCCCAAAATTAATGAAAGTAGAGATTTGTACTTGCCAAAGAGCATTGTGCGGAATCAATCATGTTATTTTGGGTAATTACAATTGGGTAGTGAAAAAGAACATTAATATAGGAAAACTGGTTAATTTGACCCGAGGACAACATGAGGGTTAAGAAGTATATCAGCACAGGGAACAGGGAAGTTTGGGGTCCCCTGCTGGAGATGCCCCCACGACCCGATTCCAAATAACCGGGTGAAGATGGATGGATGGATGGATGGATCAGCTTTCAATAGGTTGTTACTAACTACTAAAATGTTTCTTCTGTCTCTGACATACATTTCACGGTGGACAAAGTGATCTACTGATCTAAACAAATATCTATACTGCTCTTTATTAGTCTTCCCTTTATTGTATATTCCTGACTAATCTGATTGGTCAGGTCTGATCCTCTGAACTGAAGCTTAGGTTAGCCGTTCAGCGTAAGTAACCATGGTGATGTACCCTGCTTTATAAAAGTTAAAGGTGCCTTGTGGACTTTCCTTGTAAATCAACAAAAGTTATGTTTACAGTAGGGCTGGGCAATGTATCAATATTATATCGATATTGTGATTTGAGACTAGATATCATCTTAGATTTAGAAAATCGTAATATTGTGATATGACATATCAGTGGGTTTTTTTCCTGGTTTTAAAGGCTGCATTGCAGTTGTACAGTGATGTACTTTTCTGAACTTACCAGACTGTTCTAGCTGTTCTATTATGTGCCTTTTCCCCACTTAGACATTATATCCACATTACTAATGATTATTTACCTAAAATCTAAGTGTGAAGATATTTTGTGAAAGCACCAATTGTCAACCCTAGAATATCGCCGCAATATCGATATCGAGGTATTTGGTCAAGAATGTCATGATATCTGATTTTCTCCCTATCGCTCAGCCCTAGTTTATGGTCCTTACTAGTCACCAAAACACAGCATATTTTCTTACATGTCGAGTGCAGTTCCATCCTCAGAAAACATTTGCAAATACTTGATTTTTCTAAATCCTTGTTTACTCCACTCTTCTTTGGCTTTCTTGGTGCATATGCATGGAATCTTTTGTTGCTATTTCCCCAATGGATAAAGGTCAAAATGTCTCCAAAAAACTCATCTTTAAAGAGCAATGTGAGGTTGTTGCCATGGCCACAAGATACGTCATATTGCAGAATCATGTGAACATGCGTATGTCAAGTATTTTTGGCATCAACATCCACCATCACACGCATATATTTTTATGTACTTTGATTTTTGATTTGATTTGATTTTGATTTTTATGTACTTTAATAGTCTGTAATCCTTTCACGAATGGTTTGAAATTGAACTGTTTTACCACAAAAGTTCCACAGGTACTATGTATTTAATTGTATGTAATTACAGTATGTAGATGAGGCTGTAAAAATAGGATCGTGCATTAGCTGAAAACAATATGGAATAGTTGTAATGGCTTATTTCTGTCAAATTTTAATGCTGGGTCGAAGATGTAACCTAGATTTCTTGCAAAAGGGCGCACACTTGAGGCTTAAGTCCTCAAATTTTTCAAAAGTTTGTCATCTGAATTTGGGGGGCCAAACAACATGACTTCCATATTACTCTCATTAAGTGTTGTACATGCTGTAACACATTTCATTGTGTATTACCCACAACTCTTGACTTTCTGGCAGCCAATGCAATGATACTGGCTCTGATTACAGCCTCATCCACACACCCAGAATAGAAATACATTACCAGAAAGATATAGAATCTGTTTACACTTCTGCTACACCCCCTTTGTCTCTCACTCTCCTTTTTCAAACAGGCATGTAATCCAAGTATAAAATGTTTAGGGTCGGAAATGTGTTGAAATAAAAACACTATAACTTTTGGTTCAAAACAAAGATAAACCTAATTTGTCACATTGTCAGATGATAGTCACACCTTAGGGTACAGTAACCTCGCAAATCAAATCTAATAACGATATCTGGCTCAAGTGCTTTGCATATACTTTTCCTTTCCTTCTTAGTGTATTTTATGGAGTTACAGAGATATTTTTTTTATTGACAGAGATATAATACTCCTGACACTGTCATTTCAAACATAATCGTTTATGGTCCCTCAGAGCCAAATGTACTGTACGACGTGGCTGAAATCCCTGTGTTCCAAAGCAGTAATCACTGGGCTTATGCTCTTAACCAATGAGGTGTCAGCTTGTGTAATATGAGTCAATGGCATTGTAGAAGCTCAGGATGCCAATGTGAATGACTATATCATTATGTCATGTTTGTAATATAGTTAAAAAGTGTTAGGAGCTCTAATGAGTGAATACAAACATCTATTTTCTATTAATGTTTCATTAAGTAATGGTGAGGCATTCAGAGATATGTCATTTTATCTTCTCTGTCTCTGTCTCTGTCTGTCTTGGCGTCTCTGTCTCTCTTTTTTCCCAGGCTGAGTCCAGAAATCTTCTTGAAGAGACCTGTAGTGGAGGGAACAGGTGGAGACTAGACTGTACCCTCAAACGCAAAGCAGTAAGTAGGAATTAGACTGCAAACATTATGAGATAACCCACAGGTCAAGTAGATAGAAAAACTCTATTGTCCACTGAGTTAACATACACTTGAAATTCATCTTTGGCACTCTGGCAAAGATCCACAAAAAAACCAAAGTCAGGTGCCTAGGGTCAGCACTCACGCCATGTGTCATGCGTCCCTAGAGTTAATTAATAGCTGAATTAATTGAGCACTATAGCCTTTGTAGTAACAATAGAAAACATAATATTGTTACATTAGATAAAAAAAACAGGGTTTCCTTTTCAGAAATGATTAAAATTGTATTGAAACCTAAGAAATGTGAACATTGAAATGTCTTATATTGTAAATCGTGTGATTTCCATGTCTTTTTTTTTTTATTATGAAGCAGTCCTCGGTGCTGTATAAATATTTGAAAGTATCAAATCAATTCGAAGAGAAATGCAGACAGCCGTTTTCAGAAACCGGGCCTTTAAATGAGCCGCCAGGACTTCTGTACGGTTGTGATGTCACAACTATACTCCACATACTGTAGATCAAAAGTGACGCTGCAGTGCAGTTACAGTCATTCTTTGGCTGCAGTGACAGCGCAGAGAACCTGAGAACACTGTTGGGAAAAACACGGAAACGCTGACCAATCAGAACAGCCTGGGCTTTTTTTGGTAATGGGGCTTAAAGAGACAGGCACTAAAACAGAGTGTTTCAGACAGAGGGGAAATACATGTACATTCATACAGACAGTACAAGGAAAATAAATTATTTAATGAACATGAAAGCACATATACGTACATGTTCTAGTAGAACCCCAAAATACAAATATATGAACCTGAAAATGAGCATAAGTGAATGGCAAGAAATGTGTCACACACAAAAGCAAAAGTGTGAAAAAAGACACAAGACATGTGTTCTTAACATTGCTTCACCTTTCTGTCTCTCGACAGCAACAGGGAGTGCGCGTCTTTGTGATGTTATATAAGGAGGTGGAGCTCGCCCTGGGCATCAACTCGGGCTACAGCAAGAGGACCCTCTCGCACTTGCACCCCAACATCAAGGTAACTGAAGGATTGTAGATAGTGAAAAATGATGCAGTTTTGCACTAGCTGCAAAGACAAAACCAGACTGTATATTATTAACACAATTACATATTATACCTTCTATACTATTTATGTGAATCCATGTGTGCTATATTTCATATGTTTGTGTCTCAGGTAATGCGTCATCCAGACCATGTTTCTTCTTCAGTCTATCTGTGGGCGCATCACGAGAAGATCGTTGTCATTGACCAATCAGTGGCCTTCGTGGGCGGGATCGACCTGGCATATGGTCGCTGGGACGACAGAGAGCACCGGCTGACGGATGTCGGCAGTGTGACACGCTCTGTGGCCCTGGAGCAGGTCAGACACACAACTACACACAAACAAGCACAAGTAATTAAAACGCCATGTCTACAGTTTGGAGTTATAGGCAATAAATGTGGGTAGAAACTCCTGACTAATGGTTCAAATACGAGAAGGAGGAGAGAAAATGGAGAAATCTATTTTACTCAAACTCACACAGTGGCACGGGGGGCTGATGAAGAGTAGAATTGCACGTACCCACAGTGACAGCCTGTGGTGAATGTGTATGTGCATGCATACAGAATATAAAGAGTAAACACTTTCACAGTGCCAGCTATTGAATATGCCTCTTCTATTTAATGACACACATATAGTACAATACAAGCACACACACATTTTCACACCAAGACTATAAAAACATATGCTACATTTTGCATTACATTCAAGAGGATAAACTCATTTCTCTTTAAAGGAAACCTTTAGGCACAACTCTTAATTTTTGTCCTCAAGACATTCAAAAATAATGACTATGCTCTCATAAAAGACAAACTGTGAAAATGCATTCCCTGATGATAGATCACAGTAATTTAGGAGCCTCTTTAACTTTTCCTCTAGCACCAAACCTTTCACACATGTTTGTGTTTGAATTGCGGATCAGTTTCTTATGAATAAAGAACACTGATACTGACATGGATTGAATTACTAACATAGCTACGCACAATACTTAATCGTGTTTTAACCTGTCCATATTAGGCCAGTAATACATTTTTTTTTTTTAAGTGTTCATTAGTAGGATAACCCCTTGGAATCATCTCATTTCCGAGGGGGGCCTTAAAACAATGAAACAGTGAATACAAAACACAAAATATTTTATAATGGTCTAATTGTAAGTCTAATTTACATAATCACAGCTTCTGTGCAATTAACTGCAATTAATTGCTAAAATTACTTTTTAAAAAAATAAAAAAAATTCAATGGTTTTTGATAATAAAGAGGCGTGGTTTACTTCATAGGCTGTGTGTTTGTGTTATTATTACATTTTCTAGGTCACATACTGTATATAGTGATATAACCAAAAGATGTATCCTGGAATTCATTCAAAATATAATTTGTTGCAAAAGTAATACATAAATGAATATTTTTAAATTTGACTGAAAGAGGCAATTATATTCTAATTGCAACAATTTCTGTACATTTCTGTAAATTAATTGTACAGTAAAATGTGGATTTGTTACAGCTCTAGTCCATATTCATCTTTTAAACCTTCCCAAGAAACACCAGTTAGTATAACACACTCCGAACTACAGCCTCCAAAATTGCCGTGAAGTTGAATCAGCACTGCTCTAGTTTCAACAAAATCTCCTTCATGGATGGAGGATTTATTGTAAGGTGTTGTATTAGCCAGCCTTAGCTTTAACTAGGTGTAGCTAATAAACTAGCAACTGAGTGTACATCTGCTGTTGTTTTCATGCTGCCAGGCTGCCTCCACTAACACTCCGTCCAGTAAGGGCGTGTCCTCCGTTGATGGCGTCTCTAAGAGCAATGGGCGAGGGACGCCGCCTAGTGAGCCCGTGGATTTGCCCAAGCTGAAAGGGATTGGGCGCAGTAGGAAGGCTCGCTTCAGTCTGTACAGACACCTGCACAAACACACTGTGCAGCACGCAGACAGTGTCAGCAGCGTCGACAGCGCAGGTGTGTTTATGACGTGAAAGGAAAAGAGAATATGCGAGAATGTTGGAATATGAATTGGCTGAATGAGAAGGAAAATGTAAAGAACTTTGCAATAACAGTGCTGTACAGTATACTGTAAAATGTTTATTCTGTGTGTGTGTGTGTCTGTGTAAGGGAGTGGTTCAGTGCAAAGCCTAAAGACAGGTGTTGGAGAGTTGCAGGGAAACACGCGCTTCTGGCATGGAAAAGACTACTGCAACTTTGTCTACAAGGACTGGATCCAGTTGGAGAAACCTTTTGATGGTCTGCTTCACACACACTCTATTAGTTTGGTTTTAGTCTGAAAAGTTTCTCCCATTGCTAGGTCAAAAACTATTTTTATTTATACAAAACCCTACTTATTATTAAAGGCGCACTATGAGTTCCTGCATGGTTTCAGCAAAATGTAATTTTTGTTTCAAATCGTAGGCATCTCTCCTTGATCCGCTAGCTGCCTGTACCCTGAATACACTGTGAACAAACCCGGTCTCGGGAGACAACACAGGGGCCGTAAACGTCAAACAAACAGTAGGGGCACAGAGGAGGCGCCAAATTACAACAAACCACTCTAGCCAATCACTGACAAGATGTTTGTGGGAGGGGGTGGAGGTTAGTGACAGTTAGTCATGACAGTTATGGAAACATGGGGGGGGAGGTTTTGTTTTGAATTTACTTGGAACATCAACAGAAGTGACCATGCAGGAAACTAGTGCACCTTTAATTTTATTCTCATAATTTCTATGTTATACCAGTATGATGGAAACAGTCATTTGATAAACTAATATGAAGTGGAACAGAGTACCACAAAACACTTTTTTCTCTTCCTCTCTCTGCACCAAACTCCATGACCCTGCTGTTCTTCTTTCTCCCATTATTTCTGTCCCTGGCTTCTTTATTCTACCATACTGTAACTTTTTACATCCTCTCTTCATCACACACATTTTTTGTCCTGTCTCCTTCGGGTTGCTTCTGCTCTGTGCAGACTTCATCGACAGGTACACCACTCCCAGAATGCCTTGGCATGACATTGCCTCAGTGGTTCATGGCAGAGCTGCGCGGGATGTGGCCAGGCACTTTATTCAGCGCTGGAACTTCACTAAGGTACTATAATAATACTAAGCTATTAAAATAGCTTAATAGTTGTTGGCATGATTTCATAAATCATTAAACATACAGTACATGTGGCACAGGAAATCCTCAGGGTGAACTGGATCTGTGAATAGCTATTTTTGTGACTATCTTACCTTAGTATAGGCCTGTAAGGATATCATCAGTAAGGATTTATATTTGTTAATAATAAGTTAAATTCATGTTAAATGTTAAAGTCATGTTTTTAATGTTTAAAAAAAACTTAACAATACAACACAACACAACAATTTACAATAATTAAACTACACTGATATAAAAGTACTGTAACACACATACACACACACACACACACACACACACACACACACACAGTGCACATTAACAAACACACAGGGATGCAGAGTAGGATTAAAACTTAAAGCTGAACGTGTTGAAGTAAAATGAAATAAAAGGTAAAAGTTTCTTTGTTGCCAGAATTTAACCCCCTTTTTAGGCAGATAGCCTATTCATTTGTTTCCTTTATTTGTTCATTTCTAATGCTATTTAATACTAATCAATAAAGTCAGTAGTAATCCTAGCAAGTAGTCGCTAACTAATGTTGTTAACTGTTGAAAATCATGAATTGTTGACAAAAAAAAATTGAGAGAACAATACACACTAACCTGGCGAAATCCTAGGAAAAGTCAGTGGAATGGAACAGTGGAAAAATACCGCAATTGGCACACATTTTGACTTTCCATGACATCAACTTTTTCCTCCCATTCTCCTGTTTTTACTCTTTTCCATTTCTCCTCTAACCCTATATTTACCCTCTCTCTGCCAAATGTCTCCAACTGTCTCCACTACAGATCATGAAGCCAAAGTATCGCTCTCTGTCTTATCCGTTCCTGCTGCCTAAGTCTCACTCCACTGCCAATGACGTCCAATACCAAGTCCCGGACTGTGTCAATGCCAAAGTGCAGGTAAGACACCTGAAAAAGGACAAGTTTTACCTTTAACTGCACTCCTCATTAAACAACACATCTTGTGAAAATGAGAAATTGGGGCATACAACCAACCATTCACTAAGCCTTAAAAGAACCACTGGTAGAAAATTACAGAGAAGAGTATAAACTCCCACTTTCCCACACTACTTTCCACATCCCAGTCTGCAAGCACTGCTGGAGAAAGATAATAGAGAATGAGTGTAAAAAAAAAAATCTCTCCATGGGCCAGAAAGTTATATAACTACACGTTTGCACAAACCATGGACACTCAAAGGTTTTCAGCCGAAAGGAACCAGCCTTTGAGTGAAATGTTGACTAAAATTAGAAGTGCACAAAGATCCTACCATAACTCCATCAGGCTTTTAAGAAAAAGTGTTCTTTTGTTTTTTCTGCATTGCATAAATGATTGTGTTTCATTCAAACTGTCTGTTTTTAACTGACACCTCTGTGGACAACTATCTACCACTAATAATACACCATTTAAAAACAATATGTCTTACAATGTTGGCTGTATTCAAATATTTGCAGTGAAATGAATGTCCTTGCAGGAATTATTTACCACAAATTATTCATTAATGTAAGTAGTATTGAACCAAAAGGTTCATTAGTTAGTTTACAGGTGAGAAAAATCATAAAAAATATGTTCTTTTTTATACTGGTGTTACCTTATGATGATCACTGACTATCAGTAGTTATGTTTTTTTTATCATATAGGTACATTTAAGCATGTAATTTGATTGTTTAAAGACACACTCATACCTGTTGTCACCTCAATTTCCTCTATATACAGTAAATCTTATTTATCTATACTATAATGTGTAGGTGTTGCGGTCCGCAGCAGATTGGTCGGCAGGCATAAAGTACCACGAGGAGTCCATCCACACTGCCTACATCCAGGTCATCGCTAAGAGCAAACACTACATATACATAGAGGTAAAGCAGCAGTGAGACCAGGGTATCAGAAGAATCACAATCAGAAAATGTTTTTTTTTTCTTTTTTTAGATTAGATTAGATTTAACTTTATTGTTATTGCAAATGTAGGGACAACCAGTACAACAAAATGCAGTTTTTATATCTAACCAGTAGTGGTTACTGTAGTGCAGCTTCAAAAAGACATTTTTGCATTAGCAAATACAATGCATAGAGTTCTGAGAAATCAGATAGTCCATATAATAGTAGAGACAGAATGCAGTACACAATAAGTACACTTACGTGGGATTTGCCTTGGTGAAAGGTGCAAAAGACGAATACTGTGAGATGAAATTGTCATGAGAGTTCAGCTAAATTCTTGAGAGGCTTGTTTTTAATGTCAGTAATGAAATGGCTCCACTGAGATTTAATAATGTACTCAGTGACTCTCTCATTGTGGAATGAAATGTTCCACTACTCTGTAACTTTAAAGTGTTCTCCCCTCTCCTATCAGAACCAGTTCTTCATAAGTTGTGCTGACAACAAGACTGTGTACAACAAGATCGGAGATGCCATCATTGAAAGGATCCTCAGAGCGCACAAGTACTTCCCTTTCTTTAAATGATTTGTCTTTTAAGTAGCTCTTGTGGTTATATGAAGGAAGTTTTAATGTGCTGGGTACAAGAGTAGTCTCCTCTCTTCTTCTACTTCTGTTTCTCACATCTTAGCGCTGTTCGCCTGTGTCTTTATGTAACTGATGTGTGTTTGCTCACAGGGAGGGTAAGAAGTACCGTGTGTATGTGGTCACCCCCCTGCTTCCTGGCTTTGAGGGGGACATCACCACAGGAGGAGGGAACGCTCTTCAGGCTGTTATGCACTTCAACTACAGGTGGACCACATGACACTTGAATAAGTTTTAGATAGAAAGAGGAAATGTGAAGGGAAATGAGAAAGTAGATGTGGAAGTGTCATTAGAACTCTTTTGTGTTATCTTTCAAGTTGATTTGAGTCTAGGATGTACAATATTTACATGCTTTTTTGATGAGTTTTAATCTCCTGCCTCATCAGAACCATGATCAGAGGAGAATACTCAATCATCTCCCAGCTGAAAAAGGAGAGTAAGTACAAGAATAAACTCTACCATTAAATGTTGGCTAAACCACAGATGCATTCTGGGATAGGAGAAAAAAACACTCTGGGTTGTTTGCATTTCTTTAAACCAATCACAATCAATATAAATTAGTCTCAGGAAGGAACTTGTTTTGGTGGAACATTTGCACCCTGCAAAAGAAAACACGACATACAATATTAAATGAGGTTAAGTGTTCACACAATACAGTAATGTGAGATATTTAAATTAGCTGGATACATGGTTAAACTCCATTTGCTCTTACCATTTTGTCGCTGTGTGTTGTTTTTTCCATAGCAATCCCCACCAATCGGTCCCAAAACGTCCCATTTAGAGAGTAAATGGCATAAACATATTCTTTTTAAATCTTTACATTCATTCCCAAATCCTCTCCTCTCCTCTCCTCTCCTCTCCTCTCCTCTCCTCTCCTCTCCTCTCCTCTCCTCTCCCAGTGGATGACCATTGGATGAACTACATCTCCTTTGCTGGCCTGCGAACTCACGCTGAGCTGGAGGGACGCCTGGTCACAGAGCTCATCTACGTGCACAGCAAGATGCTCATCGCTGACGACAACACAGTCATCATTGGTCAGTCTCCCATCGGCTCTCTCTGTCTCACACTCTCTCTCGTTCTGTCTCTTTTTGTTTTCTTTTTTTCATATGTGTTTTATATTTTAGCATGTGTGCAGCTAACAAATGGGCGTACAAATCCTGTTTAAATATGTGGTGGCTGCTGCAACATAGCTTTCCTGCGCCATCTGCTGGCTAATAAGGCTCAGTTCACGCTCTCAAAGTACTTTCAACAAATTTCATGTTTTTTCTTCATCTTTTTTAGACATTAGTGTAAGTTTAGTTGTATTTCTACAGACCATATTAATAAGTCAAAAAGGCATAAGGTTTGTTGGGTTATAGAACCATAATATTGTTATTTATAGCATGGTTAAGATGAATGCAGTGATCCAGCTTCCATCCTTTGTTCTGTGTATTTGTTTCAGGTTCTGCTAACATCAACGACAGAAGCATGCTGGGTAAACGTGACAGCGAAGTGGCTGTGATTGTTGAGGACTCCGAAAAGGTGGCTTCGATGATGGATGGACAGGAGTATGAAGCTGGACCCTATGCACTTCAGCTTCGCCTTGAATGCTTCAGGTGTGTGCGTGTGTGTGCGTGAATGCGTGCAAAGGTATGGTTTAATTCTATTCTTTTATATATTTATCTGGCCATCCATATCCCCACAGTATAGTCTTTTGGAGAGCATTTTTTTAAATAAAGTTTAATTTCAAGTTTCATAATAAATGTACTCTATTTCTCATTTCTCACTATCTTTAATTGCTTGTGTATAGTTCATTTACTTCAACTCTTTCACTAGTTGCATATACCTTGTATTTATTTTATTTTGTACTTCACCATCTGTACTCAATTCTGTCTTGTGCTGTGGCAACACTTGGATTTCTCCTCTGTGGATCAATATAAGTGTATCTTATTTTATTTCATCTTAGCTTATCTTCTGTTTCTCAACAGGACTATACTTGGAGGTCACACTGACACCAGTATTGACCTGTCTGATCCCATCAGTGATCGCTTCTATAAGGAGGTGTGGATGACCACAGCTGGCCGCAATGCCACCATTTATGAGAAGGTATGGACTGACATAATTGGTTTAGGGGGAAATTTACCAAATAATAAGTCATGACTCATGAGGCTGAGGAATTGGCACATGTGCCAGATGTTTATTTTGATTGGTACGTACTGTAACTTAAAGATTATTTGCAGATGTCAACTAAAATATATATATGTGGGTTTACTGTGTCTGCTGAAACCTTACGAGTTACTCTAGTTGTTAGTAGGGGCTATGTGAAAATATATATTTGTATATTTGACCTTTTCACTAAAAACATACATTTGTCAGAGTTTCCCTTTGACTGGCAAGGTCAAACCATTACAATATATAAAACAAGTCAGCGAGTACATTTCAGAAAGCCAAGTTTAGGATTTACCAAAGAATTAGACATTATGTTCAGTGGTGATCTTGCCATCCATTCGGTTCTATCACTCATCATTATACTCTGCTAACGTCAGGCAAACAAGAGCATCTGCCAGAGGCAACTGTGTAGTACAGCACAGGTCCACTGAATTAGGCCAGTCAGCCTTTACCGTTAGAGCTTCCAACTTTTGGAACACAATATCAAATCATGACTGAAACATAACCAATCATGTGACCCTTTACCAATCATGTTTTGCAGGATGTAATGTTTTAAATGGAACACGTTTTTATTTTGGTATGATGTAGCCTTTAGTGTTTATTCTCTGCTCCCCTGTCATCATTTGTGGATTTTCCTGCCCAGGGCCTGCTGATGTAGGCCCTCACAAGTGCACCTGCCACTCTACTGTATATGCGCTAGTCACCTGCTCCCCTCTATTAAATAACTCTAACCGTGGAAAAAATGCACTTGTCACATCCACATTGCATATTTGGAATCAGTTCTGTAAACAGTTTGGAGTCAAGACACCATCTGTCTACATGCCACTTAGCAGCAACCCCCCTGTTCCCTCCCTCTGTGGAGCATGGTGCTTTCAGGCTGTGGCGCCAGAGGGTCCTAGGCACAGTAGGGGACTTGTGTGTAGATGGTGTCTTTGCTACATTTAAACAGCTAGTTGAGAAATTTGAGCTTCCCCGTACTCATTTGTCAAGTACTTACAACTATGACACTTTTATAGAAAGATATGTACAGATTTTTTCACTCATCCCCGTAGATATTCCTATTGATAAGATTTTAAAGTTGTCCCTCTTAACGAAGGGACTGGTATCCACACTGTATGGAGTCATACTATTTCTATATTCTCCCTCTGATCAATCCCTTTTAACCCTCTGGTCCCAGGATCTGGGAATAGATTTGACGCTGACCTGAGGGTCTATTCTTTGCTGCGTCGACTTGTCTTCGTTGTGAGCTAGGGATGGGGTAATTCAATGTAAGCTTCTACACCGGGTGTGGACAAAGGCTAGACTATCCCGTGTTTATCCCAACACTGATCCAATCTGTGACAGATGTTGTTGGCACCGTGGCACTCTGGTTCATATGTGTTGGACATGTCCCTCTTTATATACATACTGGTGTTATGTATTCTCTTCCATCTCAGATTTGTTGCAGACACAGTTAGAGCCATGCCCTGTTGTGGCCTTGTTTGGAGTGACAATGTCAAATTATCGATTGTCAAATCCGACTTTGTTGCATTTCTTTTTCTCATAGCTACGTGGTTAATCTTGATTCACTGGAAAGCTAAGCATCCTCCCTCACATTCCTTATGGAGAAAAGATATGCTATTGTTCTTCAAACATGAAAAGATTAGACACTTGAAGAGAGGTGCTGTGTCAATTTAATGACATCCGGGGCGGCCTCTAGCTCACCCAGTAAGAGCATTCACCCCATGTAGGCAGAGTCCTGAAGATGCCCGGATTTGAATCCGACCTGCAGCCCTTTGCGTGTCATCCCCCATCTTTCCTGTCTATCCACTGTCCCTATCTAATAAAGGGAAAACAGACCAAAAAATAATCTTTACATTTTTTTGGGATAAAATCTGTCAGTCTGCAGCCTCTAGAGGTTTTATAATCCAGTAACCACCATGATGTAGCCGATATCCTGGTGGTATTGATCCTTGACACACTTGTTTTGACCTGAGATGTAACCATTTTTTTGTGTGTTGTTGCGGTTTTCTTTTGATTGTTTTTTTTTTTTTCCCTGTACAGTTATAATTTAGCTTAACTTCTTTTATTGATTAACACAGCCTAAGCTGGGTGGATGGGTGGTTTGGGAGGGGGGATGCGGGTGTTGTTTATAATTGTCTTTCTCTATTGATATGTCCTTTTTTTTCTTTTCATTTTCTTTTTATTACACTGTATTTTAAATCTAACTAGCATTTATGTATACTATTTCTTAGAAGTATTATGACACATACTTTTTCTCTGATTATTATTAAAACTGTTTGCATAATAATACCATATTATACAGATTACTCTAAACAAGATAACATGGTAACTTGTCCTGGTCCTTGTCCTTGTGAAAGGTACAGGGTGTTTCTGGGGGCAGAGCAGGCAGAGGAGATTCCCAGACCCAATGAGATAAACTGACAACATCCACGTTGTTATGACTTTGTATTAACATCCACTTTGTATAAAAAAGCGGCTGTAGAGAGCTTCCAGTTGGGCATTTTCTGTACTATTCTGTGGTGTGGAAACTGTCTCCTTGTGTTCACAAGTAAAAATGAACTTTGATATCCCCAAAGTCATTGGGATATGTCCTCAGGGAAATATTCAATTCAATTCAAATCATAACAAGACTTATCTCAAGACACTTTATGATAGAGTTTGTTTAGACCAACACTCTATAATTTACAAAGACACAATAATTCCAGTAATTCCCCCAAGAGCAAGCATTTTGTGTGACAGTGGTGCACTATAGTGCCAAATACCATGGCGGTCTATCCAACCAGGAAGGCCCAGCCATCTGGCTAACATTGCAATCCCAAGAGCCATCTACTAGAGTGGCTAAAATCTAGTGCTTCAGTTAAAGACAGCACTATGTTAAGCAGTACATATGTGTGTGTACATACAGTATGTTTGTGTTTTTCTGCAGGTATTTCGCTGCCTTCCTTCGTCCCTGGTGAGGAACATGTCCGAGCTGGAGCAGTACCAGTCCAAACCGGGTTTGGCCCACACCGACCTGGGCCGCGCTCAAGAGGAGCTGCGCAAAATCCGAGGCTTCCTGGTCCAGTTTCCTCTGGACTTCCTGTCCGAGGAGAACCTCATGCCCTCTGTTGGAACAAAGGAGTCCATGGTCCCAACTGAGATCTGGACATAAAAGTATCTGCCATTTCTGCCAGCCACTGGAACATTGGATTTTAATTATTTCTTAAGCATCTTCGAGGGAAGTATCTGGATTGTGGTTGTCATCAAATGAAAAATAGTGGATTATTGGAGAGGTCGCCTTTTAATCCAGAGATGAGTCTCCTCTGGACTGATATGACTGTTGGGCATTGACAAATCTCTCAAATCTGTTTCTACTGAAAAACACTAAACTGTAGTTACAGCTTATTTGGGTAAGCATTAACACTTTAGGGACGTACAGTATGAAGAACAAAAAATATTGCACTTGCAGATATTGCAGGACAACATGTATGACTGCATTCAGCCTGTGGAGATGAAAAACAGGCACATGAACTTTGGGTTTTGGGAATCAACTCAACTCTGCACTACTAGACCTTTTGGACTGTTGGTAAAGCCAAAAATAGACGTTGAGGATTTCGGAGGAACCAGGGTGACAATGACACTAATAAATAGTTGGCTCATTCAACTTTCAACATTCAACTCAACAGAGATAGTGATGCATGTGATTTACTGAGTTTGTGGTGTATGCTCAGAAGATGTATTAGTGCTGTGTACGCTGTTCATGAGCTCACAGAGGACTCGGTGAGCTGCTTCAAATGAGTTTAAAAGCTAGTTATCTCAGATGCATCTTAAGGATCTTTTCTGTAACACAAATTTAAACGTCGAGAAAGTGACACATTACTTGGAGGCTATCTAATTAGTTCAATTACTGTAGATTGCAGTCATGATCGTCAGTTGACATGTCTTTGGCAAGCAGTTTTACAATGTGCCACTCAATCCACAACGTTTTCTCAGGTGCCAAATTATACTCTGCAATGAACACATTGTGTTGAATACTTTCGATACTTGCAGATGATGTAAAGGGTTGTGAAAGACTTGTTAACCGGTATGTCTTTTTTGTGTTTTAAACAAGCCATGTAATCAGAGTATGCACCAAGTAACTCCACGCTCTCTCTCTCACTAATTTACAGATCTGGTCTCATGGCATTGCTTGCATTTCCCTCAAATTAAGTGGCTCCTAAAGTGGGATTAGAGGTCCAGAAACCCTGAAAAGCTTTGTCGTATCATTGGCAAAGCAAGAATTGTTGTTTCCACTTACAATGAATTCACCTCAGCCTGTGAAACCAGTTGTATAATGTATTGTGTGGCTCTGAAGCAAGCTTTGCAAAGTTGAGTAGAAGTAGGAAATAAATACTCAAAATCAATCCCTGCCTTTGTGAGCAACACTAAATTGCTGGAGTACCAGTAACACAAAATCTAATGTATTTGTCCAGGAAGGACAGAGTAACAGATGTCCAATGAAGTCCAATCCAAGAGCCCTTCAATACCTTTTGTAACAATTATATTTGGACTGTGTTTGTAGTAGCTGTAGTGGACAAATCCAACACATGCGTTAGCTCGTTACTGTGCAGCACATGTACAGAGACAATTTTACAACAGTGGTGCATGATTTTACTAACAGTGCTCAAATCATGTTAACACTCTTGCTATAATGCATGTACCAATCACATATCTGAAAAGAAACCCTCATAATTCCTGTTAAATGTTGTTTTGTGACAGATACTTATTCGACATGAGGTCTGAACTTTCCTGCTGAAATCCAAGTGCTGAGCTGATCCAGGTACAAAGCTGTTTCAGTTCAGTTACATCATACTGTGTTCAGAGGGGTGAGTAGAAAATGATTATGGCTGAGATGATCAAAGGCTTGTGGGAAATAATGTCAGAGGCTGGATGAGACAATCGCCCCCCCAAATTCAAATGAGTAATTTCCTCTTTGCTCGGCAGATGGTGCTAGCTTCTTAAAAACAGTTTGTGTACAGGGAGCCCAATACGGGCTCTTCGGTTGTGCCGTCTATTTTTCTCAGTCTTATAGCAACGGCTTTCTATTAAGTGAAGAAATACAGTATGGTGTTTTGCAACAATGTAAACAATGAAAAATACTAAAAAATATTTTTCATATAGCATGCAACTGAAAACTGTCATTTGAAGATTACAGTTTGAAATCGCTTGTTACGTTTCCAGTTTACTGGCAGTTCCAGTGGTTTTCTTTCTGAAGCTTTTTACTCCGAGTGGACATGAATGCTCCTCTATTGTACTGTAATGTAACACAGCCTGTTTCTGGCAAAGGGTATGTGAGCTACAGTATAGAGCAATTGTTGTAATTTGTACTTGTGGATGTATGGAATATTTTTTAAAAATATTTGTCACAGTGTCTTGTTTGATTACCAGCTGGCTCTAAATGTGAAGTTAAAGAACCACGCCTATATAATCCATCTTTTTCAGTTTGAGTGACATATGCTTTAACATGTCAAAGCAAATAATTGGTTTATGACTTGCTCTAAGGTATTGAAACAAGACTGGCTGGCTTAGATACTGCCAGTAAGAGGAGTCCTGAAAATCAACAACATAAATGTATTCATTTTACAGAGATCCTTGGTATTCTCATAAATAGGCTGCACACCCTTTAATGATAACTTACATAACACACCCGACATGTGAATCACTGGCATTTATTTAACAGAAGCAGACAGTAACTGCATTGTATGGGATCCGATATTGAAATATAGATTTTTTATTTAGTTTTTTAATAATGGGACCAGGAATTTGAATGTTAACTGAAGTGATGATAAATGAACACATGACAGCCTTTGTTTTGACAAAGACAAACCGTTTTGCTTTTCGGTTTGTGCTGATTTGGACATCACTTTATTGTTTACCAGAGCTGTATTTGTCATTGCATTACCAATGGAATATGAATCATTGAACATTCTTTAAACGTGTTTTTTTTTTTTCTTTTAATACAGCACGCTAGTATGGATGGTTGTGGATTTGTAACTAAACCTATGTTTCTTTATCGTAACCCTCACCAGCAGTCTTTCCCGTCAACTTTATGTAACCCTTGGCCTCAATTCAGCTGATCTTGCTTCCACGGTTTATGTACAATACTTGTTTTTGTACAACTGAAAGAATTTCTAGTTTCTGTCTGTTCATGTAACACAGTGTAACTCAATCATTTCAATGGCTAACAAATAAAATGAATGTTCTTTATTTTTTTTCTTTATTGAATACTTTCATTCTAGTTTAAGGAAGAACATTTTGAGAAATGGTCTTGCCAGTGCTTTGCTTCTATGTTCAGGTTTAATGTTATTAAAACAAAAGCTATGATTGTTAAAAAAGAAATGCAGTTTAACTGAGTTTAACTGCAAGTAATCTGGTTATAGGTTGTCAAATGCATCAGGAGTTTAGAGCTTTAGTAACCTTTTGATATTAATGGGTGTCTGTTACATTCAAGCCATTGCCAAATGAGTTGATACAAAGCTTATGAAGACTTATCAGCTCCACACAACTCTCTCTGTGTTCCTCAGTATGGCTGTGTTCAGAAGAGTGTGGCGTCCGGTGACTTTCCCACGCAGAAACTTGAGTGAACACAATCTACTCTTCTGAAGAGTCCATCATGTTTTTTTAAAGGCTTTTTTTTTTAATCCTCTGTGTCCTCCTTGGCTACAAGCAAATGCATGGGGAAGGGGGAGAATGGGGGTGGGGAGGGGGCGGTCACAGAAGGCTTGTCTCATGTGGACGCGCCGACAGTGTAGTTATAATTACTTAGAGTATTCCTCATGGGTAGACAGAAACTGTGCACTGTAGCTTTAAATGGACATACACACTTTACTGGGGTTTGTGTGTGTGTGTGTGTGTGTGTGTGTGTGTGTGGGTGTGGGTGGGGGGGGGGGTCAGTCACAGAAGGCTTCTATCGTGTCGACGCACCGACAGTGTAGTTATGATTACTTTGAAAATTCCTTATGGGGAGACAGAAACTGTGCACTGTAGCTTTAAATGGACATACACACTTTACTGGGGCTAGTGTATGTGATAGTATGAGAGGCCATCAGACTCTAAATTAAAGAACCAGGTATTAGAGAATAAAAGTAACACTGTATTGTTCTTGTGTTTTGCTGCTTTAATGGAAACATGGGAAACAAGCATAAAGCTGATTCCAATGAAATCTACTTTCTGTGCCAACTCTTATGTAAAATAACCACAAAGCCTCCGGCAGATTCTTTTTCTGAGGCTGTCAAAGGAGAAATTCTGTGGAAAACATATCTGTTCACACCTGAGAACAGAGCTGATTAATAATAGACAAGTGACTCATTGTTTCGTACTTTTCTTTGGAATAATGGCCTCCTAGTGATGATCATCAGACATGTCTTTGGCAAACAGTTTTAATATGTGCCACACACTTGGCATCATTTTCTCAAGTGCCAAGTTATACTCAGCAATGAACACATTTTGTTGAAGACTTTCAATACCCGCAGATGATGTAAAGGGTTGTGAAAGGATTGTTAACTATGTCTTTGTGTTTTAAACAAGCCATGTATTCATAGTATGCACCAGGTAACTCCACGCTCTCTCTCTCACTAATTTACAGATCTGGTCTCTCATGGCATTGCTTGCAATTTGTCATATTTCAGAGGCTCCTTACATGGGATTAGAGGCCCAGAAACCCTTTAAGGCTTTGTCGTATCATGGGCAGAGCAAGAATTGTTGTTTCCACTCACAATGAATTCACCTCAGCCTGTGAAACCAGTTGTATAATGTATTGTGTGGCTCTGAAGCAAGCTTTCCAAAGTTAAATAGAAGTAGGAAATAAATACTCAAAATCAATCCCTGCCTTTGTGAGCAACACTAAATTGCTGAGTACCAGTAACACGTGTAACACATGTATTGTGTAGCTCGGGAGGAAGTGGAGTAGATGGAGGAAATGGCAGAAAAAGAAAATACTAAAACTAAAGTAAATGTCTGTCTCTTGTGAGTCCAATTCTAAATTGCTGGAGTTTCTACTTAAAGACACAATCTAATGTAGTCTAGTTGTCCAGGATGGACAGAGCAACAGATACACCTGAAGTCCATTCCAAGAGCCCTACAATACCTTTCATAACAATTATATTTGGACTGCATCATCTTAAATGCTATTTTTGATCTCATAATTTGTGTAGTTGTTGTACTGGATTACATGATATTCTGAAGTGTTTTTGTTATTTTGTCCACCCCTAATTGTAGATTGTTTTTATAGAATAGAATTACATACAGTACATAGTATTTTATAGTATAATATAATGATATGGCCTATAATTTGTTTCTTAAATAAAACAACAACCCATAATAATAAAAAAACACATATCACACTAGTCTAGTTTCTATGTTTTTCAAAATTAACATAGCATACAGTGTGACATCACACATGCACATTATTTAATAAACCGTTGGTGCTCATCAGTACAATAAATTAGTTATAGGTTCGTTGGAAAGAAAAGGGGGAAAAAAGAAGTTTGGGAGTCCCTTCTTCCTCCAGAAACCCCTCCCATAACAGGCGTGGTTTGTTGAGGCAGTATAGGCAGTGCGCTCCCCCCTCCATCTGTATATTCGGCTTGGCTGTCACAGCAGCGGTTGTAGGAAGAGCACAAGCAGGAATCCACTTCCCACTGCGCCTCACCTTTCTCTGATCCGTCTCCATCCCGCAGACATGGATCTGGAGGTACTGATGCACACGGCGCTTCCACTCCTTACGCTACGTCTGCGCTCTAGCTGTGCGCTCCCGGCCCGTGTCGCGTCCCGCTAAGGACCACAAGGAGACTGTTATTATTTTTGAGACAACACTGTGTAGCAAAGAGGGGACAGTAGAGACTGAGTAGCAGAGAGAAAGGGACCACACAGTCGTGACAGCAAGGGCCGTTTCACGATATCGGGCAGCTGACTGAGAGCGGTATTTGGTGCCCTACATCATGGCGAGTGACTCTCCAGCTCGGAGTCTGGACGAAATCGACCTGTCCGCTTTGAGGGTAAGAGGATGTGACATATGGCATATAGAAAATATAGCTTCTTGTAAGAAAAACTGCGCGTGTGTGTGTATGTGTGTGTGTGTGTGTGTGTGTGTGTGTGTGTGTGTGTGTTTTCTCTCCTTTTCCTTTGCACCTGACAGCCTTCCCTGAATAGCAACCCGGCTTGAGAGCCGAGGAGGCTGCAAGAGGCGGATGTGTGGGAGCCAGGCCGTCACAATGTGTCAAATTATAGCAAAGATTATATATAGACCTTAACTAACTTGACAGCTGCCTCGCGCATCTGAAGCTTTATCCTGATTCAAGTCAGGGACAGGAAGGTGGATGGTGTGTGTGATGCTGAGTTGAGGTTGAAGCTGGGATTCTGCTGACCTGGATAGAGCTGTTTTGTGTATCTCTTTTTCTCTGGGCCAGGCTATTCTAGGTCCATCAGCCTTGATTCAGACAGCAGTAGAATTTAACCTATAGGCTATTTCTCCCACACACTGCTCATTCTCTCGGCTTGTGTGTTTGAGAGCAAGACACGAAAGGTTCCTAGTTTTCAAGCCCAAATAGTTATTTATCCAGGACCCCTTTATGGTAAACTTGGGTGTTGTTTTTAAAGCTATTTACCCTGTTAGTGTGTGAGAGAGTGCCAACCTACCTGGAGTCAGTGTAGCCTGCTCTCCATCAAAGCTGAAGCAGTGCATTCTGCAGTAGCCTGTTCTTTTGTTCATTCGGTGTGTGCTGCAAACCACAACACACACTCACAGACAGACAGACAGACATGCACGCAAACAGCCTCCTGCGCTTGTGTTAATTCGTGGATATACCCATGTTTCCGCTTCGCTGGCCATTGTGTGTGTTGTGTGTTATGTGTTGTGCACACAAGTAAGGGATCCTGCACATGAGAAAAGGGCTCTGAAGACCTGTTTGCTGCTTTGAGAAACGAAACCACAACACGCACACACACACACACACACACGTCTGTATTTACCTGTTTTCATGTCTGCTTAATTGTGCCTGAATGTCCCTTTTTTTATACCTTTCATTCTGTCTGTCTCGTTTGTTCTGTTAATGTCTTTTTGCTTGTCTCTGTGTCTGCTTAAGTCCCAAATGTTCATCCATCTACCCGAATACTGTTCCACCCTTTTTCTATCAATTTTATTGCCCGTTTTTTCAGCCTCTTGTCTGTATATGATCGACTGAATGCATCTCCCCGTCTGTCTGCCAGCCGCCCTGTCTCGCCGGTCTCGCCCGGTCTCGCCGGTCTCGCCCGGTCTCGCCCTGTCTCTTAACACAACCTCTCTCTGCCCACCTCCCTGCCCTGCCGGCATGAAGAGTAATGCTCACGGGGGAGGTGAAATAAATGTCAATAACAAATGCTACTTTTAAGGTTTACACCTGCAGCATATAGCCAGTGTGGGAAGAGCAGAATTGTGTGTGTGTGTGTGTGTGTGTGTGTGGGGGGGTAGAAACACAAGGAGAACTTAAAAGAAGAAGAAAAAGAAGCAGAGAGGGAGAATGAGGCAGACAGTGATGAAGATGAATGAATAAGGAATAGGAAGGGAGTGTTTGTGCATTGGGAGTGAGCCTCTGCATGTTCTGTTCCTTCAGAGGCGTGAAGTCAGCACGTTTCTCTCTGTGACTCAGGTAACTGCAGGGACACACACACACACACTCACACACACACACACACACCTACCTAAATCCTCACATTTGTTTTTATATGTTTGCATGGTCATGTATTTGAAAGTGTGGTAGTTGTGATTTCAATCAGGAGAGATATGCAAATAAGGTTTATTGTACAGCTCAATAAAATGTATAAAGTCTTTGGCGATTAGACGCCATTGCTATACGAGTATTTCGTATATACATAGGGGTAGAGAACCATCAGACCCCCAGATTGGAATCTAGACACCGGTGGTGGTGACGAAGGAGCCCGAAGACCAAACCGAAGGAGGCTCCGGACCGGTCAGCTGGAGTAGATGACTGGAGGTGGAAGAGGGGGTGGAGGGTTGCACTCTTTGCCTGCAACGACAGCTGATAGCAAAGGGAGAAACAGATTTTTTAAAGCAGGGTTGTGACTCTGTGATTGGCCCTTGCAATTGGTGTACGATTCTAATCGGTTTAACAGGAAGGTGGACGCCTCCGACAGCTGATTCGATTTAGGTGGAGCATTGATTAAGAGTGAGGTCTTTTTGAAAGGATTTACACTGAGCTACATTTCAATCAGGAGAGACTAGTTATACACAGCATGATACAATGAATGTTTATTTGGAAACCAGCTGAATTGATTTAGGAGTGCATTGATTAAAAGTTAGGTCTTCCTGAAAGAATTTACGCTTATTACCAGAAGGAGAAAGATCCTGATAGTGTCATTGGCTAAGGAACCTTATGGAATTGTTAGAATATGATTTGTTTAAGAAAAACTCTTTAATAAAGTCTTTAAACACTTTCTGACCTGCCGATGGAGCACTTGGTTCAAACATTTGCTGTGCAGCCAAGCTTTGTGTAAAACCAATTCCAAAAGATATTTCCATTTGATCAAATTGTTCAGCCATAAAAAAAAAAAAACAAGAAACAAACACGTACTCTCCGGTTTAAATATTCCCCTCAGTGTAAAGATCACATAGTTGTATCCCACATTTTAATAAACAACTTCATGGAATCTTATGGTGCATAATATGGGCTACCACTGGTGTTTTGATGAAACCAAGATTAATCCCTGTCTGGACCTATTTACAGAACACACTCTTTGTCTCTCTATCTTCACACACACACACACAAACACTATCTCACATGAGTGTACAGTCAACCACTGGACTGACTAGACAGGAAGTAGGTCAGCTGGCTCTGACGAGGTTGGGAGGAGAGGGGGGTGGGTGATTTTAATACTGGCATTGGTGGTGTTGATGGGGGGGGGGTTGTGTTTTTGTGTGTGTCTGCATGGGGGGGGTGGGGGGTGTTCAGGGGGGTGTTCACTTGGCTGCTCTTAGGCACACTGACCATAGCACACACACACACACGTACAGTACATACACTGGTACAAAGAGACAGACAGAATTGAGTGGGAAGTAGAGGGGGAGAGAGAGAAGTGGCTTTTTATATTTGCTGTCTCTGCATTTTCCCCTCTTTTCTCTTTGTCTTTCTCTCTCACTCGTCTTTCTTGTGCCTCATTGACTCCCTGCGACATTTGCCGGTGTCGCACGTCAACCCCAGCACCTTTTTGTAGATTCCGCATGTTTCACTCGAGTGGGAAAGGCCAGAGTTAGAGGCACACACATAGATGTCCCTGCTGTTGTGTTGAGACTGACAATGACAACCAAAAGACCAGAAGAGGTCAAAATGTTGTGGTTTTCATACAGACTGTGGTTTTTATATAAAGTGATGAGCAGACAAGTGCACACACACAGGTCAGAAGCACGGGTTCATCCAGTCAGCTGATGAGAGCAACAGATGGTAAACCAGCAGGAAGTATAGCCAGAGCATCACACACACACCAAACACACACTGGCGATACACAAATGTGCTGTGCAGGGGACTCAGGTGTGAGATCTTAGATGAAAGCAAGCAGGTGAGGATGAAGCGACAGTGACACGGTCAGAGAAAGAAAGAGAAAAAGACGCAGAGGGAGAGAGACGAGGCGATGGATTCGGAGAGTGAAACGGGACGTGTGAAGATTAATTGAGCTTAGAGAGACTTAGAGAGACAATGAGAGACGGAGAGAGGAGAAGAAAGCGACAGAGTCTGTGCTCAGCCGAAAAGGTGGAGATGTGACCAGTGACTAAAGTAGTCTGAAGCAAAGACCCCTCTCCAGATTTTCTCCCACCCTCCCTCTCTATTGCCGTTGCCCAATAAGGCCACATTCCTCGGCCTCTCACCATGGACGCCATAGTAACGGGGCCACAGCAGTGCCCAAGGCTTACACAGAGCTTATTCATGAATAGTCTATATACTGTATGGCAGTCTGTCACTGAGAAATGCCCCTCTCCCTCCCACCCTCCTTTCCACTCTGTCAGCCTGCTTCTAGTTGACCTATTTCCCCCCCCTCCCCAAGTCATTGATGTAGCCACGTCAAGTCTTTAAATCTTTGCTACACTTATACAAGCACTAATATGTGGGTTGGCTCTAGATGCCCAAAAATCTGCAAAGAATCTGCCAACTTAAAACAGCAATCAATGACATTTGTATGTACAGTAAGTGTCCTTTTGATACTTGCACCACATGATTTAGGCAATGAGGAAAGATTTGCCGTAATTAGCAGCCGCCTTGTCTGATTTCTGAATAAAAAGATGTCATCTTCTAGATTATGGATCTGAATAATAATAATGCATTGTTTTACCATGCTTTAAAGACATTTACGGATACATTCAAGCATGAGTATGCACAAGGCCACACTCCCTAACTCAATATATCTCTCGCACTATAACACACACTTTGAACGTGCACGTAAACAAGTCCATAGTAGGAGCTGAAACCCTCCGTTGGGTCTGACATACACGTTGCAGGGCTGGAAGTCAGATAGAAAGATGGATTGAAATGACAGAGGGAGAGAGCAGGCAGGCAGAAATTGCAAAGAAAAGATGAATGATGAGGGGGATGGAGGGATGGACGGAGGCATGACAAGAAAAAGTGTGAGATGACAAGTTGGCAGAGATGGATGGAGGGCGAGTGTCGAGGAGCGGATGGGTTCATTTGCATCTCAAACATACCCTGTGGCGCCTATCCCACATTACACGCCACATTACATGTAATTTGTATTAATTTGAGCCATTGTTTAATATAAATATATTGATAAGTGCAGTTTTAATAGTAACTATTTTAACTTTTGTAGCACATATTATTCCGCTCAGTAGCAAACCCCCATGTATCTGGCATTCAAGTGTGCTAAAGTAAATAGAAATGTTTAACTCATAACTTAACTCGTCTGTAAGGAAAAATACAGCACTTAGTCTTCCTTTTTAGCCGCAGGAATGCACAATGAACAGAATCAACAGATGAAGATAATGAGAATAATCATCAGCTGTAGCCACAAGAATTATCAGACTGTACACAAGGAGATAGATAGTTGGTAGTATGCAGTGTCAAATAGGTCTGGAATGTTCTTTTCATGACTTTACAAGAACACAATGCTTTTTTTGTTGTCTGTAATGAGTGCAGTTTCTTTTGACATCTCTTTAATTTGTTTGCCTGTATGAAACTTAGGGCTGCAACTAACAACTATTGTCATTGTTGATTAATCTGTTGATTAATTTCTCGATTAATCGATTAGTTGTTTGGTCTATAAAATGTCAGAAAATTGTGAAAAATGTGGATCAGTGTTTCCCAAACGCCCAAGATGACGTCCTCAAATATTGTTTTGTTCACAACTAGAGATATTCCGATACCAATACCAGTATCGGTATCGCCTCTGATACTGCCTAAAACGCTGGTATCAGTATCGGGAAGTACTGGAGTTTATGTACCGATCCGATACCATGTAACAAAGCCCTACAGAAAATCTACCTTGTTCTACCATGTTCTTTTTCTGCTATAATTGACTGTCAAACTGGATTAAAAAAATTATTGTTATTATTGTTTGTTCATGTTTCACAAAGAGTGAGCCAGACCGACAACAAAGATAGAAATCATATCACATCCATACAGAAATAGTAGTATACAGTTGTTAAAACACAATAAAATATATGATGCACTGGTATCGGATCAGTACTCTGATTGGTTCAGGTATCAGAATCGGTATCCGGAAGCACTATGGTATCGGACCGTCTCTGTCCACAACTCAAAGATATTCAGTTTACTGTCACAGAGGTAAGAAGAAACTAGAACATATTCACATTTAACAAGCTGGAATCAAAGATTTTTTAAAACTTTTGTCTTAAAAAAATGAGTCAAACCGATTAATCTATTAGCAAAATAGTTGGCGATGAATTTAAAAGTTGACAACTAATCAAATAACCGTTGCGGTTCTAGTGAATACATCTTCCCAGATTGGATTTACGGATTTATTTCTGTTTAAGCCTTATTGCACTGTTGGGGTTTTTACCTTGTTAAACATGTTCACACAAATACGTCTGTGTGATTGTTTTTTTTTTTCCTCCTAATCCACATATCACATGTTGATCTTGTTAAAAGGTGTATTTGTTTGCCTCTGTGTGATTGAATCTACCTTGAAATGTTTGAACTTAAACCGATCAGAGAAACCATATCAGATAGACCTCTCATGCCGGGGCTTGTGGGATATGTACAGTAGTACAGTTGATCTTTGGCGGGCTGTAAATCTGTGATTAAGACTTAAGTCTCCTGTTAATGTACATGTCTGGGTGAGACGTACTGGGAATTTGACTACCGCAGGATTTCCATTTAAAAGCAGTCAGTGGTGAACCATGTTGTTTAGTGTAAGTGGTTTTATAAGAGGCAAACTTGGCCCCAGCATGACTCCTATCATCCTCTTAGGGTCTCTAATTTAATCCACCCTACTTCTCTGTAATTCACTTTCAATAGACACTAACTGCTCTTACCTGGCTGCTGCCGACAGTGAATAGACATATACTTTCATACACAGTAACCCTACATAATCTGGAGAAGGACAAAAAAAGGATTTCTGACCATAGTTGTTTTTCTTATGGGGGGGGGACCGGGATGAATGCCTGTGAGACTGACCTAGTGAGGCGTATGGTGTTGTATTGTGTGTTGGGAGATGTGCAGTAAGAGTTGGTGAAGTGTGATTTTGAATCTGAAAATAAAATGTAATAGCGTGGCTGTTTGATGTGATTCTGGTAAGCCAGAGCGTTTGAGCGTGTGAGTGCAATGCATGGTGAGGCCACTTTGAAAGATTGCTGTGGATCTTGAGAGCTCGATTATATAGTTATTGGTTCAGTAATTTCCTTGGTGGTAAGAGACCAGATTAGAAGACAGTAGGACATTGTATGTAGTCTCACATAGTTGGCCTTTTTACTGCATCGAGATATTAACTAGCAACACTGGTCTATTTACATTTCCACCACAGTTTTAATAGTAATTATCTTAACCTTTTTGTATCACAAATTATTAAATTTGGTAGCGCATCCCAAGCCATTGGCATCCAAGTGGGCTGAAGTATAAAAGTGACAGTATAACTGGACATGTTAAACTAAGGTCTGGTGGATATAGTCATAACTTTACTCCCTTGTGAGGAAAATTCAGTTTTCCTTTTTCCATCTTTCTTTTTAGCTGCAGGAACCCACAATGAACAGAATCAACAGATTATGTGGCCCCACTGTTAAACAAGAAGAAAAAAAGGAGATAGATACTTGGCAGTATAAGTGTTAAGTAGGTCTTAAATGTTCTTTTCAGGACTTTACAAGCATAGTGAGCGCACTTTGTTTTGACATTGCACTTTATCTTTTTAATTTGTTCCCCTCGTGTGAATACAACTTCACAGATTGGATTTACGACATCTGCACTGATTCATTTTTAATTTAGTGTTATTGCACTGCGGGGGGTTTTCACCTGTGAAACATGTCCACAGAAATATAATATATGACTTCCTTCTAATCCACGTAACACGTTATTGTTAAAGGGTGTGTACTGTGTCTTACACCAATAAAAGAAACTATATTGGATAGACATACTATGCCAAGGCCTCTGGCAAATTCATTTTAAATTTCTGTCAATAATAAAACAAAGTGGGTGTGGTTTTGTTTAGCATTCAAATGTTTGTCCTTCAGTCACTTATCAGTTTTTTTAGAGTTATCTAAAAGAGTTGGTTGTCAGCCAGCGACAACAAAACAAAGACAGAACAGACAGCACTGTTTCTTAAAAGGTGGAGGATAATATCCAGGCCTCTTCAGATTTATGCCAGAAACCACGGATTAATAATAAACGCTAACCACTCAGCTTTTGCAATCAGCAAGTTATTTCTTTAGTTGACAGTAAGGAGAAATATAAGGCACTCGGATGTACATTTATAAGTATTGTGTTAAGGCATGAGGGCCATACACGTGTTTCAACTAGGGAGTATGTCAGACTTTGTCACACACATGATCATGTGCCATAATGAAGATCATCATTTGATTTCATGAACTGCTTTTCTCTAACTAACTCAAACCTTTAATGGCTCAAAATGACCCACAACATAATAGCAGGATTAGAGAAAGAGAGCTATTTGAAGAAAATCATTTAAACTGCTGAAGTATGTGTTGATCAGGGGAGAGTCACACTTCAGGTTATGTTGTTGACTCACAAATGTTTAATCATAACTTCTCAGCAGTTGTGGTCCAGTCAGTGTGGTAAGGAAATGCATTTATGGTCAACTGTGCCCTGTACTCCCTTTGCACGTGATTTTATTGTAAGCCGTTTGTCCTGGATTTAGTGTTAAGGTTAGAATTAGGGTAAACTTTTGGTAATGTAAAAGTTAATTTTAGGAATGCAGTGGAGAGGATTAAGGTTATGTTGATGAATTAAAGAATTAATGCAGTAAAAGTCCTCACACATGTTGTAAAGTGGCTTTCACAAGAACTGCAGCCCTGCACTCTAAAAGCCATTATTTCTAATGGCCTGCGCCGCTCATAGACCAACACCCCCCTGTTCAACACATCTCCGTGTCCTCATGCCCAAAGTTAATCAACCTCCTTTTACACAAAACCATTCCATGTCAAGAAGACATGGCAAAAGGCAAAATTACCATGACCTAAACTGAATTTGTATCTGTGGATGTACAGGGATGTCACTAGAAAAGCTCTCTTCTTGTAGATTAGCTGTCTATGACCAATGAATGTCAGGCTTTCAATGTTGCACTGAATGCTAGCAAGATAACATTGCTCTTATTCTGACTTCTAGATAAGTGGTAAGGTCAGGAAAACCTTTCTTAATGACACTTAATGATAAACATATTGTCGCTGTTGTGTAAAATCCTCGTAGGTCAATCTTTTGATTAAGAAATGTTGTCATAGAAATTGAAGGAAGTGGGTTCGGAAAATTGTCAAATCAGTCGGTTATGAAAAACTTCCCAAAAACTCTGGGTTAAGTAAGAAAAAACTGCCCTGTCATCATCAGGGTTAAAACTGGACTTCTTAAAACTGGACAGTTTGGGAGAAATGATGTGCGATGTTACATCACATCTAAAATAATCAAACCAAATTTTTACTAGCCATGCATAATGTGCATTTGTCATTCAGCAGTTACATACACACACACACACACACACACAGACTGAATGTCTATGGCCGTGATTCATCGGCCACCAGTGAGGTCATGTGGCAGTCATGTGACGCTGGCAAACGATCAACGAGGAACACAAAATGAGAAAAAGGGAAGGAGCCATCATCGTGAACTCTTAACCACAGGCATGCAGACGCGCACATGCCGACACACAGATGCAGACGCACTGCCAAAGCCTGGTGCATGCTGAGAGCTCATTCTGTAGTCTTATAAAATATGAATGATATCGTGCTATATTTTTATCAGCGAGCCTAAGGACATGTATGAACTGGAGCAGCAGAAACTCTGTTTTTCTAGCCACAGCACTTATTCTGTATGTTGTGCATGGAGGTGAGGTGCCACATGTATGCCTACATATTGTGTCCTCCATTGCTTGTGGTGCTAAATGCACATGCATCTATAGGTGTGTGTGTGTGTGTGTGCGCATAGATGCGTCTTGGGAGTTGCTGTCAGAACTTTGTTTGCAGCTCAAGAGTTGATTCATACAGCTGACACACAGACACACACACACAAAGGAAGAAAAATCTACCTGCATAAGCTGAAGTCCTGATAGCAAGGCAAACTGCCTGACTGTTGAAAGAGGCTTGCAGTCTCTCTCTCTGACTCTTTTTTGTACACACGCGTTTGGTTAGCCACACACTCTTCATTTGAGCCCACTCATACTCGTTGGAACATTTGAACACTAGCCCTTGTGTAGGAGTGCGCTTTTGGCACAGTGTGTGAGTGTGGTTATGATGAGAGTGTGAGAGCGCGAGACAGCGGGAGGATGTACTTGAGACAAAGCGCAAGAGAATTAGTTTGTGTGTGTGTGTGTTGTATGGAAAGTGGAAAGTGCATGTGTGAGTGTCTGCTGCACACAACAGAGAAATGTAAGGGTGAAAAAACAACAGGAAAAGGAAGTAAAGAGCAAGAAAAGGCAGTGTCTTCAGAAAGCGCTGACAGGTTGACAGGTCTGCTGAGACCCGCAGAAACAAACATATAGAGACAGAGCGCGGGGGACAAAAGGAGGGAGAAAAACTGGGGGAAGAGAGGGAAGGAAAACTGAGAAACAACAGACAAGGAAAGTTAACCTTTACAGAAGACTATACACATTCAGCATGTACAGTATAAAGTACTGTAGAGCCCCAAAATGAAAGTTTTATTTCTTCATTTAGCAATGATTTTCTGCTCTATGTACTAAGGATACTAGATTGACTCAATATCATTATCGCAATATATCGAAAGCGTTGCATTAAGTATGCAATATTTTGTGGAGTGCTGCATACCGTCCCTTCGTTGTGTGACTTAGTTGTGTTTGATTTAAAGCCCGCTTGAAACGCTATAATGATCACGTTTCATTGGCCAGTTACCGTGCCACTTGCATATGTTAGTGCACGGGTCCATTACGTGACAAACCATATGTAGTGTACCACGTGTGTGCATATTTCAACAGAGTGATGGTGTAAGTGAAGAATTTGATAGAGATAACAAAACAGAACTACTCAAAGAAGTGAAAGAAAAGTGTCCTGTTCTCTTTATTTACATATTACATACTGTTCAACCAGTAAAACATGTTGGACCAGTTCATCTTGAATAAAAATATCCAAATTAATATCTATCGCAATATTCATAATCAGTATCGCAATATCACATTTTGTCAATATCGTGCAACCCTACTATGTACTGTGGCAGCACAGGTAACGGTGTGTTTGGCCAGCAAAGTTGGCTGTAAGTTCAACCAAAAAGTACAGAAAGTGAGAGAGAATGCAACAAAGACTGATGAAAGGAGGACAGAATGAAGCAGAAGAGAGAAGTGATGTCAGAAATGAGAAAGACGGGGAAGGAGATAGCGTGCATGTGTGGCTTTTTAGAAGGGAAATAAAAAAGATGCTTTATTGAGAGGGGAATTGTCTTTGAAAAGTGGGTATCGTGTAATATCGTCTGTGCTAAAGCTTTGCATGAGTCCCAGTGCGGATCTACACAATACCTCAGTTTATTTCTGTGAATTGGCAACAAAATGAGCCTCTAGCTTTGCCCCCAGTAGAAGATCTGTTTTTTATGTATCTTCTTTGGCTCGTCCTTGGATGATATAGAATAGCCATTTTCAAAAAAAAAAAAGAAGGGGGAGGAAAAAAAATGACAGTCATTACGCTGGATATTGGTGTATTTTTAGATGACCCAGTAGAATTGGCTGTGAGTGCAAGGTAACCCATATTATAAGCAGTTTATAGTGAGATTCTGTAGAGTTAGAGCCTCACACTTGTTATTAGATCATTTACAGTGAAGGGTTGCCGGTAATAATCATTTTAAATATGGAATTCTTGAGTGAATGACGGCCCAACATTAGCTCTGGCATCTCCACAGGCACCTCTGGCAGAAAGAACGAGGTAGAAAGTTGAAGACAGTTAAGACTGACACTATATGAATGGTGGTATGTAACACTTTCAAATAGTAAGAAAGAGGCACAAGGAGAAAAGAGACATAAGAGGAGCTGGTAGAAGCGCCTCAGTGTTCCGGGGGACTCTGCTGGAACGAGTGGAGCGTTGAAAAGAAGGACATGGTCAGGAATGAAGGAGCGAGAGAGAAAGCATGTGTAGATAAAAGAGTGAGAGAGTCATAGATGGACTTTGGCTGGTTGGTTAGAGAACAGAAGCTGGTGGAGCAGAGAGAGTGTGAGAGAGAGAGAGAGAGTAGGAAGGAGAGGGTGAATACCAGCTATTGTTGGAATGCCGTAGCAACACGCGGCGGAGAGGAAGGGGGAGGTGTGTGTGTGTGTGTGTGTGTGTGTGTGTGTGTGTGTGTGTGTGGAGGTCAGTGGGTTTTATACTTTGTTCAAGTTGCTCCTTGTCAGAGATGCGTCGGGTTCTGTGTTGGCAACCTAGCGACTGTGGGCTTAAATTATTAGCTAGTCTGGACACAAGCCTAAAACAGTCCAGCACTGCAACTCAGTCCAATGTATCCACACCAAGGCGGCTATCAGTTGGTTGAGCAAGACATCACCACTGCTTGGCTTAGAGGTCGAACTCACACCATTGTCAAAAATACAGTTGTAAAACACAATGTTGTAATGTGCATAACAGGACTAGCTGGTGCATGAGCACACACTGGCGTCGTCCCATATGATTGCTGTAATAAATCGGATCCATACACAGTGTATCTTGTTGAACTGAAAACGCTAACGCTTCTATTAGTCTTATTCATCCTAATGATCCCACTGTGTTTGCTTTGTCGTTCTAGGATCCTGCCGGCATCTTTGAGCTGGTTGAGCTGGTGGGAAATGGCACCTATGGGCAGGTGTACAAGGTAAGATACACACAGACTTTGATACACATTTGTTCTGTCTTTGTGATAGCACACTCCCTCCTTCTTATCAGCCTTTGTTCATTCTTTGCAAGTCGCCAATATGGAATAAAGAGAAGAAATGTGCACTGTGACTGAAGGAAACAGAAAAGACGAGATAAAAGCTGCGCACATGCTTGAGAGAAATGGAGCGAATGTAAAAGAGATGCGAATGCAGAGAGGAGAAGCAGAAACTGGGGCACATTAAAGTGCTTTTAGGAGAATTTCCCTTTCTCCTTTTTTCCTCACTTTCTCTCTTCCCTGCTGTATTTGCGTTACTCTCTATACCTGTGCAAGGGTTTCTTATAAATCTTTCCTTCTAGATGAGGTATCTTAGGGGGAAGTGTTTCTCTGGGACACAGGAAGTGCTTGTGCTCAGTTGGTCTGACGTTTTGACATCACTGTGGTTTGAGGTTTTAGCTGTCAGCTGGACTCAGCTGTTTCCCGCTGTCGTTTCATCACTATCTCTCGATCCATGTCACCATCTGAACTTCCTCTTCCCTCCGTGACGGCTCGTTGTTCTCTGGTCCTCGCTTCCTATCCCTGATCTTGCTGCTTTATCCTGCCACTATGCAGGATGTGGCACCAGCCTGCGGCACTTTGTTACCTCTAGCTGAAAAATGTGTTTGTTCAAATACGTGAAGTTATGGACGTGTGAAGGGCCCTGTAGGTGCATGCATTTTATTTGTGTGAGAGTGTGTGTCTAATGGGACAGAGAGTCAAGGTTAGATGGTGATGGTCAGGCGGAGGTAGGACATGCTTCTCTACGCTTCTGGGAATAATCTGACATCCTTGTGTGTGTGTGTCTCAGAAGGGAGGGGAAAAACACAAAAGGAACTGGGAATAGGAGAGTTATGTGTGTCCATGTATTGCTGACTCTGCTGTTTTGGTGAAAATCACGGCTCATTTACTGGCTGACATTCACCCTGTCTTTTACTATACATTACCAGGCCACAGAGTGCATATGGCAACAGCACCGGCCTGTTGGGTCCGTAGCCCATACAGCTGATCCACACTGCTTTGTGATTGGGTGTTGCATGGTGTATAACACTCAATGGAGTCTATATATAAATGAATCCTGTCACTGCTGTTGGTTGACAGATCACTGACAGTTTCACTGTTTTGTGTAGATCTATACAGTTTGGATGCGTGCAATAGATGTTTAGTGATCTTTTTAAGCCAAAAGTTTTTCAATATTTGCCTGTTTGTGCGTTAATAGTTGTTCTAAAAGTTGTCTGTAGGTGCTATAACTATTGGCCTACAAAGCTCATTAAAGAGCTATTCCCCTTCATAGGTGAAAACTAGACAATAAAACAGTAGAGCTGAAATGAAAATGAAATGTTAAAACAGATTTGGGTATTTTAGGTTGTTCTGAGAAAAAAAAAACACATGACCAAGATATCACCTTGAACAATTTTCTGACATTTTGAAGATAATATAAAAGAAATATCATTTAAAAAAAATAATCATCATATTAATCAATAACAAAAAGAATACTTGCAGCTCTAATATGAATATAGTGTAAATCTAATACTATAAAAGGCAGAACGCATTCTAAAATGCGTTGTAGTGCTCAGTTTCAAACATTGCCCCTTCAGTGCAGTAGAAGTAGATACAGATGCAAACTGGAAATGACTGGATTCATCCATACAGATAAGAGGCAGAGTAAAAAATGCCATCTATTTTAAATTCCTCATGCGGCAGAGGCAAGCCGCCTGAAGAGTATCAACTTATTGTGAGCAGGTGGATCTCTGAGTCACTGAGATGATAAATTGACCTTAAGGCTGGTGGGTATTAGTGAACTGGAATTGCTCCGGCTCTTGCTGAACCATTTTTAGATACTTGTTATATCAGAAAAATAACACGTAGGAGTACCATACTGTAGCTTTGGGCTGTCGTATCCCCATCTGGATCAATGCATGCTTGCCTGTGTGCTGTGGAGTGAACACAGGTGGGCTTTGGATTTTTGCTCAGATGTAAAGATTAGAGTCAGACGGGCTGTAAACATGATTTCACTTCTTGTTTTCATTCCAAAAATAAATTAAATTTGCTCAGTGGCCAGGAGCCAACTTTGCTCTGACGTGTCTGTGATCATGGGCTGCATGGAAAGTAGGTCTCCTTCTTCTTCTTCTTCTTAGGAAGTTGTGCCTTGATATTTTCTTCTACACCAGTGTTTGCTGCCGCAGTTTAGAAAATTGAGAATCTCTCGACAACTCCTCTCTACCCAAGCAATCTTTTATTTTTCCTTGTTTACTTTCTGAAGACATCTATCCAGATTAATCGTACATGTCATATGCTTTTAGATAAAATCATTTTCAATTTTGTTGCACTGAAACTGAATTATTCATTTCTGTGGATAGACAAATGTAGGCTACCTTTGAGCTTATTATAACTTTAATAACCCTGTTAGAGGAAGTTAAAAAGGAATCAGGTGTGGTGGCTGGGTTGGCTCAGTGCTAGAGCAGGAGCACGTGTACTGAGAATTTTATACCTCAGTACACGCAGAGGTCCAAGGTTCAAATCCGAACTTGTGATTCCCTCTCGCTCTCCTTTTTCTCACCTACTTGTCCTGTCAAAAATGAAAGGCGTAAAAGACCAAAAAATTATCTTTAAAAAATCCGGTAAAAGTTCAAAACAGCTACATTTCCTGAGCAGCTGACATCTCTGAGATTTTTTTTCAAACATAAATATGATATTAAAAAATCACAGAAAAGTAATGATGGAAAAAAATCTCAAGTCACATACTTTGGCATTGTTCCTGCAGCTAAAAACATACCACCAAAACCAGTCCACTGCATTCTGCTGCAGTAGTTTTTACTTGTTGTACTGTGTGTAATGAAGCTAAATATATGTAGTTTTATGTGTACCCATGCATGCATCCTTTGGTGTGTGTGGTTGTAATGGCCAGCCCAGTGTTTTATGTTGGTGTTAGAGGGCCAGTAATGTGTCACGTTGCTGCAGTTCTGTGTGTCTGGGAGTATGAGATAACAGGCTATCAACAAATTCCATTAACCCATCTAGTTAAATGATACAGATCTGCTCCACAGTGCTCTTTCCTCTCTCTCCATCTCTCATTCCCCTTTTCACAAACACACACACACACACCCAACATCTCATCTCAATAATGAAAAATAATCTTGAAAAGTTGTTGCAGGTAGTTGTTTTTTGTTTCGCTGTCAGCAAAACTAGTTTGGCCAAGAGGAGTTATAGACGAGTAGCCACTGTGAAAAAGAGAATTTCAGCTTGACTTCTCCCTCTGTCTCCCTTTTCTCATTTTACATCTCCATAGCGGTTCCATTTCCTTGACTTTCCTCCTGTGTCTAATCATCCCCATCACTTATTTTTCCTTTACTTCTGCGCATTTCTCTTATCAATATGTAATAACGTTTTTCTTCTCGTTTCCCCTGGTTTTTGTGTTGAAACTTCCCTGGTGAGCTGTACTTAAGGGAGCAGCCTGTGCCTACAGTTTGTGTATATATAGCTTCTACTGGCTTCTCTAAAAGGGCCATAAATAGAGAACATGGGTAATGCTGAATAATTAAACACATTCTCTCGCCACTTCTCTCCCTCTCCGTCATCCTCTCTCTCTCTGTTTTAGCTCCCTTTTGCTCTCTCCAAATGTTGTCACTCTGTCTCTCTCTCTCCATCTCCCTCTGTCCGCTCCCTCATCGGTATTTCCTTCCTTTATTTTGCCACGACTGTCTGTCTCCTCCACTCTTATCTCTCCAGCCTTCCCTCTTTTTTTATTTTATCATGCTTCTGTTTCTGTACTGTCTTCCCCTTCTCTCTTTCCTTCTGATGCTTGTGAATATTTGATGGGGCTTATGGATTGCAGTTCTCCGAATTGAGAAAAAGCCTTGCCTCAGATCGCATGGTGCACGTGGCAGGGGCTGGATCTGGGACCTTCCCCAGCCAGCCATTGGCCAAAACATCCCTTGACTGACTGACTGACTTATTGACTGACAGGCTTATTTATTGACTAATCGATTGATTGCAGCTCCTTGACATTACCGCCATAGAAGTAATTTTTCTCCGTGACGGATGCAAGGACATGTTGAAGGGGCAACTAATCATATCTCAGTCATAACAACACTAACACAGCACGACACACACATTAGCACCCACGCACGAGCACGTGAACGATGACACATTCAGCCTGTCGTCTCATCGACTGTCTCCACGGCTTTCGCAGCAACAACAAATATTTCCTGTGTGTGTGTGTGTGTGTGTGTGTGTGTGTGTGTGTGTGTGTGTGTGTGTGTGTGTGTGTGTGTGTGTTTCACATTCACATACAGTACTCGCCATGCAGCGAAGGAGCGGGAGTGAGAAGAGAAAAATTAGGAAACCAATCTTTTTCTTTTTGATGATGGAACGCATCCACTCTGCTCCTCTTCAGGCAAAGTGTTTCACATACTCTTTAAATATTCACCAGTCACACACACACACACACACACACACACACAAAGCGATAGTTGGGGACCTGGGCTTTTATATGCTCACCCACTGTGACAGCCACTCCGTACAAAGAGCAGCTGTGTGCTTTCCATTTACTGCATTGGTGTGTCTGTGTTATGTGTGTGAAAAGGGTTTGAAGGAGCATGTATGTGTTGTGATGCTCTCATTTTCCTGTGTTAGTTTGTCTTATGGCGTTAGGTGTTTGTGTGTGTGTGTGTGTGTGTTTATCCATGTGTGTAGCTCCTGTAAAAATGTCTTAACATTGATTTCTTTAAAATTGAAGAACAGATGAACAAAGTAGGCCTGCACGATTAATTGTTCACAAAATCACAATCTTGATTCACTCTGTTTGTTTTTTTTAATGACTTTGGTTCTCATTTAATTTTATGAGCCAACTGCATTACAAACACTACTACTTTCTTCTGTGAGATTTAAACATAGACTGTATAAAATAGGTTTTAAAGCGCTCCCAAGCGCTGCGATGCTCTCCCTTCTCTTCATTGAGGCCTCTATGTTTACAGACTTGTGGTGATGTGCAATGTTTGGTTTGGTAAAAATTATCGAGTAAATGTCCTTTACTATTCGTCTTTGTCAATGTCTTCCATAGAGCGAATGATGTGTATAATTTGCCAACTGGGAACCTAGAAATTCCGACATTGCATGTAAAATTTAAGCAACAGTCCGTGCCCCTCGCCTGACATCATAGCGGTAGTCCTATTTGATTATAACTGCGTCAGATAAAAGCAAGTGCCTTGCAGTGGAAGGAATTAAAATATGTTGACAGTTTATTACAGGTAAACCTCCCATGAATTTGAAGTAGCCTACATTTGAGAAACAATACAAGGAGGCTAACCTAGCTTACCTTAACAAGGTAAAGGAGAATGCCAAGCCCCCTTTGCCCCAAACAGAAGCTAAGCCCGGTAACATTACAGACATGGATGTATGGGTACGTAGGGCCAGGCAGCATGACGGAGACCACTGCAGGACAGAGAACACTACAGGAGGGCTTCACAGGCGACCCGATAGCTGGTTAGTAAATAAGTAGGAACACCAAAAGCGGCAAAGCACCAAAAAAATCGCCAAAAATTCGAACCACAGTTCAAAACACCTATTGTTGTCTGTCTTCTTTGGTCTGTTGGATATTGAGGTTGTTACACATTCTGCACTTACTGCTGCGTCTTGTGTTGACTGTTTACATATCTGTGGTCATCATCATCATATGTACATTGTATATCTTTTTTTAAATGCATGTGGTACAGGCTGTAAGGTTGGTGACTTACTAATTAATCACCTAATGTACGCAGATGATTTGGTCATCTTCAGCCCATATAGTGCTGGTCTCCAACAGCTTCTGAGAGTATGCACACAGTATGGTGTTGATTTTGATATAAAATACAATGCTAAAAAGATTAAGATCATGATTATCAGAAGTAGAGAAGACAGACAGGCAACCTTCCCTGACTTCTATCTGTCTGGCACTGCACTTATGGTGTGCAGTGAGATTACATATTCGGGCAATATTATTGCAAATGACCTTTCTGATGATAAGGATATCTATAGGCAGCGTCAGAGGCTGTATGCTCAAGCAAACATGCTGGGTCGTAAGTTTAGCATGTGCTCTGTACTTGTGAAAATCTCCCTCTTTAGAGCGTATTGTACACCTTTGTATACGTCGTTATAAGCAAGGCAGCATTAGAAAACTCATAGTGGCTTATAATGACAGCATGAGGCTGCTGCTGAATGCTCAAGAAACTCCAGTGCAAGCCATATGTTTGTCAGCGTTGGGGTACCTGCTCTTTTTTACGTAACCTGATGTATAGATTTATGTGTAGGGTATCTGAGTCAAAAATGACATAATCACTGTTTTGGCTAACCCTGTACGCAGTTCTGTCAGATTCTCCTCCACACTGTGGAACCATTGGCGAGCATGTCTGTATATTAGACACTGAACATTGTGGAAGGCTTTGTTTTTTTGTATTTTTGTATTTAAGTGTTTGTGAATGTTCTTATTGTGATATGGATCCCCCTGGGTCTGAAATAAAGTTTATTATTATGTACTGGTGTTATTGTTGAATACATTGTGGATACATATTTCTAAAATTGTATGATGTTTTTGTCGAGTTATTATTACACAATACTTTTTCTGACCTTTTTCGAATCCCTCAACCCATTACAAAAAGGACTAAAACTTACACTAAACTTCTTTTTTTTTTTCAAAAAATAAACTAGCAAACCCACTTTAAAAACTAATTCAAACTAAACTGAATCGAAAATAAAAAGTCAAAACGAAATCAAAACTAATGAAAACTGCAAAACTATAATAACCTTGGTCTGATACTGTCAATTCTTTTTTTTTTTTTATGGGCAAAAAAATCAAAAAAAAAATTGTGATTTGTATTTTTCCCCAAATTGTGCCGACTTACCACAAAACATCCCCTGATGTCATGATGATCTTGTTACTTTGGCAATCTCAGGATGTAAACAAATGGAAGGGATGAAGATTAGTATTACGGCTCAAAGAATGAAGCATTTCTTTGAGCCACACCCACACCTGTATCTTTCTTTCTCCTTCTTTGTCTCTTCTTTGCTTTACCTGCAGTGTCCCTGCCTGTTTTGCAACCCGGCCCACCTCTCCTCCTCCTCCTCCTCCCTCATCCCTCCTCTGCCCTCTTAAGAACCGAATAAAACTTCAAAGTTGTTTTCATATCTTTCTTATCTGCTGGAAGTCACGCTGCAAAGGACTGTGGGAGATTTTTCTCTCTGCACGCCTGCCACACACACACACACACACACACACACACACACCTCAAAGAAGCAGCATGAAGTGTGAAAGCCTGGCATAAGAGACTCCGCAAAGCATGGACGATAGAATGACGTCATTTATTCCTCTTTGTTTGATGTTCCTAACTCCTCCAGCTAGTGTTTCTCAGCAGGAGAGGAGATCAAACATCCAAGCATAGACAGTGTGCATCTCTGTGAAAGTAGTCCTTGATAATGCTAAAATGGTAACTTCACAAATCAGTGTATGGCATAACATTTTGTATAGTATTCTTTCTTCTTCTGTACATAATAGAGCCCGACCGATAAAGGATATATAAAGCCGATACCGATACGAATATTTGGTTATTTAAAAATACAATATGCCGATATATTTTGACCGATATTCTGTATATTAAAATATGAAATGAGTTACAAAACAGATTTTCCTAACATTAGTTATTTGTAGTTATTTATGAGTTCTCACTAAAATAATATGATCATCATTTTTTATTGTCACAAAAGAACAGAGGAACATCAAAATATATTTAAGTTCTGATAAATAAAATGTATAAAAATCCAAACTTAAGATATGAAAGTTAAAGTCCTTTGAGCAAAAACACATAATCAGTGTTGCCAACAGGGACGTTGTAGAGCGCCCTCTGGTGGACAAACTATGCAACACCAACACTCATAACAAGGTTGACAGTCCCTTTTTATTTTTTTAAATTATTCATTTATCAGAATCATTTATTTGTCATTATAAATCATTCAGTGATGAATGAATATTTAATTTTTTTTATATTGTCCATTATAAACGTCGATACCGATAGATCGGGAAATGCCTAATATCTGCAGACAATATCGGCCTGCCCATATATCGGTCGGGCTCTAGTACATATCACATATTATTTTATTACAGTTTAACTAGCTGCCCAGTAGGGAACACTGCTAACCTTTGCACAGCTCCACTGGCGCAGTTGGCAATAAACCATGTTGGTAGAATACACTCTGTTGCTATTTTATTAGTAGTACAGCTAGCTAGCTCAAACTAATGCAGTCTAATACAGTCCTGCAATGATATAATGTGTTACTAACTGTGTTGATTCAACTGTATGGTCATTTTGGAGGATGTAGTTTGTGGTGCTGTTAAACTTTATTACTTTAAACAGAAAGGTGTTTCTGTTATTTAAACTACCCTCATTTAATAGAAATGGAGGAGGACAAAATAATAGAAACACCTCTGTTTAAAGCAATACAGTTCAACAGCATGAGAAACTGCAGCCTCTAAAATGACCATACAGTTGAATCAACACCTCTCTAAAACTGTAATAAAGTAAATATAAAGTTTGGATTCAGGTACCGAAGTCCCAACCATGTTTTTTTAATGTATTTTTCTTTAATAAATGGTTAGAGACATATTAAAGTTGTTTGTATTATTTTCGACTAAGATATTATTGTAAATGGTGTCATGAATGACTGAGCCCAGACACAGTCACTGTTACTGTTACTCAATATTGGAACATTCCTCAGAATGCAGTTATTTCAGTCTCTTAGTTTCACCGTTGGCAGCAACAACTGTGGTATGTTCTGCACAACGGGAGAACATTACTCATTCCCAGCCTCTCCTAGAAAACGTAGAGGCTAGTGGCGGATGCTTTATCCGTATATTGCAGTTGGTGTGATAATGTAAATGAATGAAGAATGTATTACTATATGGTAGCATTAGTGCTAATGGGGGTGCTGTCAGAAGGTCTCAGCTGGGAGTGTCTGCAGGCTATAGGGTATGGTTTGTGTTTGTCAGTGTGTACAATAAGGGCATATAGTAGGTCTATTGTCATATACAGTACTTGTCCCTGGTGCAGGTGTAGAGGCACTGTTGCAGTTGTTTACAATTTAACACCATGTCATTGCCTCTTTCTATTGCTGTATTTTTGTTTGTCTTTCACACACTGTCACACATACACACGCACAAACACACACATGCACACACACACGCACACCAATCTCATGAGCCCTTATGAATAAACCTTGAACCATGACTGAGGTGGATGTTGCTTGTTACCGTGGGAACAGCAGATGTGCTCGTTCCACCCACACACGCACACGCGCACACACACACACACCTGCACCTGGCAGTGTGTTCATCAGCCTACATCCTCTCTCTCTGTCTTCCCCAAGGCCACACACCCCACTTACCCACAATGCACTCCTGCCACCCAGTGCAGGGTCAATTAGCCATGCCTGATGTCAATAGCAATCTCGTTCTCTCTTCGTTTGTCTTTTTCATTCTCATTCTCTCTCTCCATTGTATGTTTTCCAGTCAAATCCCCTACTCTTTAATTGATACTTTGCACTGTAAAGAGCTATTTAGCCAAGGTTTCTTTCCCCACAGTGTGAATTACTGCTCATCAATAGAAACGTCAATAACCTATACTAGCTCTGACTCTCTCTATTATTCAACACATTTAGCTCCACACTTTAGTTTCCATCACTGTTCTCTTTCATCTGAGCTTGGTTTCTTTTAGTCATGTTTTCTGTTCATCTTTGCTCAGCTGTTTTTTTTCTTTCTCTTCCTTTCCCCCCTCTCACCTTCAGTCCGTGCTGTAAATCAGCTCGGCTGTTCGTTTGACCTCCAGAGCCGCCGAAGCGTGATACTGATGTGCTGAACCTGCCACTTTGCCTCTTCGCTGCAACCCTCCTCCTCCTCCTTCTCCTTCTCCTTCTCTGCCTCTGTAGTGTTCCTTCACTGGTGCACACTCCCAACTCTCTTGCTCTTTCATTTGTCCAGTTGTGTCTGCTTGTTGTGTGTGTGTGTGTGTGTGTGTGTGTGTGTGTGTTGTAACATCAGGGCGGGACTGTTTCATTCTTTCTGTTGTGACTCTGACAACGTTTAGGCAGTTTGAAGTGAGAGATAAGTGTGTGAGTGGGGAGGTTAGTGGCTAACGGAGTGAATTAGTAAGTGCATTAGTGAGTTAACCTGTATAAATGAGCCAGTGAATCAATGAGGTAATATGTTAGTTTGTGGAAAGTCTGTTGGAATAGTGTTAACAGCTTTGGACGGTCACACGGCTTCAACAACAACAAGGACAGCAAGGATGTTGACAACATCAAACTGAAAAAGCAACGTTAGTGTACAGTTCATCTGTTTATATGTGTTAAAGTTAATCTGGGTCAGCCTCAGATGCCTGCCATAAATAATCTTGGGACACACACACACACACACACACACACATACATATCTGGCGAGTGGTTATCCTGTTACGAGTGATTTATTTCCATCACATCGGAGGATGTATAATGATGAGGACAAGCTTTTACTGTTTCCCAATGTTAGACATATGGAAATGCACAAACACATGCAAACACAGGCCCACAGACCATCTTCATACATCATATATCATTACGTACATCATATTTCTTGTCAGATGACGATGGACTTACTCAGCTGTTTGTGTATGCGGCCTGTCTCTTTGTTTACAAGCACCATCACACCATCATAGGGAGTGTCAGATGTGCTTTTGTTGCTTGTGATCAAATGTGTGTGTGTGTGTGTGTGTGTGTTCTGCACACCCAAAAATGACTGTACAGGTCAATTGTGCAAGCAGCTCATAACGACTCATAATTACATTTCCTGTTAGGTGGTGACCCATCGCGTCTGTTTTAAATATCGTTAGAACAAACAAGAACGCAGGGTGACAAAGTATAAGTTTATAACACAGTTGTAGTTCAGTAGCAGTATGACATTTTGTATAAGGAGGCAGGTTAAGGTGCTAGATGGGTCAAACATCATGATCGTTTTTGGAAATAAAACTTTAGTTAGTGACGGAATGACGTCTGTGACATCACGTCCTCATTTTAGCAGTTTGACTCGAGTAATACTACATGAAGTATGTAATTTAAAAAAACAATCCGGCTCCTCTGGCAACACCTACACCCTGTAGTGTGATTTGCAAAAATCCACATCTCCCTGTTATGATCCAACAATCAGGGCCAGGGGAGGGTATCTAACTGCGTGGGAATCACTGCTCGGGCACACGCATTCATTCTCCCTCGTGGGCGGAGGGGCTTAGGAGACCGTTTGGGCTTAAGCACAAAGGCGGGGAGGGACTGACAAGTTGGCGATGTTCAAATTCTTTGGCTAAATCCTGGATCTTTACAATCCTAGCACCTTAAACTGGTCACATGATTAACATTTTCACTGTGGTCACGTGTTACAGCCACATGTGTATATAGAAGTAAATAGAATGCTTATATATGTCGTTTTGGGGGTCATTTTCAATCAGCCTATCCTGTCGTTTAGCTAGGAGGATGTGTTTGGTGTGTGTTTGCAGACGTCTGCTTCTCTTATTTCCACTGTGTTGTGTGCCTGCATTTGTATTACCACTGGGCCAAATACTTTCCCTGACCCCAGATTACTTTGTTTTTTTGTGTCCACTGGCATGTTAATTAGCTTGTTGTACTGTGAGCGAGCAGGTTAATGAACGGCTATATTTCAGACTGTTTATAGATTATTGTTTCAATAGGCTTTAGCAGATAACAGCGGGTCATTCAGAGTGGAATCAACAATCGCTGGCTGCCTGTCACAAAATTCTGCATCTCCTTCCTGCAACCCCCCCTACCTGTCAATAAATCCCCTTTGGACTATTCTACAGATCATTGCTCTCATCTCTCTTCCTCTCATTCTCTTTTTTTTTCATCTCCACCTCCCTTTCTTTACTACCTTCTTCTCCCACAAACACTCTGCTTGTATTCGTTTCCCTTATCCTTACTGGCTCTTGTTATATCTTTGTACCTTTTAAAGCTCTTCCTGTCTCAATCCGTCTCTCTTCTCTCTTGCTTTCTCATGTGTGAGAGGAGCAGCCTCAGGGTGCTTCTATATTTTCTGGGCAGTGCAGTAGTAGATTGGAATGGAGGCCTTTGTCACTTTTATTTACTGCCTCACTGGTTTCACAACAGCGTGTGTGCTCGCGTGTGCACTTACACTCGTATCTGTGTGTGTGTGTGTGTGTGTGTGTGTGTGTGTGTGTGTGTGTGTGTGTGTGTGTGTGTGTGTGTGTGTGTGTGTGTGTGTGTGTGTGTGTGCGAGAGCAAGAGTGAAAGTGGAATGAATGCAGGTGTTTCAACTGCAATGAGGTGTGTCTGGAAGTATTGCCCTCCTATTTCTTTGGGTTCCTTCAGGCAGAACTCTGTTTGTATCGTTCGTTACCCGAAAGTAGCTTCAATTCTGCATCGCAACTCCGGCTACTGCTGAGCATGCTGGGATTGTAAGCCTACCAACTAGAACCAGTGGGTGTTGATACGAGGGTACAGACTGAAACACTGGTTGTCTAAAATCCTTCAACCCTAACGCAACGGAACTACACACGTGTGTGTGTGTGTGAGTGAGTGAGTGAGCAATCATGTTCTAGGACCTGTCTGTCAGAGAGAGACAGACAGAAATAATTATAGATTGATAGCCCAGGGACACATCACATCCCTTAGCCCACTTTTCCCCTATGATAGTGTTACTATGCCGACAGGCCCCATGCCAGGAAAGCTATCTTAGATGGCATTTGGTCACTTGTTGTCTAATGTTTGTGTGTGTGCATGGATTATCAGAACGGCACAGATTAGGATTATAGTGTGACCCATTTCCTTTTTAAAAAGAGTTTGCAACACTATCGTGTGTGTGTGTGTGTGTGTGTGTGTGTGTGTGTGTGTGTATCTTCCTGTGCATGCAAGGGACATATAAAGATGGATGGTTGCACAACACTACTACAACATTAATAGTGTTTGAAAATTGATTTAAAAAAAAAACGGATGCAGACAAATTAGATTTTTGTGTGTACTTTTGTGGCCACTATCTCGCAAAATATAGATTAATATAGGTTAAAACTATGGCTTAAACATGCAGAACCACTGGTGTAGGTGTTAAACACCTGGGTCATGTAAAGTATAGGCTTAAATCTATTTTTAAATTAGAAAGCTCATTCACCTGGCTATTTAAAGTACAAATTTGGATGGTTTCCTCTGACCTTGCAGCTTGGCCACACAGCGAGCACACACTGAGGACAGATGCACTGTGAAATCCAGCTCCCTCACTGAACTACTCTTCTGCTCATCCCCGCCCTCACTTCTCAATCACTTCTCTCTCCTCTCTCCCTCTCCCTCTCTCCCTCCTTTCCTCACCCAATCTCTTCTTCTAACAATTCTCCCACATCAGGATAATAGTCTCTTATTCCCTGTCTTATCCTTCTCTTTGAATGTGTAACCGTGTACTTTTGTAAGTGTCGTGCCTACTGTACTCTAGCCAGCCAAGACTGTTGCTAGGCTACAACAGGAAGTGTCCTGCATAGTAAATGTGTCCGTGGGGGGGGTGTCTGTGTAATAGACTTGGCAAGGGCACGGACGTGCATGCAAACAAACAAAATACCCACACGCTGTAGAAGCATTTCTTTCTCATTTACGCGCAAAATATGCACACACCGAAGCTTTGGGTGTCATAATATCGACTGGCAGGTAGTATTAAGGCAGTGGTCTCGCCTTACCGAGGCTGCAAGCTGAGATTGATAAAGAGATGCTTCCCTCTGCAGCCTCTGTGTGTGTGTGTGTGTGTGTGTGTCCGGGTGTGTGTGTGTGTGTCTGTATGTGTGTCTCAGCAGAAATATCTTAAAAGACAATCCTTGCACACACAACCCCATCTTCTTCATTCTAAAACACACACATATACACACCTCCTTTGCGGTACCTGTGTACCAAGTGCTTCACTAACGTTTTTTTACTTTAACTTGGCAGGTGCAATTAATCATAATTATGTGTTGATGATAATTACTGGAATAGGCATACTATGTGTCAGTTCGACGCCTCCGTTGTGGTTCACAAGGAAGGTGACAAATGAGATGATAGATGAATAAGCATCGTAATATTGGACCTAGAATCTGTTTTTTATCTCTAGATTTCATTATAGTATGAACTTATATTGACTGCATGATGAGTATCTAAATTACAGCTGTATAACTCTTCAACAGGCAACAGCTCCAAGTTTGGGGAATTTTAACATGCTGAAAATGTTCGTGATTAAATGTGATTAGTGTGTAGTTACTTGTGCTGTACATTATATTTGTTTTCTAAACTTGAGTATTCCTACTAGCCGTAAAATGATAAGTTGAAAATTCATCCCCAGCCATTTTGATAAGTGATGCATTGATTTTGGTTTTGGAAGGTAATTTGACCAATCACTTTTCCAATGCTTGCAAGTAGCATTATACAGTTTTTTGGACATTTTTTTATTTTTGATGAGTCATTTAAGTCCTTTCTAAATTACAATGCCAACTATTTCCAAGTTCCAGCCTCTCAATTGTGGGGAGTTGCTGCTTTTCCTTGGCTTATGTGATCATAAATTTAATATATTTGGCTTTCTGAGTGTCAGTCTGAGAAAACAAGCATCAACTTTGATGAAATCATTTTGTCATTATTTTCTGATATTGTATTCACTCAATGATCACTCTATTAGTCAATTCGTTATTTTCAGCCCACGTCAAATGAATGGGAAAAAAATTAGATGTATTAATACTACAATAATTTGACATTTAAAAAATGTATTGCAAGGTTGTTTTGTTTAATTGCAGGTGTTTGAGATATTTTAGTTATGTTTTATTTGTATATTATAGTTTTAGCCTGTAATCAACACGTCTCCTTTGGACCGATCATCACAAAAGGCTGGGAGTAAATGGAAGCATTGTTGCCTCTGAATTATTTAAAATCTGTGGACTTTGAAACATCACACAGTAAATGAAGAATTGGAGTCTATAGTCTATTAACTTTTTAGTTAATTATGGAAGAGGGGGAAACAATAACTATTGCACATGCACATATAGAGCAGACATTCTTAAACTAAATGAGTGTAAATGATCCTGGTTTCATATTATTTTGGGGGGGAACATCAGAGAAAGACCTACACTCCATTTCCATACCGTAGTTTGGGAAACACTGACCTGCAGGGAGGATGCCAAGCAATGACTCCTCCATGATGCGGCCGCCTGAAGGCTGATTGGAGATCAGTTCGGTAACAGTTGGCGGTCTCTATCACAGCGCGGCCATTCAAGCGGAACAAACATAGTCAATTTGGTCTGTTATCGCTCAAACACACCTGGCCTGGCAGCATTACAGCTGTGTGTGTGTCTGTGCGTCTCTGTGTGTTTCTGTGTGTCTGTGTGACGGTTGTTTTGCTATATTAGGGTCAAAATACTTTTACAGGATTAAAGAGGGAAATAATTGTGGATTGGACACATGAAGATAATTTCCTAGACCTCCCATTTGAAATGTCTCTGTGATGATTGTAGTTAATGCACTGCATGCATTTGATAGGAAGTATTGGGTGAAAGCATTTGTACTCAGTATGTGTGTGTGTTTTGCTTCGCGGAGACACTCTGTGTCAGTGCTTTGTGGTTTGCAGAAGGCGCTAGATGCATTAGCAGAAGCAAAATGAAAGGTTTGCAGGGAGTCCTCTGTTTGTGTCATAGTTGCTTGTCGAGCTCAAACGCTGAACGCTTTTTCGTTGGCATTAGCGTTCAGCTCAGTCATGTTCATGTAGGACCTGCTCTTCACAGGCTGCTGGTCTCAGCTGTGAGGCACAAGAGAGGAGAAGACAGAAAATACAAGGAACAGGGAAAAGTAGGCAAGCCTTCAATAGGGAGGAGGGCAGAAATAATGAGAGGCATGAAGAGGAGATTGTGAGAACTTAAGAGGGTTAGATAATGAGAAAGGAATCAGTGGGATAAGAGAGAAAGTGAAAGAGAGAGAGAAAAAGTGTGTGTGAGAGAGAATGCAGATCTAGGTCAGAGAGGCAAAGAAGTCAACAAACGAGTGGAGGAAGGGATGAACAGGCCTGTGAGGCTCAAAGCTCCTCAATCTGAATGGGACGGATCAGGGAGAGGGTGGGCCATCTTTTAGGAGAGAAATAAAGAGAGAAGGAAGATGACAAAATGATTTTAATACTGTGTGACATCTTCTCTTTTTCCATTTTTCGTCATTCACAGGGTTGCAGCAAATATTTATGATGAGAAGTTGACATAATTCTTATGTCTGTGCATTAAGTGTGGAGCCGGAGTCAGGGGGCAGTTAGCTTTATATAGCATAGCATAGCATAACAACTAGCTAAGCCATGCTTGTATGTCCTTTTTCAACTGTACACAAACAACAACTGAACAAAAATCAGTATTTACATGCTACTATTTCTTGACGAATAACAGCCAACATTGAGTCTTGTCACTATGAGATTCTTAAAGGTCTCATGACATGCTGCTTTTTGGATGCTTTTATATAGGCCTTAGTGGTCTGCTAATACTGTAGCTGAAGTCTCTTTCCCATAATTCAGCTTTGGTGCAGAATTCCAGATCGGCCCATCTGAGCTTTCATTTTCTCAAAGGCAAAGCAGGATACCCAGGGCTCAGTCTACACCTATCACCATATCTAGCCACTGGGGGACCATAGGCAGGCTGGGGGAACTCATATTAATGTTAAAACTCTTAAAGTGAAATCCTCATGCCATAGGACCTTCAAGGAACCACAGGTGTGCTGGACGGAGGTGTTTGTGTCAATCATTGAGCTTTACCGATGCATACAGTCATATTTCTGAACATAAAATCCAGGCTAGCTCTTTCCCCCTGATTCAAGTCTTTACGCCAAGCTAAGCCTTATTGCCTCCTGGCTCCATCTCCATACTTAACACACAGACATGGGAGTAGCATTGTTCTTCTCATCAAACTCTAAGCAAGTAAATATATTTTCCCAAAATGTCAAACTACAACAACAGCAGTGTAATATGCCCCTCAAAGTTTCCAGTGATATAGATAATGTCTTCAAATTGCTTGTTTTATGCCACCATCTGTCCAAAACCCAAATTATTCAATTTGTAATGATATAAAACAGGCAAATCCTCACATTAGAGCTGCGGAAATCATCAAATATTTGGCAATTTAGCTTGACAAATGACTTTTAATTAAGTAGTTTCAGCACTAATGATTTTATCATTTGTCTTCCTGACTTGTTTTGATATCATTGTTACACACATGATCCTGTTAACTGCTTCAGAAACTAACTTCACATTCATATAACCAAAGACCCACCCCCATCTCCTTCGTTGAATTTGCAAATACATGAACAGAGCGAGGACAAAGACAGAGAGAGAGATGAAGGTAAACAGACAGTGCTAATTCCTTTCTGATGCTCCTTTTCACACTGACGTCATTTAATAAGGCTGGATGACAATACTGCTCTAAGAAGGAAGGAGAGATGTGTGTGTGGGGTGGGTGGGGTAGGGTGGGGTGGGGGTGTTGTCAGGTGGCTCAGAGTAACGAATCTTTATCCAGCTCGGCTGATGTCCATGTCCAATATATATTGGACATATTCTCTCTCCTTCCCTCGTAATGGCTCTGTGTGTACATGTGTGGGTGTTCGCATGAGTTCTTCTGTCTGTGCGAGTAGTAAGAAAAAAGAGAGATCTTTTTGTATTTTGTGTGTGTGTGTGTGTGTGAGTTTTTGATTTGTAAGTGGCTGTAATTCCTTTGTTAGTGTCCAACAAAGCCAGTCCTTGTGCTTGTGGAATTGGGGCAGTCTGATCCTAATGAGAAATCCCTGTTCAATCTTTCCAGCTCTTTTACTCTCACAGAAGTGTGTGCGTGCACTTGGGTGTGTGTGTGTGTGTGTGTGTGTGTGTGTGTGTGTCTGTGTGCGTTAATTTGCATTGTGCAGTGCCGGATTTTGACATAATGAATTATCATATTAAATCCCTAACTTTCATTTGGCAATAAATCAAAAAGTTTTTTTTTATTAATTCAACATGAGCTTTTAAATGAGAAATTTAACTCATGGCTTTAAATTCCCCTCAGTCAGGGACCTCAGCAGATGTTAACATATTGCCAGTCATCTTGTGAGAACCCAGACGATGTACGAGTGTAGAGTTTTCTCTTTACTTGCTGCTCTGCCAACAGGATTTTTTCCTCAAATTAAAACAAATTTTGGTAACTTTTGAAGCATGGTATGCAGGTGAAGCAGTTTGCAAAATGTTAAGTAAATGTACCTGTAATATTGTTTTTTTTCTTGTCTTTTATTTGAAATTCCACCCCAGTCTAAACACTACGGGACCTAGTGAGCAAAAACACCCCGTTCTTGTCGCTAATAGAGATATGATCATATCATTATGTTGACCACTGACCAGTTTTGCTACTTGGTAAGAGTGTAAAAGAACAAGTAATATATTGAGCTGCCTACATTATGTTGCTGTTAATAACTGTATATATTGAATAGCCTCCGACTCACAAGCTATTCATCAAGTAAAGTGAGTTTTGGTGATTCTGTGGGTACAATTGATCCGTCAAAACAAAACCGTGAAGCGGTGAGAATGACTAATGACCAGTGGCAGGGTGCAGAGACTGTCCTGCAAATGAACTGGAAAGTAATAAAACCACAGACTTTTCTGCAACAATACTTCTGTTCTTATTGTCACATTCCTAGCTTTTGTTTTGGCTGCAGAATGGCCTTTGATTAAAGTTCTTAGGAGGTGTTTTAGAGCCAGAACCTTAATGCCATCTTCCTTATACTGTAACAATTCCTCCAGGAAAACAGTCTTGCCCTTGTTCTGTGTGTGTGTGTGTGTGTGTGTGTGTGTGTGTGTGTGTGTGTGTGTGTGTTTTGTGCGTATTTGTTTGTTTGTGCTGTTGCTGTTAAGCCGTTTTGCTCAGACGGTAACATGCTAATCCGTTGATTCCAGACAGGTGGAAGTAATAGCCGTCAGTGGTTTTAGCGTGTCTATCCCGGTTAGCTTCATTAGCTAATCACAAACACAGATGCTCTGTTGCAAACTAACCAATTGGGTCTTCCATTCGCCCCCAGCTTCCAATCTCCCGGTTTCTCGCCTCCTAGCTCCCCCAGGCATCTGCCTAGCCTTCATACAAGCTGGTGGATTGGTATTTGTCTTTGTCTGGTCGTTTCTTCATCTTGTACATCTATCTGAGACACTGTCAACTGTGTTTTTCACTACAATGTCTGATTCTGACTGTTGGGCTTGGACTGATGCTGCAGCTACAGGTCATATCGCAGTGACATATCATTTTGAACATACAGTCTAGTTTCAAGTGCTGTCACTTCCTTGAATCTGGTCAGTGACTCCCTATTTTTTCTTGCTCTCTGCTGACAACAATCCATTATTTTTTAACCACATAAAGTGTATCCAGGTAATTGAACAGTTTGATTCATGATAGAGAGATTTGTCCTCAACTTTTGGTAGCTGAAGATATTTCCTGTTAACAAACCATGCTCAATCTGAGTCGACTTTAAAAATATGTAAAGAGAACTTTCATGAAGTTAGAAAAGACGGAAAAAGGTGATGTCACAAGGTTGTATTAACCAATACGGAGTTTGCAATATTTTAATCAAAATATGATGAGTTATGGAGGCCTTTGCTCATGTTGTCCTGAAGAAGCAGATTACTTGAGTTTTTTTTTTACTTAACTTTGATTGTTGCTTTCATTTTACAGCCATGAATATTGGATGTTTTAGAGAAATACTTATTTTTTTGATCAAGGGGATTTGGCAGCATCAGAAAATGTTAGTAACTTCATTATTGTCGGTTGTTAGTTGTTGTATTCAAAGACTTGACAATCAGTTTGGGAATAATAGCAGTTTACAATCCAGTATTTTGTTGGTGGGGTAACACTTTTGTTTTGATTGTGTCTTTAAAAAATTATATATATACATAAATAAATGTACTGCATTGTCCTGATAAAATTGTTTAATGGACATTGACATTTTACCTCTATCCTTTCTTCTTCCTTGCCTTCCTCTTTGGTCCATCTTTTTTTTGTCTCTGACTGTCCGTCTTCTCTCCCTCTTTCGCCAGGGTCGCCATGTTAAGACAGGGCAGCTGGCAGCCATTAAGGTCATGGATGTCACCGGGGTAAGAGACACACACCTACACGCATGCACTCGCTACATTTGCACACACGCACAGCAAATCATCTCAAGTGATTATACCACCATCGACCATGTCATCTAATCATGAGCGATGAGTCAGTGCTGGCGTGTGAGTGCACGTGATGTGGCGGAGAGGAAATGAGGACAGGCCTATTGCCATGGTAATATTAGCTGGATGCATTAGGACAGCAGTGTGGTCTCAGGCGTGTCTGTTAAGCATGAGGGAATCTCAGTTATATTTAGAGATCCTCTCACCCGATGTGTCCCTGCCAGCAAAACAATGGAGGACTGCAGGAATCAAGCAGCACAGGAACTGATGAATGACTGGGAGCATGAATGACTGAATAGGGAAATAAACATTATGAAGGTGTTAGATGTCATGAATGAATGAATGAATAAATGAATGAGCAAATAACCAGAGAAACACTGAGAAGTACTGTGTGTACAATGAATAAACAAACAAATCAGTGTATGAATGACTGTGTGTGGATAAATCTGCTTAAATACAATAAAAAGAAATGACTGTATTAATTGGTGATTGAAAATTAAATAACTGGCAAACACAAAATTGCTAACATAATGAGCCACTACCGTACAGAATCAGCTTACTAACTAAGTGTTTTTGTTTTCACGGCTAACGAACACTAAATTGAAGTAATTAAGGCATCATTTTCTGACATTGTGCATAACGAATGAGGAATTACATTTTTAAGTAACCAACTGCCACCGTAACAACTGCTTTTGGCTACGTGTCAGGAACCCCCTAAAATGAAAGTAATTAAAAAGTAATGCTGTTGTGGATAATTTAGTGCCCAGCTGTGTGCTTTGCAACAATAACTTTTTCAAAATGTACATGGATCCTTAATGCAAATCCATTAAAGGTCCCATGACATGGTGCTCTTTGGATGCTTTTATATAGACCTTGTGGTCCCCTAATACCATATCTAAAGTCTCTGTCCCAAAATTCGAGCCGTTAGAATTAGAGCCAGTCCCACAATGAGCTTTCCTTAGGCCGTGCCATTATTTAGTTTGCAGCTTTTGAGGAGGAGGGGGGGCTTGACCAACTGCCACTTTGCTTGTTTGAAAGCCATAATGTTTCTCTCTCATGGGCGGGCCAAGAAGATTAAAGGGGGAAGTAACCTTGCCCCTTATGACCTCATAAGGAGCAAGATTCCAGATCGGCCCATCTGAGCTTTCATTTTCTCAAAGGCAGAGCAGGATCCCCAGGGCTTGGTCTACACCTATCACCATTTCTAGCCACTGGGCGACCATAGGCAGGCTGGAGGAACTCATATTAATGTTAAAAAACCTCAAGAAGTGACATTTTCAATGTTCATGCCATGGGACCTTTTAAGAACTTCATTTCCATTGCTCTATCACCATCCTAATAATATGTAGGAGGGGTCACAAATCGAGGGCCTGGTTTAATGCTTGTTGATATTTTTCTTCTTCTGTGTGCCAGGATGAGGAAGAGGAGATAAAAGCGGAAATTAACATGCTGAAGAAGTACAGTCACCATCGGAACATCGCCACCTACTATGGAGCTTTCGTCAAGAAAAACCCCCCTGGCATAGATGACCAGCTATGGGTACGGCATCATCTGTGTGTGTTTGTGCAATTTTGCAACTCTATGCATTTGTGTGTATGAAATGGAGTGAAGAGAATACGGCTGTAGTCTCGCAGAAAGCCACAGAGCAGAACAGAGAGAAGGGACTTTCCATTTTTCACTGTTACATTTATATGAAAGAAGTAGCCTGTTGTTTGTTCATGCAGGCAGTGACTGCAGGTTAGTGTGCATTGGAATATATAGATATACTTAACGTGTGTGTGTGTGTGTGTGTGTGTGTGAAATATATAAAGGATCGGAATAATTGTGTGGCTGGTTAATAAATCATGTGTTAACGCAATCTAAGGGAGTTCTCTCTTCTCTGGTGCTTTTAGCATTTGTCACACAACAATGGGAACACACACACACACGCACACACACACATGCATTTACACACAGCAGCCACTGTAGATCTACTGCCTGCATAATTCCTCCTGACTCAACAGCTGCCTGTTTCCCTGTGTATTGATGTGTATTGATGTATATTTGTGTGTGTGTGTGTGTGTGTGTGTGTGTGTGTGTGTGTGTGTGTGTCCTCCCATTGTTGTGTGATCAATGCTGAGATGAGAGCACTCCATTAGATCGCGTTAACACATGATTTATTAACAGCCAGCCACACAATTATTCAGATCCTTTTATATATTTCTCACACACACAACACAATGTATGTGCTTGAGCTGTATATTTGCACGCATTGACATGTGTCCCCTTATGTTTATGCATATATCAATGTGTTTCTTTTGTCTCCGCGTGTCTGAGTATGCATGCACAGCCTGGAGGAGTGAGGTTAGCCCTTACTTGCCAGCTTCCTCTCGGCATGTAATCCAGAGTGATGATGAGAGGAGCTTGAAGCAGGGTCAGAACTGATCAGCTAAAATTGTTCTCGCAAAATTGCCTCGGATGAGAGGAAAAGAAAGGAGAGGAAAGAAGAGAAGAGAGGAGAGGAAAGGAGAAGAGAGGAGAGGAGAGAAAAATGTAATTAGGGGAAATGTTATCACTTTTCTAACTTTAACCTTAGTACAAGTTATCACGACATTTAAGGGTATACTTTATTTGTGTACTTACTCTCCTTTTTTAGCTGGGAGATGATTGAGTATTCTCCTCTGATCATGGGTCTGATGAGGCAGGAGATTAAAACTCATCAAAAAATATATATACATATTGTACATCCTAGAATCAAATCTACTTGAAATAGAACACAATAGAATAGGAGAGGAGACATGAAGACATGAGGCAGCTAAGGATGTGGAGAGGAGCGGGGTGGATAGAATGGACACATTGTGTGTGGGTCAAGAAGAGATGGACTTGATTCATTCATGTGATCTGGTGGTGACCCCGTTGAGTCAGTTATTGCAGTCATTTCTATTCGCTCTGCTCTCTGTGAAGTGAAAGAGAGAGAGTCTGTAACATGGCTGTCTGTTCATGTGTGTTGCTCTCTGTATTAGTAATGCTATTATAGTAATGTGATTATGGGTACTGTGTATTTTATTTCTAATGTGCTTCATGTTGAAGAAAGAACATTTTCTTCTGTGCACAGAAGCCGTCTATAAAAGTTAATACACCATCAGCACACCGATACTGGATTTTTAAGCCTGATAACAACAACAATACTTGGGAATGATACAAATCCAATAATGATATATCAGATCATTTTTGTGATAAAGATATTTTACATTGGAACACATGTTTTTTTAATAGAGCTGCAACAATTAGTCAATTAGTAGTGGAACAGGGAGCGCTTTCGTGTTAGTCTTTTATTTTTTTCATGCAAGAAGGCCACAAAGATTTTACAGTTCCAGCGGATCCAATGGGAGAAGTGGCTGCCTTTCCTGTTACATTACCGTAAAATTAATATTTTTTTGGGTATTGTACTGCCTTGATAAACAAGACATTTAATGACTTTACCCTGACCTCTTGAAACATTTTCACTGGTATTTACAGGCATTTTCCACAGTGTTTTATGTTTTATAGACAGCTTAACAAACAATCAATTACTCGAGAAAATAATGGACGGATAAATCAATAATGCAGCTCTGATTTCAAAGAGGACATTAATAGTCAGTAAAGATGTGAGAATTTGTTGATTTTGAGCAATGTTTATCAAAATTTAAAAGATTAAAAAAAAAAAATCTAACTATAAACACCCAAATAGTTCTAATTTACCAACATTCCCGCCAATACTACCTCTGCTCTGATATTGGCATGTACTGTAGTATCGGTTGGGCTCTAGTGCTAATGTAACAAGGCAAAAATAGAAATGTATGTCTTTGTTAGACTTAGATCATTCCCTAGCTGTCTGTTCACCTCGGTAAGTTGCTTAATTGGAATTACTGGCTTGTTTATGACAGATCCTAGACCAGATTTCTTCCTTCTGCAGAACAGTCACTCAATAACCAACCTTGTATGTGTTCAGCTGGTCATGGAGTTCTGTGGAGCCGGCTCAGTGACAGACTTGATCAAGAACACCAAAGGCAACTCTCTAAAAGAAGAGTGGACCGCTTACATCTGCCGAGAGATACTCAGGGTAAGTGGCCGTATTGCTGAGTCACTGTTTCAATCCTATACCCGTCCTCCAAGAAACAACAATTGTGCGTGAATGTTGATTAAACGGAGAGATCTTGGATGACGTTTTCCTCCTAAAAGCATGTGATTGGGAGCTATGTGGCAAAAACCCCAGCTCTGTGATAATGTATAATTGCTGTTGACAAGAAAGCATCAGTTTATTTTTATTTTTTTATTATGGAAATGATGGCAACATTTAGCTGTGCATGTCAGGAAAAACAGATAGAACCATCGGAAACTACTAGAATTAACTCTGACACAGCATTATTCCAATTAATTCGAACCAGGGTTCTTAAATCATTGTATCATATCTAACAAAGGAAAATAGACTTCTCAGGATGAAGCCGTTTCGTAAAGATAGTGATTTTCTTCATTCCCAGGTACTTTTACACTTCTTTTGAATAGATCATTCTTTTACTAAATAATGAGTGAAGATCTTGAGGCAATGGATTCTTTAAATCTCATTTAGAGTAACACGTGCTCTGTTCTTTGATAGCAATCAGCAGTTGTTTGTGTGTTGTTTGTGTCATATTTATGAAATGGAATAAATGTAATCTTCTTGGGAAATCATCCCCCCCATTTTATCTCTACTATCTGTTGATGAGGGCTAAAGCCCAGTCAGTTACACGCACTGCTGCTCTGAACTAAGGCAACAATGGTTTCCTTTCATCCAGTTTATTCCTTTTTTTTAACCCCCTCGTCTTATTTTGTGCCCTCTGCTTTCTCTTGTCCTGTTTTGATTTGGTCTTGTTTTTTGCTGTGTACCTCTGTACATTTAGTCTCTCTCTGTCTTCATCCCCTTTGTCTTTTTAATCTTGTCCTTTTTCTGTCCTTCCCTTTGAACAATTGTACTCTCCCAGCTGTCATTTCTCTTGTTTTCTTCCTTTACTTGGTTTTCATTGGCTTTACAGTCGATACAAGAAACCTCTCTGAACTAAGAATTATTAAATTATCAAAGCATAAATACCGGACACATTGTTCTATTTTGCTTGGATTCAATATGAAAAATCCTGCATTTCATTTCCAAATTCTATTGGGTTGATTAGAGACAACATGCCTAAAATCACAATTTTATTTATATTAAATTGCTAGTTGGTAGATTTTCTACTTTTAAGACAACTGAAAGACCTCCAGAAAAAGTTGATCTCTGTGCAGAAGATTTGTATTGTGCACAGGGAGGTCAGAGTTCAGGGTCAGCTACACGGTAACGACTGGAGCAGCTAGTCCCACTTAAGGGCACTTCCTTTGGGAAATAATCACTTTACAAAATAATAAAAATCATAAGATAAATAGCCATAGTCTTAATCGTGACTAGGACAATATAGGAATATACGGGATGTGCGATGACATTGTTGAATATCCCAAAACCGATATATAAACCGATATTCGATATTAGTGTACCCAGTTCTGCATTTCTGCTGCTTTCAGAATTCTGCTAAAATACAACATTAAATTGCTTGATGAATTTAAAACAAATGAAAGGATATAATTTCCAACATTCTTTAATTGACAAAATTGAATATTAAAGACACCACAAAAAAAAGGAACTGCACTTTATAATGTAACTGTCGAAGTTTTCTACTGATAATTTTCTGTCAACTAACACAAAAAAATCTCTGAGTGTCGCAGCCGTTTGCGATGTGTTCATTGCGCCAGTTGGTATTGCGATGGCGATATAGTGTGCAACCCTAATCATGACTTGGGCTTATTGCTGCAGTGGTGTTCCTTCACTGTGTGTCTCTGTCGCTGTCTGCAGGGTCTGACTCATCTCCATCAGCACAAGGTGATCCACCGAGACATCAAGGGACAGAACGTCCTGCTGACGGAGAACGCCGAGGTCAAACTAGGTTAGTCTGACATCTAACCCCACCTGACAAAATGGCTTTAGGATTGGGAGAGCATGAGGTATAATGTTTCAGATGGCTCAGAGTTGTGTGTGTGTGTGTGTGTGTGTGTGTGTGTGTGTGTGTGTGTGTGTGTGTGTGTTTGTTGTGTGTAAGAGAGGCTTTTCTTTCTTCTTTTATGCTGAATACCAGCCTACTCATCATCCTGTAGGTCTGCCACTATTCATGGTGCAGATTGCTGAGGAAGGTGCTCTCTCAATTTCAAATTCAATATTAAGATGCAAAATATATGTGTGTGTATATATATATATATATATATATATATATATATATATATATATATATATATATATATATATATATATATAAATATAATTCATCATTTAATTTCATATCTCTCCTTCTTTCTTCTAAATGCCCGGTGGGGAGGGGATTACAAAGTGTGTGTGTGTTTGTAAATTGGGCAAGCTATTGCAGGTTGGGCAATTCGTTCCTGTTTACAGTCCATAATGGAATTTAGTAAAGCCCATTGGTGTCAGCCCACACACACACACACACACACACACAGATTAAGTAAACTGCAGACTATAGCCTAAAGTATTGTGTTTGTGTGTATTTGCCTTGCAGTGGACTTTGGTGTTTCAGCCCAGTTGGACAGAACAGTAGGAAGGAGGAACACATTTATTGGGACGCCATATTGGATGGCACCGGAGGTCATCGCCTGTGACGAGAACCCTGAGGCCACGTACGACTTCAAGGTGCTTCAACAGCCTCCCGTCAGCTGAAGATCTGTCTGTCTGTTGTGCTTCTTGTGATCACCCTGAGTGTTAATGCACTGTGTCTCTGCCGTTACAGAGTGATCTATGGTCGCTGGGAATCACAGCGATAGAGATGGCTGAAGGAGCACCACGTAAGTACCCTGTCAATAACACACACCCCTGCCACACATCATCTCTTAGTGCTAATCCATTAGATAACTATAATCAGGAGTCAATTTTTCAGGCCAAAGCAGCTCATCTTTAGCCATAATTTTAATGAAGGCCAAAGAGCAGATATCAAATTTGTTTCTTGAATTACTGCTTCTTCAATTCATTTAATTTTTCCATTAACTACCCTTTTTTACTGAAAGGGTACATGCACACAGTTAGGATTATGATGATTACAATTACAATTCAGTAAAAAAGCAATTTCTGGTGAAAGTTTGCCCAAGCTGCAGTTGGTAATCCACCATAATAATCAAAGACATAATGTAGTTTTGTCAAGGTTGTTCAGTTCTAATAGCCTAGGAGAGCATAGTGCTGCGTTTTGGAAAATGACCTCTAACTGGATGAGAATATTTCAGTGTGTGCTTGAAGTTTTAACACACATCCTGATTGGGATATATGGGTGTAGACTCAGTGAACACAAAGTAATCACATTAATTAGGATACAAGCAATTGCTGAACTCACATTGTGACAAAAGACGATCTAAAAGCCATAAAAAAAAGTTCTAAAATATATTTTTTTCATCTATCATTTTATCATTGTTTTAGCGGAACACTGGCTATACTTGACAATATGAAGTTTGAATATTAAAGATCCTAAATAACCAAATTATGTCCGCCAAACTGAGCTATCGGGGAACCAGGTGAGAGAGGCAAAGAAGAACCCAATGTGTGTGTGTGTGTGTGTGTGTGTGTGTGTGTGTGTGCATTTAATCAGTATTGATAGCATATGTTGAGAGGAGGCTCTAGCTGGCTATGACTATATGCCATGACAGTGTGAAGCACAATTAGATAAAACCATTCACCCTAACTCACCCATGTCTGGTACCTGCTATCTTTAGCGTTGTGTGACATGCACCCAATGAGAGCCCTCTTCCTGATTCCGCGCAACCCCCCACCCAGACTCAAGTCCAAGAAGTGGTAAGTGTGAATCCCACAATGTTATCAAAAGCAGGATAATCAGTCCAGATTATTGATGATTACTGATGTGTGTGTCTGTGTGTGTGTGGTTTCAGGTCAAAGAAGTTCCAGTCGTTCATAGAGAGCTGTCTGGTGAAGAGCCACAGCCAGAGACAGAGCACAGAGCAGCTCCTCAAACACCCGTTCATCAGAGACCTGCCCAACGAGAGGCAGATCCGCATCCAGCTGAAGGACCACATCGACCGCACCAAGAAGAAGAGAGGAGAGAGAGGTGAGGGAGAACATGTGCCGTAGACGTGGATGTATGGATTTAAATGCAGATGGACATCTAGACACACTCACGGCGGGGGAGGTGGAGCAACTGATTCATTAGGTAGTTACGCTTGATAGATGGCAGCAAAAACGGTAACCCTGGATTACACATACACACATAAAAACACACTTCTTGAAAAAAAAATAACAACCGCTGCAAGGTTGAGATAATACAGTTAATACAGTAATACAGTTACAGATGCACGTACAGACGCAGATTCTCACACACATGTGCCGTCACAGCAAGGCAGGAAACAAATGTGATAGACTTCCATTCCACTCTCCCACAACACACAGACACACACCATCTGAGTGATAAACTGACACACAGCACTGCGCCAGTAAGAAGCACATTAATCGCTTCAAGAAACAACATACTGCCGGGCGGACGTCGGGATGATGTATAGAAATGTCTTGTCACTGTGGAGACTGAGGCTTTCTCCAGCTGTCACGTTGTCACATTCGGAGGACAGGTCTGCGTGGATGTCTCTCAGGAAGAACCGTTATGCTATAGACCCCCGCTTGACTAAAAGAGCTCCAAGCGGATGTTCTCCAGCTCGCTACACACAGTAAAATTACCATTTATACTCTTATTCAAAGTGGCTAAATGAAAGTGCCTTGAAGGAGGGAGGATCTGGGAATGCCAGAATCGTGAGCAGTTTAACAATGAACAAAGGTAGTTCAAGTGAAAAATGAAAATCGTATTTCTTTTCGATGCATTTTATTCTTTGAAATGTTTATTTCTCTCTTGTTCAGATGAGACCGAGTATGAGTACAGTGGCAGCGAAGAGGAGGATGAAGAAAGAGAAATGGGTGAACCAAGGTCAGTGTCCTCACAAATGTACAAAACAAACACACATTTTTTTTCTTACCAAAACCCATTTGACATCTCTTCACTAGTTCTAAATCATCCTGCCTTCTCAACGGTCCGTCCACAGCTCCATCATCAACGTCCCCGGAGAGTCGACCCTAAGGCGGACTTCCTGCGCCTCCAGGTGGCCAACAAGGAGCGCTCGGAAGCACAGCGGCGGCAGCAGCTGGAGCAACTGCAGAATGAAGAGCACAAGCGCTTACTGTTGGCTGAGAGACAGAAACGCATCGAGGAACAGAAGGAGCAGAGGAGACGTCTGGAGGAGGTAAGCTGGAGGAGGTGGAGGAAGATTAACCATAACCTTTGGCCCTGATGAATGCTTTTATCTACAGCAGCTTATATAAAAAACATTAATATTAGGGTTGGGTATGGTTAGGAGTTTTACGATTCCGATGCTCTTTTATAGACTTTACTTTACTTAATAAGTAAACCTCAGTCACCTAACACACAACTACAACATTTAACAATAAAAAACAGTTACACTATTAACAAGTAACAAAAAAATAAATGTTGAGTTGGTACGCCAACCAGAGCCCAGAGGGAAAATATGGCATTTTAAAGGTAGCCTACAATACTGGTAGCTAGCTAATGGTAGACTACAGAGAAAGTGTGATATTTTTACGTCCATTTTGGAGCAACAGAGGAAAATATAGTGGACCTGGGTTTCTGTACCCAACCATATTAATATATACAGGTTTTAACATGCATAGCCCAATTATTAGCAGCCTTCTCTCTGGCTCTTCATGCTCTCTTCTTTTAAATACTTTAAGTGCCTATTTTGCCAAATGTAACATATATTGTCCAATTCTGGTAGTTTGAACTTACAAATCCCTTTTATTCTCCATTTGGTAAGAGGCGGCAGAAGAGAGGGAGAGGGTACCGAGACAGACAAGCACACACAGCCTTTCCCCAGTGTCCCTCTCTTAGTTCCAGAGAGCAGGCTTATAGAAGAAAATCCTCAGCCCATAATCAGCACGCTCTCTCTGGTTTCCCACCAGGGTTTGCCTCCAAACGCACGGCTAAGCACCATGACTCGACTCAACTAACATGACCTTTTCCACTCAGGACCAAGTGTGTGTCTTTGACTCTGCGTTTTGAGCAATACATGTGTGTTTGAGCAAGAATCTAAGCCAAGACACAATGCAGAAGGAAGCAAATTTAGTTCAAAACAAAACAAAAAGAAAGATGATCAAATGAGTGGACGCGCCATCCATTCCGCATGTGTGCGAGAGTCTCTGCAGAGACACGATTTGATTGGTGTGAAAACGTTGTGTTGTGATGCTGAATCTGCTTGTGTTTGTGTTCTCCCGACAGCAGCAGCAGCGAGAGCGTGAGCTGCGGAAACAGCACGAGAGGGAACAGAGGAGGCGCTACGAGGAAATGGAGCAGCTCCGCAGAGAGGAGGAGAGGAGGCATGCAGAGAGAGAACAGGTTCATACACTTACTAAGTAGTATTGTATTAAAACACACATATTGTATGAAAACAGACAGTATGGTGTCACAGAAATGCATTACATGATGATAACTTAAATCCAGAATCCCTCATTTGCCCTTAAACTTTCCATTTCTTTTTATGGCAACATCTTCCTCTGTCTTCCTGAGTCACTCTGATTTTACTTGTCACCTTAAATAACCTCAGTGGCGCATTTTCCTAATGTTTTTTTTGTTTTGTTTTTAGGATTTCAGTTTCAGACCCACAGAATTCGGACATTATTAATCTGATGATGGAGTTGCGTTATGCTTTGTTTTTCTGTGCTTATCTTTGCGCGGTCACTTTCTTCCTCTCAGCTCCAGGATCTTACATCAACTTTCTCTCTAAATACGCCCAGCATTTGTTAACCATATTTCAGTCTAAATCACATCAAATTGTATTGCAACATCTTAAATATTGCAAAAACTAAAACACAACCGGATGGATTTTCCTCTGTCAGTCTATCTAAGTTACATCTTTCCTGCTTTCTTTCCCTCGTCCTCTCGTTGAACTTACTGCTGTTCTGATGTGTATTTTCTGTCTGTCCTGGTGCCTCTTTTGATCGCTCTGTTGCTCTCCTCCCACGCTTTTCAAAGGTTTTGGATAGATATATTCAAACCTTTTTTTTTCTCTCTCTGTCACTTTGTAACACATTACAATTGTTCGAGTACACGGCCTACTTAGCTTCGTCTGGGTTCAGACTTGATATCTCTATTTTTTCTCTGTCTTTCTGTTTTTGGATGTTCAGATTTCCAGATCTTTTTACTCTGTCTATTTCTATCTTCCTGTGCTGACACGCTGCTCAGGAGTATATCCGTAGGCAGCTGGAAGAGGAACAGAGGCAGTTAGAGATTCTCCAGCAGCAGCTACTGCAGGAACAGGCATTACTGATGGTAACCAGAGCCCTCCCACGTGCTACCACTGCTCCCCATCTGTGCTGTGTGGCCCCCTATCCCCGCTGCATGCACCCGAGTGTCAGTTTCAACGATTCCCCACAGGGCGTAAAATATGTTTTGTCATCCCTAATCATGTAGGCCCACACAAAGTGAGAACATTTAAGAGAAAATAGGACATTATTATTTTTCTCAGAGGGTTTCTCTCAGTGCCCCAGTCTTATGTAGGGCAAAGATTTTGTGTTTTATTAGCGCAAGGAATTCAAAGTATGTCTTGTAGTATTTGTCCACGGCTACTTGCATTCTATTTGAAGATAACTGTTTTAAAGGAGAGCATGGAAGGAAACCTTTTTAAGATCCAACCCATGCCAACTCCAGAGACTACAGCAATGTAAATGTAAATGTGCTGTATTTATATAGGCTAGCGCTTTTCTAGTCTTAACGACTACTCAAAGCGCTTTTACATCATACAGGATACATTCACCATTCACACACATTCATACACTGCCGTACAAGGTGCCACCTGCTCATCAGATAAACATGCACACACATTCACACTCCGATGCACGGGGTTCAGTGTCTTGACCAAGGACACTTCGACATGGGACTGCAGGGCCAGGGATTGAACCACCAATCTTCCAATTGGCAGGCAACCGCTCTACCACTGAGCCACAGCCGCCCCAATGACATCACGCACCAAAACCCAGGGATGTGGCATGGCCTGAAAAATGGCATCTTCCCCTTCACTCGCTATCCTTCCTGCTTCCATCCCTTTTTCCATCTCAGTACCTACCTTGCCTTCTCCTTCCTCTAATTCGCTAATTCTAATAAGCCTTATGTCCGGGAACTTTCTACTCCCCTTTATCCATTGTCAGCCTTACAATCGTAATTATCATTGCAAAAAAGTGTGTGTTCATGTTCCATATACAGTACATGATTTGATACTTATGTTTCTCTGTTCTGTTTGGCATGATTATATCAACGCATGACTCAAACCTGACATTAGAAACAGGCTTGTGTCACACAATAATTACTCACCTGTTTTGGTGTGGATCTCTGTGTGTCTTTCTCTACCTCTTCCCAATCCTCTCTGCCCTTCTCTTAATCTTCCTTCCTTTCTCTCCTCCTCATCGTTTACCTTCTCCCTATACCCTTCCTGTCGCTGTCTCCCGCCAGGAGTACAAACGTAAGCAGATAGAGGAGCAGCGGCAGGCGGAGAGGCTCCAGAGGCAGCTCCAGCAGGAGAGAGCCTACCTGGTGTCTCTACAGCAGCAACAGCAGCAGCAGCAGCAGGAGGGAAGGCAAGCAGAGAAGAAGCCGCTTACCACTACAAAGATATTATCAATCCTAATGACAAGCCTGCCTGGGCTAAAGAGGTAAGTCACAACATGCATGATGTACAAAGACATGCATGCAATCATAACTTTGTGATGAGTTATTTTCTAAGAAGTGAGGAAAAGTACCAGCTCTGAGGAAGAATTCGGTGATGATCCTAGCATTGTTTTTTTAAATTAACCTCTGGTGTACTTTAAACAAACCCAGTGGCCTTCTTGTGTTAATATCTTATTCAGCAGGTTACTAGAAGCAGCGGTCCTGTGGGAGACCTTCGCTTTTTGAATCTGAAGTTATTTGAGAATTAACGCTGCTGCTTCAATAATCACAGTGTGATGTCTCCTTCTGTGTGTGTTTGTTTTGTTGCTTACCCTCCTTTGACTTTGGCTCCTAGGTTTCGAAGCAGCAGCATGTTCAGGGTAACCCGCCGTGCTCCAAACTACGGCATCACCGGTCATTCAACCAACCGGCGTCATCCCCTGGCTCAAGGGGTGCTCAAGCCCCTAAGCGAACCCAATCCCATGGTGCCCAGTTCCTCCACACCCACCTCCCCCATATCCGTATTTCACTAGACAGCGAAGAACCACTAGATCTGGGGCTCAAGCAGGAGATAAGTCAGCAGGTCAGAGAGTTTAGGGCTCAGAAACTGCGTCAAAGGGGCCGCAGCCCGGGGCCTGTCCAGAAACACAACCAGGCCCCTAGTAAGAGTCATAAAGAGAATTCTAGTCAAGGGCCAGTCAGCCAGTCTAATCCAGCACCAAACCCTTATCCTCTGGGGCCTAGCAATCAGAACGAGAAGCCCAAAGACCGGCATCTCTCGGGCTGCCAGTCAGGGGCTTATGTCTCCGGGACTTCAACCTCATCCTCAGTCCCCAGGACAGATCCAGAGGCCTAAGTCAGGATCCAAACACGTTTCCATCCCTGCGCTCAAACCGGTTAGTGGCCGTTGCAGGTCCCACTCACCTCGCTGTAGAATAGATGTAGACATAGAACAGGAGTATCTGGGAGGGTGGGGGAAAGAGATGAGGCAAGCTGTCAGCAACAAGGACCTTATGGTGCCCTCGGACTGGGACGTCACACCATTTGACCCCTTCTCTCAATCCTACCCTGACAGCTTACTCCACTCCGCCCTACCTAGACGCAGAAGCTCCTACTCACCTGCCTCCAGCTGTTTTCTTCAAGTCCCTGAAAACAATTGTTTCCATTCCCCTCCTTCTAATAAGGACAGACGGGGAAGGATTAGGGGGCAGAATGGAAGCCATAGCAGCTCTATGTGTGACCTCACAGCTTCTGCCCCAGCAAGCATACTTAGACAGAACCTGGTTGATGGCAGACTAATGAGTAGTTGCTCCTCTGACCGCTTGTCAGCCATCTCTCCAACCACTCCAGCTCCTTGGTTTGACCTTTCTCCTCGCACCTCTCCACAAATCTCCCCCTCGTCCTCAGGCTCATGGTCCGATTTTAGCTTTTCCCCTCCATGTACCTTTTCCCCTCCATTCTCTTCTGACCTTACTGTGTCCAACATGTCCCACAAATTCTCTCCACCTTCCGGTACCCACATCAACCTGCCAAACCAGGCCTCCTTACGTGCGCCTAGCCCCTACTGCTCCCCGCATGGCTCTCCCTTTGGATCCCAGACCCAGATCTGCATCAGATCTGCTGATGGGTGCTAGACCCTTGTCCAAAGCACTCATGTATAGGAACACACACACACACACACACACACACACACACACACACACACACACACACAGTTGTACTTCTAAATTTGTGACTGAATTAATGCATTCCCTCGCCCAAATCCTACCCTTAACCATAACAGCTATATGCTGAACCTTGAGCCCTTATCCAAATGTTGTACCTTCTGTTGCCTTTAGCATAGGTTGATTCCACATAGAGAGGTTGGTACACACATTTATTTTGTGTCTGCTTAGTCAAGCATTGCCAGGTCCATAGGCACAGTGCTAAGTCACGCTGGAGTAAAGTCTGGCTACACTACGCATACATTCTGGAAGAGGAGAAGAAACAGCTCTGGCTTTTTGCATTTCTTTAAACCAATCACAGTTGTCTTGGGCGGCACTAAGCCCAGGATGCAGTGACGGTGCATCTCCGAAATTGTCTTGTGAAGGAAGTTGTTGCTCTGAAATGGCTAACTCCCCACAAAAGAAAATGCCATATATAAATATTAAATTAGGTTAACTTTTACTTACCCCAGACCTGACAAATCATGACGTCATCTGACTTTATCCTGGCAATGTACTAATTGAAAGTAAATTTTTAGTTTACCATGTATTAAAGCAGACACTAGTCTGGAGCAATGGAAGTGGAATGGAACAAAAGGCAAAATTACAAGCGTTTCCAAATCTGGCTACAAATCAAAACATCTACTGCCTCTTAACCCAAGCCTAACCCTAAAACCAAGTCTAAACTTTTGGACAGCCCATTGTCAAATATGTCCTCACTTTTCAGGAAACATCCACTCTCAATGTCTAAAAGTCAAAATAGTCCTCACAAATATAGAAGTACAAATATAAAATATAAAAATATAGAAATATAGATGTACATACATATATTAACATACAATAAAGAAGTATAGCTACATTTATCTCTATTTTAAATCTACTGGGACTGTGATCCAGAGGAGAGGTGCTGATATTCAGAGGCAGTTTCTAATATCACCCTGACCCATAGGTATCTTAGTGAACCATAGACCTGCCCCAACCCCTCCACTCTGCAAGCCACCTTGTCACCCTTATCCCCCAGTGCCCTACAAAGCACCATGGCAAGCCCGCTCCTAGCCATATTGTTGTTGATGTCATCGGGGAAACCCACCCAACTCATCTTCGTTTTAGGTCAGTCTGCCAATCAATCAAACCCCGGCTTGGTGATGGGTGCTGGCCAAGTGGTGGTGGGATCTTCAGAGGATGCCCTCTGTCCTCAGTCTGCTCTCCTTCCTAATCTTCTTCTATGTCCTTTCTTAGTGTAGCAGCAACAGTTAACTCCCTCTGACACTATGTTTTAACCTCTAAGAATATCTGCCATGGTAGAAAGAGCGTTGGGTGGTATGGGCTGGAGTTGAACCCAAAACTTGATACAAATAGAATGAAGATTTAAGCAGCACTACCCAAACGGTTCTTTCGTCTGTAAACAGATATTCTTATGGTAATCTCTCTATCTTTTCAGTTGATGTTTATGCTAACCTTGATCACGTACTGCCTCCACAGATTAAACTCCACTTGGATCACAGCAGTGTTTCTCTTGAATCACAGAATATTTCCTTCCCATTGGTTCTTTGTACTTATCTCCTGTTTGTTGATGATTCTTTCCTTCATCAGTAGTCGTCTTTTATTTCAAGTGAACAACTAACAAAGTATTTGCCACGTTTTCTGCCGCCAGGTTTATCATAGTTGTCTCACTGTAGTTGACTTCCAATCAGGCAACTAACAAAGATTTGAGGAATGACACAGTATTGCACAGTTGTTCTGACCCAGGTCATAATCTTGAATAATCCTACTAGATTATGAGCTCATGTGGAATTATAGAAAGCCTCCCAAAGGGGATAGCTCTCATTGCACATGGATGTTTACCTGGGGGCTATTGACACTATGCCCTGCTGAGCCACGACTCAATCCTTCACCAACCGTTGAGTAGATTGTTTAGACTCCAAAAGTGTGATTTGGGCACTCTGGGAGCATTCCTCAGAGCCTTCTCTCACTGCACAGTAGATAATCTGATAATCTGATTACACTGGTAGGAAGGAGCTTTCTGCCTTCCTCACTCACAGATATTTGGTTATCGTTGGCATTGACGCTTGAATGCACTCACGCTATTCATTGGAAACAGTCACTCAAGCTCTTATGGAAATATGAAACAGGGGTTTTGTGTGTGTATGTACACACAGCCTTTACACATACTCAAATCTATGCTTTTGGTTTGAATGACCTTTCTACACAGCCATCAGACACTCTTACTTCTAAACTGTATGTGGGACATGGAGACACACATACACAACAGTTAGATGGGGGAAGAATCAAAGAGGAGAATCTGATTGGAGGTGGTGGGATAAACAACCAAAATACTGTGTGGCACTTGCAACCTGCCAGACCAGATTCTAGATATTCCGTTGAGGGTTTCTGTGGAAGTAGGGATTTGCTTGTGTGTGTTTTTCCACAGAGAGACGGTTAAGATAAAAAAGCAAGTTTCTCAGAGCAGCAGGTTTATCATTAATCATAAATAAAATCAGGCAAGCAGGTAAAGGAAACAGGATGTTAAGCTTGTCTGGTGGCTTGTAGGTGTGCATGTCGGAGGGGAGCGAGGCCCACAATGGGCCAAGCGTGGTGATTGGTTGTACTGTGTGCTTGGCTGTGACTGATAGTGGTGTATAACCTATACCAGGTGGAGGAGCGATCTAAGCTGAACAGGCAGAGCTCCCCAGCCCTCCAGCACAAAGTGTCCAACCGCATCTCCGACCCCTCCCTCCCTCCCCGCTCCGAGTCCTTCAGCAACGTGGGCATGCAGCCCGCCCGCACCCCACCCACCCACCGCTCCATTGAACCACAGGTGTGTGTGTGTACGTGTGTGCAAAAGGAGACTTGTGAATGTTTTGTGTGTTTTATAGTAAACAATCCACTTTACTTCTTGTGAACTTCCTTTAAAAGTCAATCTTTTTCTTAAATTTCTCTATCTACCTCCTTACTGTCTTTTCCATCTCTATATTTTCTTTCTAATTGTTGTTCACCTTTTCATCTCCACACCCATCACCCTCAACCGCTCTTTTTCTCTCTCTCTCCCTCCTACAGATGGCTCACCTGGTTCCAGTGAAGACCCACTCCGGCTCCATGTCCGGCTCTCAGTCTCTGCAGGACCAGTCGGGCTCAGCTCTGAGTGAGGGCGTCAGCGTGGGCTCCCCCAGGCCCGAGATGCCCCGCCAGAACTCAGACCCCACTTCTGACACCCCGGGACCCCCGCTGCGTGTCACAGGCAGGGAGGAACGGGAACGAGAACGGGACAGAGACAGGGATCGGGACAGGACCGCTTGGCTGAGAGATGAGGACATCCCGCCCAAGGTAAGAGAATTACAATCACAAAAGAAGACTGACAATCACTGGTGATGTGTTTTCTGGTACAATACATTTTCATTTGTCTAACTTGTTAGAGGAAACAAACCTCATCATGCAAATCATCTTTCAGTGCTGATGATTTTTTCATTTGTTTGGTTACGATGTGCTTGATGTATGACTTTGCACAGAATGTTGCCCTCTCTAATAAAATGAGGTTACTGAACTTGTGTTGAAACCACAACAAATGGCACAGTTTTGCAAGATTGAATCAGCTTTTGCAAGGCTTGAAATGAGCTGACAGTATTAGGCTGTTGACTTTGATACAAAATGCATATGATATGATTCATCACTTGCAGTACAGTTTATTTGAATATAGCATTTAGAGTGACACCGCCCATTTTAATTGTGCAGCTGTTGATAGATAGATAGATAGATAGATAGATAGATAGATAGATAGATAGATAGTAGGGGTGGGAATCTCTTTGCCCCTCACAATTCGATTCCACTCAAAAGCCAACAACTCGATTCTAAACCGATTATCAATGCATCTCGATGCAACAATTTTTTTATATACATTTCCATGTGTGATTTTTAAAAATATACCTATAAATCTGAGTTTGTTACTCAGAGTTTGCTAATCACTTCCTAGACAAAGCAGCCAGACAAAGCTTAGATTTGGACATATACAGTATTTGTTTTAATGAAATGTTTTCTACTGATGTTTTTATTTTGTAGTCATTCCATGCTTAAGCCTTAAAATGCTTGTGAAAGTCACCTTCTCTTACAGTAATCTTCCATGTCAGAAGCTGAGTCATGTTTAAAGGTGGAGAATTGGCTTCTTACAACATAAAACATGAGGTGGTCAGATGTAATGTGAAAAAGTAGATCAACAGCCTATATGTATTTTGACCTAATTATTTTATGTATGTCTCATTAGACCATGTGTATATATACAAAATTCTATTTTTTTTTTTTTTGGCCATTTTAGTGTTTTTTTTTCTACTGCACTGCCTAAACTCTAAGTTGTTGTCCACTATTCCATCCTTTTTCAATCACTCTGTTTTCAGATTTGTAGGCCTGTCTGGAGACATTAACTTTTTTAAATCAACACATTTAAAAAAAAAAAAAAAAAAAACTATAATTAACTATAATCATTATAGAGAGAATCACAATGCATCTAAGAATTGATTATTTTTCCCATCCCTAATAAAGATAGATAGATAGATAGATAGATAGATAGATAGATAGATAGATAGATAGATAGAAGGTATGAACTCTTTACTAGGGGATAAAAAGTCAAGCTGGTACAGCATTGGTGACCTACTTTCTGTGTGTCTTTCTGTGTGTCCAGGTCCCACAGAGGACCATTTCCATCTCCCCAGCCTTGGTCAGGAAGAACTCCCCTAATGGAGGAGTGGTTCTGGGTCCTCGCACAGGTTCTCAACTCATACGGGCCAGGTAAAGCTCGTATTTGCACGTTGCCTAAGGTTTTCTAAAGTTTATTCAAACATAGCACTTCTACAATGCATACATCTGTTTTATATACTGTAACTATGCTGTACAATATTATTAGTACTAGTTTAAAAATGAGTGAAACTGTTTTCCACCTGTTTCAGTAACCCAGATCTGCGGCGCTCCGAGCTCTCGCTGGACGCCATGCTGCAAAGAACTTCCTCCAACTCGTCATCCTCCTCCTCCCCTTCGTCTCAGGGAGGCTCAGCGGAGAGGAGAGGTACGAAAACTCACACAGAAACTCTGAAAGCCACAAATCTGTTTAGCCACAAATCTGTTTAGGGTATGTATATATTAGTGTGTATATATATTGTTTGGTTGTTTTGTATGTGCTAGCGCACTGTGAGCAACGATGTTCCAAAGAAAAATTCCTCGTATGTGTCCTCATACCTGGCAAATAAAGCTGATTCTGATTCTGAAAACACAAAACAATTTTAAAAAACGGTGCATGCACTGGTACGTGTATACATGCAAATGTGGACACAGAAACACACAAACATCCAAACGCACTCACAGGGTTTCGGCGAGTTTCCGAGGCTATCAGCGGGACAATGTCAGTCGCAGTTCTGCTCTGATCAACCTGTCTGATGTGCCCTGTTACTCCCAACCTCTGGAGAGATAGAAGAGAGGAAATGAGAGAGGGAGATAGAGAGAGGCGTACAGGGATGTGTCAAACAACAGGCCAGAGGGATATCTAAGATATGCATGGATCTCCCCTTGACATACAGATGGCACATGTGAGTTTGAAGTATGGTAGGATCAGTTTGTTGGATGTTATTTTGCAATGGGGGTGACAGTAAATATGGCAGGAATATGAAGAATGAGGCCGAGACTATACAACATAGTGTAAGAAAAATAGGAATCAGCTTAAAAAATATTTTATAAATGCCAATGTGCTTTCACCCAGACAAGCATCATTTATTACAATGTCTTACATTTTAAATTGAATTTTTAAAGTGATATCTGCCTTTTTTTTTTTTTTGATGATTCTGATGAAACACATTGTTCTGATAGGTCAAGCCAAGCAGGAAGGATCCCCTCCAGGAGCCAATCAGGAGGCAAAGCCCAAACAGGAGGAGGGTCGTGAATCAGCCAGACCCAGCAGACCTGCAGTGAGTCCCACAACACAGACACACAAATTCCCTTTCTGTCACAGCAATCTCCTCTCTGGGAATCTTCTACGGGCATCTACTCCTTTTTTCTGCTATTCATCTGGTTCTTTCTTTTTCTGCCTCCCTCTCTTTGGCCTTTCACACTTCAGAGCTATAAGAAAGCCATAGATGAGGTTAGTGACACTCGAGTCCCCTTTTTTTTTTTATCCCGATTTTCCTTTGCCTCGATCTTCGGAGCCCCTCTTTTTTCCCATGGCATGGTGAAGTTAGTTTGTTTCACAAGTAGATGACGCCTGTTTCTTTCAACTTTAAAATATCAGAGTGAAATGGCAATGGCGGTGCATGTGTGCTTCTACACACATACCTGAGAAAACGTATGTGGACGCTTGTGCGTGCGTGCGTGCGTGTGAGACCTAAACTGCCAAGCACCTGAACAGTCTCTGAATCTCTTTTCCTATTTCTCTGTCATCACGGTTTCTGATCAGGAGGAGCTGGTAAGCCCACCGGTCCTTTACCCCCCCCCCCCCTTTTCCGTCTGCATGATTTGGTCTGATCCATTGGCTGGGTTGAATGGGGAGGGAAGGAACCAAAAGCCAGTTGGCATGGGGGGGATTGGTAGAGGGGGTGCTGCAGATTAATGCTGCACTTCAGTTCTACATAAGGCCTGATTATAATTGAATAAAAGTGCTGATCTGTGATAAATTCTTGTGTCACAAAAAAAAATTTGGAGGCTAAGCTGAAAAGAGGATCGCAGATAAGCACTCTTGTTCCTGGTCACCTATGTTTACAGGCCCGGATGTTTGTGTGACAACAAATCAGCTGTCCTCTTGTCAACATGCTGAGGTTTTGTGTTACTCTTTGTTGCCCCTCTCTGCTCTCGTCATGCTTGAATGCCAATGTCTCTCTCCCCATCAGGTTGTGAGACTCATGACACTGAAGTGATGAACTAACTGACTTTTTATCTCTCTCTCCTCTCCACGACTGTTCCTCTCTAAAGGACCTAAGTGCATTGGCCAAGGAACTCAGAGAATTGAGGGTCGAGGAGGGCAGCAGACCTCCAGTCAAGGTACAGTGACATTTATAGTAGTAACGATGATTTTTCATTGTAGTCCTGGCTTATAGAGAAAAACAAAACAATAAAAGGATTATTTTCATTGTCGGGCAAAAGGGTGAGATGACAGATCTTCATGTCAGGTAAAAAAGCAACAACAAAAAAACAGTCATATTATTAATATCATTATTATAATACTGTTTGAAGGATGGTAGGGTGCTTGAAAATGATGGTTGAAAAAATGAATACAGAAGTTGGTTGAGTAATTGCCCTGTTAAGTTTAAATTCAATATAAGACACATTGTGTATTCCTGAGGTTGAAAGCACATGATAAATGCATTTGCAAAGCTGTTTTTTTAAAATATTTTAAACCATATATTGCATCCATGTTTGCTAGGTGGAAGTCTTCTTCTTCCTTGCCTTTGTACTTTGTACTTTGTACGTTACTGCCTGCTGATCAGCAAAATGGCGTGAAACCAGTGGCAGGAATGTGCAACACGATACAGCCAACTCAGAGGCTTTCTGACCAATTCTCGCTATTTTGTCTCTATTTCTTGCGTTCTAATAAAGGTGACGGACTACTCGTCCTCTAGTGAAGATTCAGAGAGCAGCGATGAGGACGGGGAGACAGTGGGGCATGATGGGACTGTTGCTGTTAGCGACATCCCTCGCATCATGTAAGTTGTCACCTCTGCTTTTGTTTTCCCTCTCTCTGTGTCTTTTCCTTTTTTTCAAGCCGGACTTGTCAGTATTAATTTGTGCTGAGATATGCATATCTTTGGAATATGCACCATGCCAGCAGCTTGTCAGTATAGTTTTGGCAGAATTGTTTTGTAAATAATCGTGTGTGTGTGTGTGTGTGTGTGTGTGTGTGTGTGTGTGTGTGTGTGTGTGTGTTGCAGGCCAGCAGTGCAGAGCAGTGGTGAGTCGTATGGAGGGCTGACAGAGGACTCTCTGGGAGATGCCTATAATAGCTCCAAGGACAGCACTCTCGTGATGAGAGAGGTGATGAATGTGCACACACACACAAGCCACATTCATTTAGAGAGAAGGTCATGAAAACTAACAGGGGAAATACTGTTTTTGTTTATATTTTACTATCAAACTAGACTCATTTTGGGGCACCCTGGTAGATCACCTGGTTGAGCGTGCGCCTATGTATGAAGGCAGCGGTGCCGGTTCGAATCCGACCCACGGGCCTTTGCAGCATGTCTCTCTCTCTCTCTCTCTCTCTCCCCCCTTTCATGTCTTCAATTGTCCTATTGAATAAAGTCAAAAAGCCCTTAAAAATAATCAGCAAAAAAACTGGGCTCCTTTTTCTTCTTTTATAGGCTCGTAATCTTCTTCTGTCCTCACTTTCTTGTCTCTCTCAACATTATATCTCCTCTTTTCTTTGTTTCTCAACTCTTTTGTCCCTTTGTTTTTGGTCTCTCAGGCAGAGGAGAGGAGGAGAGGTGGCCACACTGAGAGTAATGGGTTCGGGAATCACAGTAACCATGGTAACCTCCCTGACCTGGTGCAGCAGAGCAACTCTCCCTCGGCCACACCCACCTCAGCCCTGCAGGAACTGGGCGACATGGCTGAGGTCACTCACACACACCCAACACACACACACACACACACACACTCTAACATCTATGTATAAAATTATGTTAAAAATCTACAAATTCAAATAATATTTTTTTTTGACTTTTCTTGCTTTCTTTCCAGCTCAGATAAAAGCTGGATAAAGCTTTTTTCACATAATTGCATAATATATTTGTTATATTTGTCAAAACCAAAAGTATGCAAAGCTAAATATTCCTTGGTATAAATTCAAGCAACTCTGGTAAGTTTGTTAATTTTGGGTTTTCTGTCTTACAGTTTGGTCTGGGCGGATCCAAAGCGTCCTTCACCCCATTTGTTGACCCACGTGTCTATCAAACTTCCCCAAGTGAAAACGACGACGACGACAACTCCGCGGAAGGTAAAAAAAAACAAACAAAGATGCATAGGAAAGCTATGGCCACCTACGTGTTTTACTGTACATATTCAACCTTTTTTTTTTACCTGCTCACCGTCCAAAAACTCCAACCAGTTATATGTTTCTTTGTTTCGTCATCTGTCTTTTCTTCTATGGCATCCCAGCCATGTTTGCTAATGAACTGCTGAGGCAGGAGCAGGCCAGACTGAACGAAGCCAGAAAGATCTCTGTGGTCAACGTCAACCCGACCAACATCAGACCCCACAGCGACACCCAGAGATCCGCAAATACAAGAAACGCTTCAACTCTGAGATCCTGTGTGCTGCACTCTGGGGTAGGAGGGAACATCTTTCATCTCCCTTTTATAAAACAAAAACATTTGAATGGTCCTGAATATCTAAATCTGTGTTTCTGACTCTTGGGTGTATGTGTGTGTTCAGGTGTGAACCTGCTGGTGGGGACAGAGAATGGTCTTATGCTGCTTGACAGAAGCGGACAGGGAAAAGTCTATAACCTGATCACCAGGCGGCGCTTCCTTCAGATGGACGTGCTTGAGGGGCTCAATGTGCTAGTCACCATATCTGGTAGGACTAACACACACACACTCACAAAACACGCACATTTGAAAGTGCATGGTCCTATACACACGCACCCTTCTCCAGTGTATCTGAACGCAGATTATAGCTCATATCAAATAATCTGCAAATGCATCTCAGTTGCTTCCTGTTAAGGAAGGTCCTGAAAATGTGTTGCTATCTCATCTCTACATTTGGATAGTTTGGTGTTGTGCCCTCAATGCATGTTATGTGTTTTTAGACATTGATAGATTTGTTTTTTTCTCTTAAAGATGAATGATGTGCACCATCACATGTCATGCATTTGGTAAATAGTCGCAAGGATTTCATTGAAAGCAAAATAAAGTAATATTGAGAGACTATTTCATTCTTCTCAAAGAATGAATGCACGCCATCTAGGTCAGTCGCAATTACCTGGTAACGTGGCATTGTTTGGGCTGTGTACAGCCGAATAGGTTTGCGGGTTTTGGGACTTGCTTCCTGTAAATTCAATCTCATTTCTCTTTCTCCCTTTGTCCCTCCTTTTCTCAGGGAAAAAGAATAAGTTGCGTGTCTACTATCTGTCCTGGCTGAGGAACAGAATTTTACACAACGACCCAGAAGTAGAGAAAAAACAGGGTTGGATTACAGTTGGGGAACTGGAGGGCTGTGTGCATTATAAAGTTGGTAAGGAACTGTATATGTGTACATGAATGAATACATTAATTTGGATTACACGTGCAACGGCTGATATTTAGGCTGGATTCTGACTTGGCCTGAGCTGAAATTTTCTAAACAGCTGGGGATGTGTAAAATTGTACATACGGGTAAATGCATCTTACCTTTGCTACCAGTTACTCTGTTATTGTTACCAATTAGATAGTGTTGTGTTCTTAAGGGAAGTTGCTTTATAGACATATTTATTTTTTTTTTTTGTCATGTTTTCTTCACATCAAATGCATGATATTTAGACCAGTAAGGAAAGTGGGGACAGGGTTTATGATAAATGTGTTCCTAATGTTAAAAAAAGATGTTAGATGTATCATCTTCTTAATATATCACATTTTATGTACAGTATGTACTTCAGGTCAGAATGCCAAAGTATTAAAGGTGCTGTAAGCGATGTCACGCGTGTTTTAGGCATTTGTTGTCACAAACATGTCCTCACTATCCACGAGCTGCCTGTCCCCAGAACACACTGTAAAAAAACGCGTCTCTGTAGACAGTACAGGGTCTACAACTGGCAACAACAACAAACTGTGTCCACCTGCACCACGAAGCGTACTCAAGCAGGGTTCCAGCATTCCAGCCAATAAAAAACAAGAAGGATTTGGGGGTGGGGGTGGGGGGTTAGTGCACAGAAGGGAGGAGGGAGGGGGAAGCTAGTCTCGTTTTCTTTGAAAATACTTTGAACGTCAACAAGAAGTAACGTCACCCGACATCGCTTAGAGCACCTTTAAGGTTCAGCTGTTCATGTCTGTCACTGTGTAAGTGTCTTTGTCCTGTTTCCAGTAAAATATGAGAGGATAAAGTTCCTGGTGATTGCTCTGAAGAACTCTGTGGAAATCTATGCCTGGGCTCCCAAACCCTACCACAAGTTCATGGCCTTTAAGGTACACAAGCACAAACATGCACAACTATTTTATATTAATGGACGGCCGTTACATTCAAGCCATTGTCAAATGAGTTGATACAAAGCCAATGAAGACTATCAGCTCCAGAAACATCTCTCTGTATTTCTCAGCATGGCTATGTTTGCAAAATGGTGTAGTCAGGTGACTTTTAGCACACTGAAGCTCAAGTGAAGATAATGACCTCTTCTGAAGAGTCCATCATGTTTTTTTTAATGCTCAGCGTCCTCCTTGGCTGCTAGCAAATGCGTTGAGGAGGGGTGGGGGCCGTGCAATCACCGAAGGCTTGCGTCATGTTGACACGCCAACAGTTGTCATCACTTAGAATTAGTGCTGTCAAACGATTAAAATATTTAATCAGCATTAATGTCATAGTTAACTCGCAATTAATCACACATTTTTATTTATTCTAAATGTCCCTTCTTTTTTTTTTTGTCCAATTATTTTTTTCTCATTTTAATGTTCTGATCAACATGGAAAAGTGGATCGGAAAACAACATTGGCATATAGCCTACTGTAGTGTTCAATTTCACACGTAACATTCTCACTTGGAGCAGTCATTCACACTCTCGCAAATAATCTCTCACACAATTTAACACACTGTCCAGGGTGAAAACAATACATTGTCGAGAGGGGGGGGATTTGGCATCAGCTGTTTATGAGGACTATGGTTAACTGGTCCTCAGGTCTCTGCAGGGAAAATCCAGGCAGATAGCTAGACTAACTGTCTAATCAGAATTTTCTGTTGCACGACAAAAACAGCTTTTGAACGTACACATGTTCCACCAAAACAAGTTCCTTCCCGAGGCTATTTTGCAGCGGCACTGTGCGGTGCTTAGCAGAAACCAGTGCCCGTTTTTCTCCCATCCCGGTGCTGTGAGGACCAGCCAGACCCTCAAGATCTGGCATACATGTGTATGGTGTGACATACTGTACACACCATACACATGTACAGATGCAGAATGAATAGATAGACTTTCATTGGATCTCACGTTTTCCTACATTGGATCTCACGTTTTCGCTCTCCCTCTTTTTCAGTCATTCACGGAGTTGCAGCATCGTCCCCAGCTGGTTGACCTCACGGTGGAGGAAGGGCAGAGGTTAAAGGTCATCTATGGCTCCAGCGTTGGCTTCCATGTCATCGATGTGGACTCGGGCAACCCTTACGACATCTATATCCCCTCGCATGTGAGTGCTGTGCGCGTCTGAGTGTATATCTTAAATAAACGTGTTTTCTGAATAACGCTCTGTCATCGCCTAATGAATCTGAATGAAGAGACACACACACACGCACACACACACACACACACACACACACACACACACACACACACACAAATGATGTAAATCCCAGAAGGATACCAGTATTTTTTCAATCCTTCCTACTGTATTACCTGCTGATGTCCTCCTGTGCTAAGGTGAGCACTGACACACACACTGTCTCACGAGGATCGGCTTCTAGAAATATAATGACTTTTTCCTGACACGTTACCTCTTTGATTGATTTACTGTCATGAAAGTAAAAGATTGATGTGGGTGCTCAATTTGTCACATACTTTTGTTGCTAAATATGATGCATTAAGCTGTTAAGTACACAGCATGTAGCTCAAATTACTAAGCTTTTACAGGAATGTAAGTAGTAGCTGCTATAAAATTTCCTGGTAAGCGTTATTCTCAAGAAGACGTTGTATTCTTTTATTACTTGTTTTTTTCCATTGGCAGTATGCATTCAGGTTATAAATTCTAGTCACTCAATCACTCATGGAAGCCAGGTACACCATCAGTAGATGTCCATGTGCGTGCTTGAATGTAAATCAGTTTTGATACTTGCATGCAGATTAGTTTGTTCCGCGGTGGCTTAACTAATCGCATGCTCTTATCCGAATCAAGTTCAAGCTCAGTTCAGCCAATCTCTTGATTTAGTGGCAATATTTCAATAAATATAAACCCACTGAATACAGATGTAAGAACATGCAATTGTAGACAGTGTTCAATTGAGTCCACGCTTTACAGTGAGTGCCCCACAAGACTATTACAGACTAGTATTACTACAGAATATTCCACTTGAGGTGCTTGTCTTTTTTGCGATTTTTGCCTTTAATCCATGCTTCCCTTTTCTCTCCTTCCCTGCCAACTTCTCTTCCAGTGTGCCAAACAGATGAAGGTGACATCCTGCCATCCACCCTTTAGACTAGCTCAATAGATCTGTAGTAGAACCCCATAGTTGATACACAGATGTTCTACGTGTGACTATGTGCAGTACACTTCATTAGAGTAGAGATTAATGGACAATTTAGGGTAGAAACCGGTTGCATGAATGAATTCATCTTACCCACAGGAGACATCGAAAGGTTGTGAAAAGATGTATACTACTATTCTACCAGGGAAATGTTAAAGCATGCTGGAGTCCCAACACAAAAATGCTGAATTATTAATTATTAATCCTAATTCCACATATATTCATTAGATTCATTAGCATTACTTTCATTTGACCTGCAATTTCATTCAATGCAATATTCCAAAAACTGCATTTGACTTACCAATCAACAACACCACAGTACGATGTACTCCGAGTGGTCTTGTTAGGTTACGGTTCTGAGGTTTACATCTCGATACAATGTGTAAGTTGCTTCCTTAATGTGGTCAGAGTAAGCAGAATGGCACTACCATGTGCGTTCCATTTTTAAAAAGGTCTTGTGTACATGCAGTTTCCCGTGGGCTAAGATGAGTTTTTTTCATCCCTCATCACTCATTAATTTTACCGATATGATCTGTTGTTGTGCTCCTGAAGTGTTGTTTTGAGTCACACCTCAGGAGAGCCTGTTGTTCTGGCACAAATAATGGGGAATGTTCTCAGGGGTACACTTTGGGTAAAGTGCACAGATTCAAGTGTCTCATGTCTGTGTGTGTGGTACTGTTCCCAACTCTCCTGATACTGTTTCTCTTAATTAAGGTCAAAGGAAAGTGCAATAGTTTGTCCCTTCACTTATAATACAGAACAAGGCTTCTCAGACGACAAGCCAAAGTCTGAACCTCTTGATGCGCTGACGCCCCTGAAATTTGGCAGCCTTGTCAAAGTCCACAAAATTGCTCTTTAGAGGATTAAAGTATGCCAGTCGGTCCAGCAACAAAAAAAAGCCAAAGTCTATTGCATTACATGCCCATGATGAAACCTCTGTACTATGTTAATCTTCTGTAGATTATGATTACATTTGACAGATTTAATAAAAAGCCTCACGCGTGTGTGTTTGCGATAGATCCAGAGCCAGGTGACGCCCCATGCCATCGTGGTGCTCCCTAAGACTGATGGGATGGAGATGCTGCTGTGTTACGAAGACGAGGGCGTCTATGTCAACACATACGGGCGAATCACCAAGGACGTGGTCCTACAGTGGGGAGAGATGCCTACCTCTGTTGGTACGTCCCACCCACATGACTATTTCTGTTTATTGGATTTAAATGGATTTGTACACTGGAGTCATTAAAACATAAACTCAGTTCAGAGATTTAAAAGGTTTAAATAACTACAGTGGAATATGCTATTACCCCCGTGTGTGTGTGTGTGTGTGTGTGTGTGTGTGTGTGTGTTGCAATGCAGATGAAAAGTGTAGGGAATTCTCTGGTAACTGAGTTTATGGGGTTCATTGGAGGTTTAATTGCATTTGGAAATCAGTTTACAACATCGGCCTTCACATTAAGGCCTCCAGAGCTGCTGAGATGGAGCAAGGATAAGGAGGGACGGGGGAGCGAGGGAAAAAGTTTGCAAAAGATTTAAAAAAATAAACATGGATAGAGCTTATTGATGATCAGTAGTCAATGCACAAGGGAAAGTGAGGGTGTAAGACACAGGGAAAGAAAGCGAGATGGGGCAACCAAGAGCTTGAAAGTCCATCAAAGATATGTGTACATGCATGTGCTGGATGTATGAGCACTCTTTCCATAGTAAAGCATTTTACTGCCATCATGTGGCAGCCAGTGGTTTAACACTTTTAAAACAACTACTTAGGCTATTGCAAATGAATCTGGATTCTGCATGGGTTTATGGTGTGTTCTAATGGTATGTTATATATCATTGAGTTGTGGACTCAGTGATATAGAAATATATGTATTTATTTATTTTATTTTATTCTCTTGTGATTTCTCTTTTCCAGCCTATATCCACTCAAATCAGATTATGGGCTGGGGTGAGAAAGCCATAGAGATCCGCTCTGTGGAGACAGGTCATCTGGATGGAGTCTTTATGCATAAGAGAGCCCAGAGACTCAAATTCCTTTGTGAGAGGAATGACAAGGTAAAAAAAATAAAATGTAAAACAAATACACACACATGCACTCCCTGAGTTCTCAGTTATTCCTATCTGTTGCTTAGAAATGATTGGAGTACAATAACATCAACATTTAGAACAATACTTGAGCTGATCCTGCTGTCTCCAGTGGAGTGCTCTTAATAAGAGCACGTACTGTATGTGTGACAAAATATTAATAAAGTGCATAAACGCAAGTTGCTATGATTTGCCTAGATCTCACACAGGTCCCTTGGAACCAAAAAAGCAAACTTTTAATAATATGTCAGGTAACACATTTTCAAGTTCAGATAAAGTAGCAGAAGCTGTCCATTAAGTTTAACTTTTTAATTGGGAGTAAATTACACACAACACCAAATACAACACCAGATGTAAGCACAGAAACAAAAGTAAATGCAACAAAAGAGTTTATACCGGAAGGGCATATCTGCAGTTTCAGTAAAAGCTGACACTCACGATGCACTTCTAAATTGAGATGCATGAACATGATAGCCTTAATTTATTACAGATAACACAATGTACTTACAGAAAAGCAGAATTATTTGTGATCTGAGAAATTGTTATATTCAGAAAATGTTTCTAATATTCTCTCTCTCTCTAGGTATTCTTTGCATCAGTACGTTCGGGAGGTAGCAGCCAAGTTTTCTTCATGACCCTCAACAGAAACTCTATGATGAACTGGTGATGGCTCTTCCCACTGTCCACTCTGCCTCGCTCTCCCATTGGCCTGCCCGGCGACTAACCTTGGTCAATGGCACATCTGACAAACACTCCAGATTGACCGAGAGGCCACACGTTTTTACAGGAGAGACTAAAAACATGTAGAGGAAGAAGAAAAAAAAAGAAGCTATCGTAGAGAAAAACAACAAAGACCTGTTCTGAATGAAGAGATATTTTACCCTAGATTATGTTGTTGGGTCATGAAGAAGCCATCGTTACTCAACTGACTGACAAACTGGTGCCACTGACGATCAACATTCCCTTCTTCTGTCCCTGTCTGTAACTGTTTACCCGCTCTGTTTGTCTCCTCTCTCCTAACAGACCAGCGCATTCAAGTGTTCAACAGTTGTAGTAATACACTTTACACCCGCCTCCTTCTCTCCCTCCCCTCTTTATCCTTGACACCTTCCCTCCTTCCTGGTAGATGTAGTCAAGTGAGTCAATTGTTTGACACCCAATTTCTCTATAATCCCTACTTCCTATCTGCCATGTGTGGGCTCATTCCCGGAGAACGTACACCTCAGAGGTCGGAGGAATAGAAGAATAAGATTCAATATAAATTCAAATAAATACTTCTGAATATGAGGGCACCCGGGGGATGACAAATTTGCTCTGGATGTCGGCGGTGAAAGCAGACAGCCTGATTGATTTTCTTTCTCCTCTGTCACTCCCCTCCTCCTCCCCTTCCTCCTCACCATCTTTTCGGGGCCCTGAGTAAACTGAACTGTGATTTAGTGTTCAATCGCATTTCGCTAATAGAGATGCGATGAGACAATCTGCTGTTGTAGTCGGGTTGTCACAGTATGCAAAGATGATGTCTGTGTCGTCCCTTTAAAATTAAGTCACTAGTTCATCCTCTTTCCCTCCTTTTGTCACCCCCCCCTTCATCATCCCTATTACACACTCTTTTACTTTAAACTCTGAAGGTGCTGCATCACATATACTGTAGTATTGAATGAACTATGAGAGCATTCATTCTTTATACTTTTGTTCTTCTCTTGTTCTGTGGCTGAGTCAGTCTTTGTGACAAAATGTACAGCACATCTGTTTCTCTGGAGTGTGTGCGTGTGTGTGCGTGTGTGCGTGCTTGATGTTGAAATGATTACCATTCAAATCAAAGTTTAAATCAAAGTAGGACATTGAAATCAATGGCCAGAAAAGAGTAATTTAGTCTGTGCGCGAACCTTTACCTGAATGCGGTCAAAGCCACACTGAGTTTGTTTAAATGCAGATTTATGATGTTATCTTCTTAGTGTGAAGTTTATGAGTTGACGCGTCTGTACACTGAGCATTTAAAGATAGGCAATATTAGTTGTTGATTTGTTGGGAGTGTTCTTTTCTTTTTCTGGTTCTTTAACGCAGTAGTGGCGATTCATAAATGCAACCATGCTGCTGTGGGGAATATATAGATTCTTATCCTGAATACAACCTCAGCAGGATGTGAGCTACGATCCCAAATACTGTGTGCATGGGATAGCACTCATTGTTTAAAAAGGTGTCCTTTTGAATCATTCTCCTCCCTGATTGGTTCTTCTGGTTGTGGCTCCTAACTGTTTGTACTGGTCCTAGCATGATGTAAGCAAAAACAAAAATGGAAGCCAAAAGAGTCTCGCTCACGCTATAATTAAGAATTGCCTATACGGTTCATTTACACTGGTTTTTGTGTGTGTTATTGTTAAATTTAACACATTACTGATGATATTTGTCTCTTCTAACAGAGATGTACATTGACACATTTAAGACTTGTTTTTTATTTTTTATTTTAAAGAGTAACTGAGTATGGTATGATAAAACCATGCCATTTCTTTTTAAATACTTAGTACAGGTCAATCATTAATACATACTGTATTAAATTTATAACACTATTGAGTACTCATCCACATTGGAGAGCACTGTAATGCAGGTGAGTCTTTTTTTCTGGTGGGTATACGGCAGGTTTGACCTGCCATGTTGGTCTGTGGTTAACAAATGTTAAGTTGACACAAAAAAATGGACTCATTCCCAAATGATGTAATTATCAACTATACTCTTCTTTTTTTAATATGCAGTTTTCAAAACAGGAGATTTTTCACATCCACCCGGTAGCTGCTCCTGTGCAGCTTCAAGTTAGGTTCACCAATCTCTGTTAGAGGGAGCAGGCTAACGTTTTAGCAATAAGAGCCGAGCTGAAGAAAACCACTGTCTTCCTTGTGTGTGCATGCATGCATCTGTGTGTATGATTAATGAGCAAAGTGTGAATGGGGCATTATTATTATTATTATTATGTTTGTCTATCACGGAATTCACTCTTACCATTGGAAAAGGCTGATGGTCATTACACTGAGGACTCTCCTTTCAAAGACAAAACCACTGTATTCTTTATTCTGTTTATTTCTTGTTTTCTTTATTTTGGAAGAGCATTACTAATGTCCTGTTTTGGGATTTTATTTGTTTTGTAAAAGAGATGCTGTAAGAGAGAAATAAATTAAACTAGAGCATTATGCTTCTGGAGTTCTGTGTTTTTTTGTGTGTGGATGTGTTGGTGTCTTTTTTTTACTAAGTGTGCACATTCTATCAGTTTCGACCCTCAGACTTTGCCCATCTCAAGTATATCATTAACTCTGTGTGTGTGTGTGAGATGTCGAAATGTCAATATTACTATAAAAAGAATACCAACTTTGAAACTGCACAGCAACATTTACTAAGTGGCAGTATTTGAGCATCCCATTATTAATTGCTACAGACAGTATATCATATAATATTGTCCATAATGTACCAGCATGAAACAACACACACCTGAAGCCAGTGTTATCCATAAATTGAATCTAGACTCACTGTTTTTTTGCTTCCCTCCAATAGTAATGTGTGTGTTTGTGTGTTTAGGCAAAAATATAACAGACCTCTGCTCTGCTCCATTTATGTTTAAAAGTACTATCAGCACTGTGGATCTGCATGTGTGTGTGTACACGTGTTTGTCGATTGGTGAGTGCACCCGGCGTGATCGAGCCTAATAGCCTTCACTGATCATTACCAACCTCCTGGCTGACACTTTAGACCCATCATGGAGTCGGGAAAGGTAAGATAAGTCTTCGCAAATACATTCATTACATGCTTTTCAGGAAATGGTTATATACTCTATATATCTTTTCCATTCTAAATCATGTAAGCACTATTTGCAAACCGGTGGCTTGTCACTATATTGCTGATATTTGAAGCTTTGGGTTACATTTAGGAGTCAGACCTGAAGGAACAACCGGCTCTTTGATCGTCACTGTGTTCTGTGTTTGCATGGCAATAACTCAACTTGACCATAACGAGCTTTTTGTTGTTGTCTTTGCTGTTCTGTTTTTTAAATGTGTCTAAATTATGGTTATTATCCACTGTGATTTACCACAAGTTGCCCCTTTGAGGACATTGACATTTTCTAAAGTTTAAAGCATTGTTATTCAGGAGATTGAAATGAATTATTATTATTATTATATATCTGCCACAATAAACCAAACATATTTATAGCACATGCAACATGTTTCATTTAAGAATTAATTTGTAACTTAGGCATGTAAGCATTCATATGATTGTCTGATATAGTGCACAAAGCAGTAATAAATCAATCAATAATGTGGATAAAGTCTTTTTTTTGCATTTCCACGTGTATACTTTTATTTGTGACCGTGTACCATGCGAGTACAGCTGAGCGGCTCATGTTCTTCCTTGTGTGCATGTGCATGCTAGATTGTGTGTTTGTGCATGCATTCATGTGTGTCAGACATGATCTAAATGATTACTTTTCACTCCTGCAGCAGCTCACAGGTACATTAGCCCTGGCTGTGTTTGCAGCAGCTCTGGGGTCCTTGCAGTATGGCTACAGTCTTGGAGTCATCAACGCACCCCAGAAGGTATTTGCTCTACTTTAACACGGGCTTCGCTCACTTACTGGACCATCTTAACTGCCTCAGCATACTGATATTTGCATGCAAATCAGCCTGTCCGAATAAGCTTACTCCACCCTATGGCCTTTTGCCCTAGAAGACAAGTGTAACTACTCTGTATACACTTTTCTGCAGCACTGGAGATAATGTAATACTATGAGAGATCAAAGAACAGACTTACCTTTTCTCAGTGTCTAACAAAACAACTTTCCCCCAAATGTTTCCCAAGTGTTCTTATGTGTAATGATGAGTAGGACTTTGAGTGCCTCTCCACCAAACACATGTCTTGTGGAATGGCAGACAAGTCTGAATGTGATCAGACTACACTGTCCAGCATTGGTCATGAAGTTCGCTTTTATTGGCCCCACGGTGGACTACATGCCATTTCTGGTGTAGCATTGGACAATTAAAGCAATTACCCTTATGTGGATATTGTTCAGGACAGAGCGCATACAGCAGATCTATTATCTAGGTGATTTTCACGCATTTTCTTTTTAATTCAAAGGTTGTGATCTTGTTAGGCCAAAATGTGCCACAAAGCCTCCTCAGGCATCCATTGCGAATGGTCTTCATTCTTTACATATCAGCTTTGGTTTCTCTCCAACATTTAGAGCTTTATATCAGGGTGAACTTTTATCTTTATCTGTTAAATAGATGGACCTTTGTTTTAAGGCTGCATTGCTTGGACTTGACCAAGCAATACCACCCACCACTTTCCGTAATCTTGTATTGATAATGTTCTGTCTGTTCTTGTCTTTGCTAATAAAGCTAGCCTAAATAAGTCAAGTTCTCCACAAACTGGAGGTGTTGTATGGATGTACATCATTTGAGTTTTAGGGTTGATGTTAAGACCTGTTTGCATGCAAATATTTTGAGCTTGAGCTATTGTGGTAGTTGGTGGCCATATGGCAAAGGGTGGAGTGGTGGAATGTGCATGTACATTTCAAGGCAACTGAATGATTGGTCAAGCCAAATAGAGATTGGGTAAAGTTGACGGTATACTCAAAAAGAAGTTTCTGTTATGAACACGCTAAACTATGCAGGCTCCTTAAAACCCCAAAGTCCACCGCTACTAAAGGTTATCCTAGCCAGTAACAAAAAAAACCTCTGTCTCCCTTTCCCTCTGTGTTACGTTGCCTGGAGTAGGGTAACTGACTCACCTTAGACTCAGCATAGTTCGCATTCAGAAGACGACGACCGCTTTGGTGCTTAATTGGCTCCGTTCCTTCAGCATCCTGACGGACCAGTCCCACTCCTCCTTTTGTAGTAGCAATTCCAATTTTTAAAAAGGTGCAAAAGTTGTAGTGGGGGAAACAAGAACGTTTTTCAGTCCTTTGTCTGCCGAAGTGTTCTTCAGCTAGCAACCTCTGCCCTACAGACGTTTGCTTGAGGCCCGGTCTTGTCGACTCACCTCTAGCTGGAAGCAACTTTCTCAAAAATCACAATCATCCCACACACCTGTTACTAGAGGTTATATCACCATACAATCTCTTCCCCCTCATCTCACGTTAGTCTGACGCTGCCCACTTCTTGAAGGACCCCGACTAACCCTTGCCTAGCCTTCACTGCTGTTGGATACTATGAAAACACCAGCATACTCACTGCGACCCCTGGTCTGCTTATATATAGCCTAGCTATAGAGGACATGGTCAGTCACTGTCCAAGACTTGAGTACTCCATCACTGCCTAATACACACAAAAGCAGTCAGAAATGTCATCCAATTTCCGAGTCCTATTTCATGAATGCTTGAGTCTGATTTCATAAATCGTTGATTCCAAGTCTGAGGCATCAGTGCACGGAAAGCCAAGTCACGAGTCCAGAGAAAGTCACTCAAGTCCGAGTCCAGGACTGGAGTACTGCATGGAAGAATATTGCATGGATCAAATTTAATTGAACTAACATGGCAAAATGAAAGATATTTCTGCTGTCCTTTTCAACTGACATCTAAATGTGATGTTGTATAATGAATTTTAGCAGAATTTATCCATATATGTATGTGTGTGTGTGTGTGCATATGTTGTGTCTGTCTTTTGATCTGTGATTGTTCCTCATGATGAACCATTAACATCTCTGTCATAGGTTATTGAAAAGCATTACGGCCAGTACATGGGGGTGTGGTCGGAAAGGGTGGCTGTCCTGTCAGAAAACGACACAGACAAAAAAATGTTCTCAGAGCCGGGACAACACCCTGACGTGATCAAGTATTGGTCATTGTCTGTGGCCATCTTCTCCATTGGTGGCATGTTTTCCTCCTTCCTGGTAGGATTTGTGGGAGACCTGAAAGGGAGGTGAGAAAGGAAGGATAAAATAATATTGATACACTGCATGAAAGCATGAACATTTGCTGGAAAAGGAGCACCTGAGAAAAATGATGCTGTATGGAGAATGAGAAGCTGATGAGAGGAGGGATGTAGGCAAACATTATTTTGAAAAGACTTACAAGTTAACCAGCATCAATATGGAACAATGCCTAGGTACTCGTGTCTGTATCTATCATCTGTCTTTCTCGGCATGTCCCTTTGCCACCTTCCTATCTTTTTCTGTCTTGCAGGGTAAAGGGCATGTTAATGGTCAATTTTCTGGCTGTAGCTGCTGGACTGCTGATGGGTCTTTGCAAGATGTGGAAACCTCACATCATGGTCATCTCCGGCCGCGCTGTTATGGGCTTTTACTGTGGTACAGTAAAGCACATGTTGTAACCTTTAATTAATGATTTCGGCATTTATTTGGAAATCCCAATATGTATGGGTTATGAAAGGCAAGTTGTCCTTATTATCATTAGAAATATTCCCCTTCATGATCTTATTGAAAGCTAATTTTTTTGAGGAAATGAAAGAGGGTTCCAAAAATATTATAATATCATATTGTCACATATCCAGATGTTTGAAGTCCTCATGATGTGTGTGTTTCAGGGTTGACATCTGGGCTAGTGCCTATGTACATTGGAGAGATTGCACCCAAAGCTTACAGAGGGGCTCTGGGAACATTACACCAGCTGGCTATTGTCATAGGCATCCTAATCAGCCAGGTGAAATTCACTCACACACACCTGCACAGCGACATCTTTGCTTGAAGACATACCTGAACCTAAAACCTTAACTGTATGTGTGTTTGTGTGTAAATGTAGGTAATAGGCTTGGACTTTGTATTAGGTAATGATGATATGTGGCCCCTATTGCTTGGTCTGTCTGGAGCTCCGGCAATTTTGCAATCCCTTTTGCTGCCTCTATGCCCTGAGAGCCCCCGGTACCTTTACATTATTCTGGGCAAGGACCAAGAGGCTAAAAAAAGTAAGTTACACCCAGCAACTCTGTGTCATCCTTTCTCATTCTCTCTAGTTATCTCTTATTTAAACACTGGCTACAGATACTTTAAAGCAATTGTTCAGCTGTTTGGAAAATACACTTTTTTGAACAGAATGAAAAGATCAATTCTCGGAAACAGCCTGGCTCTGTCCAAAGGTTTGACCAAGTGCCACTTTGTTTGTTTGAAAGCCACGATGTCTCTCTCTCTCATGGGGGGGCCAAATTCTCTGGGTGGGCAAAGCAAAGAAAGGAGAGGTAACCTTGACCTGGAATTCCAGGTCATTCCAGACTGGCCCACCTGAGCTTTTATTTTCTCAAAGGCAGAGCAGGATACCCAGGGCTTGGGTTTACACCTATCACCATTTCTAGCCTCTGGGGCATAGGCAGGCTGGGGAAACGCATATTAATGTTAAATAACCTCATGAAGTAAAATTTCATGTCATGGGACTTTTAATCTACAGAAAACTGCAGCCAAGAAATATTCTGGCACACTAACACCAGTTTTTTTTTTAGGAGTGAAACCAAGGAGATATATGATAATACGAGATATATCTTGTTTGTTTGGAGGTGCTGGTAACAGATTTGTTACGGACAGAGCTGCGATAGTTGTTCCCACTTGTTTCCAGTCTTTAAGCTAACCTAAGCTAACCAGCTGCTTGCTGTAGCTTCATATCAACTCTCAGCATTGAGCAAATAAGCATTTTTTTTCTAAATGCAGAACTGTTAAATATATTTAACAACAATTTTTGTGTACTCTCTGTAAATTAAAAATGTATCATCATCTTTCCATTATGGTACTGCTACTTGTCTGATCTGAAAATATCTTCCACCAGTACAAACAAGTCATTTATACAGACTCCTGCCCTTTGTCGCCGTTTGCTCTGTGTTGTGTTGCAGGTCTGTATCGTCTAAAGGGGGCGTATGATGCAACTTTTGATCTGGAAGAGATGAGGAAAGAGAAAGAGGAGGCAGACAGGGAGCCCAGGGTGTCAATCCTTTCTTTGGTATGTCCCTATATAGAAAGAGGCTCACTTGAAATATATTATCAAAACTTCCTAAACATTATCTCTTGTGAATTTTACTTTACCTTTTCCATGAACAATTTTGGAGGCAATTGATGTTTGGGTTTTAAATAAATAAGGCAGATAAACTCTCTTTTCACTATAACTACAGTAGACGACATAAGTTCAGTGTAGCATTCCTCCTCAGGGTGGACCGAGACAATCTGTCAACCGTCCAAAATAATCAGCAACCAAAGTACACCGATGATCTCATGTAATGACTCAATGACAGTTACTATACTATTGCATGCGAAAAGTAAGTACATGTACATACTGTGAATTGTTTTTTAAATTGAAAATTGATTTTGAATCACATCTTGAGCCTAAAAATCAATATGGAATTGAATCATGAAATTTTGACACCAGAGTAACGCAGATAAAGACATATGTTTATGCAGTCGTACACCTTATTTATAAGCTCCTACTATAATTACTATAACTATTCTATTTATTTAAAATAAAAGGCTGCAGAGGAAGCCATTCCTCCGTGGTCCATGTGAAACCAAAAGATTTCTGTACTCGCAAAACACATTAAAGTATTTTTTTCATGCAAAATATGCAAATAATTACAAAAATGATCTTGTTTGACATGGCTATAGTAGTCACACTGTAGTTCACATACTCCAATAGTTCAAAATAAAGCAGAAGGACAGGAAAGATAGGACCAGAAATTCCCATCTGGTTACACAAAGTTAAACAAAAATGAATGTGTACGGTAGTTTTAGAAAACCATTGCAGTGACAATATCTTACTGTTTTACATTGCCATGAAGATCCGCTCCTCCGTGTACAGACAGCAGCTGGGTGTTGCCCTCATGATGCACCTCTCCCAACAGTTGTCTGGCATCAATGCGGTAAGTGGCAAATTAATTCCAACTTTACAACTCAACACACAACCTTTTCCTCATCTTATTCAGTTTGCTGCAATTGAACTAACATTTTAGTGATTTTGACATGATAAGGTGACAGGGAAATCCTTGTTCCCATGTTGGAGTATACTGTATGTGCACATCAGCAGTATCTGGGTTTTCTTTATGTCCATACAAATGCATAGCACAATCATAGCAATACATGTTTTGTCTTTAAGATCTTTTATTACTCTACGGCTATCTTCACTCCGGGCTGGTGTCGGTCAGCCAGTATACGCCACTATAGGAGTCGGGGTCATCAACACTATCTTCACTATGGCGTCTGTGAGTAAATACATTTACATGCATACAGATGCAAACACACAGACGCGTACGCACATATCATGTGCTGGAATTCACTTTTTGCTTGTTTACAGACACACCAGGTACACTTACATTTTTTGGTGATCAAATGTTTTTTGGGATTTTCTTAAAGGGAGTAGGGAAAACAAGAAAAACACAACACATAAAGCATACAAGTAGTACAGAGGATACCACATACACTTTCAATACAATTCAATTCAATTTTATTTATAGTATCAATTCATAACAAGCATTATCTCAAGACACTTTACAGATAGAGCAGGTCTAGACCACACTCTAGAATTTACAAGGACCCAACAGTTCTAGTATTTTCCTACAGAGCAAGCAACAGTGCGACAGTGGCGAGGAAAAACTTCCTTTTAGGCAGAAACCTCGGTCAGACCCAGGCTCTTACACACGCATGCACTCACACACACACACACACACACACACACACACACAACAACACACACACACACACACACACACACACACACACACACACTCTCACAAACACAAGCAGGTTTATCTGCTCCCTAGAGTGCGCTGTATGTTCTAGGTTGCACTGGTGGACAAGGCTGGCAGGCGCACTCTGACTCTGGTTGGTCTGGGAGGGATGTGCTGCTGTGCAGTTGCCATGACAGTGGGCCTCACATTGCAGGTTTGTTAAATTTAGTGTCACAGTTTTAGTCTGTCAGCAGTTTGAGCTGAACATTCATCTACCTATGGGACTGCCCAATTTAACAACATAGCAAGACAAAAAATGGACATAAGAATGGCATGCAACATGTTTCTAACTCATTACTCTTTCTTAGGCAGCATTTTAACATTTCAAGTTATACAGAAACTACCCTGACGGATGTGCTCTTCCCATTAGGATAAATACACATGGATGAGCTATGTCAGCATGTCAGCCATATTCCTCTTTGTGAGTTTCTTTGAAATTGGTCCTGGTCCCATTCCATGGTTCATAGTTGCCGAACTGTTCAGTCAGGGACCTCGGCCTGCGGCCATCGCTCTGGCTGGCTGCTGCAACTGGACCAGCAACTTCATCATAGGCATGACTTTTCCATATATACAGGTAGGCAGAAAAGACACACATACAGTACTGTCAACTCACAAAATCAGACACCCTGTCACTTCTGACTCCTGTCTTTTTTTCCTTTGTTTTAGAAATGGTTGGATTCTTATGTTTTCATCCTGTTTGCCGTGCTGCTTCTCGGTTTCACTGTGTTTATTTATCTTCGGGTCCCTGAGACCAAGGGCAAAAGCTTTGAGGAGATTGCTGCTGTCTTCCAAAAGGGCCGGAAAAAGTCGTCACAGAGCCCCAAGGACGCTACTGAACTGCAGCAGCTTAAAACAGCCACAGACGCTTAACACAAATGCTCTGTATTAGTGGGGTCTATTTGTATGTGTGTTAAAAGTGTGCAGCCATCTGTCAGTATTTCAAAGGTTTTAAGTATTTATGTACATGTATCCTTGTAGTAGTCTATTCTTATAATTACTTAGTGAATCAAGGATTTGTTTTGCACAAGATGACATTATCATAATGTAAATTGTCCGTTGTATAGAGTGGTGCTTACATTGAATCCAAATAAAAACTTTTATTGTGACCTAAAAGTTAAATTGCCAGACCCTCCTCCACAGCGCTGCACAGGAGGGTCTGGCTCCGTTTCGGGATGGGAGAAAAACGTGGTTTATTGGCTTTCTTTAAACCAATCACAATAGTCTTGCGCGGTGCTAAGTGCCGAGCAGAGCCACGGTGCCGCTGACAAATAGCTTTGTAAAGAAACTTGTTTTGGTGGAACGTGTGTAAGTTCAAAAGTTGTTTTATTCGTGCAACAAAAAACTCAGATTGGACAGATAGCTAGCTGTCTGGATTTCCCCTGCAGTTAACCATTGTCCTCATAAATCCATCGGAGTTTTAAACAACACAGAGAAAGTGGAAGGTAGCGACATCCGGCCGAAAATAGTGTCATCCGGCAGAATTTCCCACAGAACGAGAGCCATCACGTAAGTGGATGACTAAAGTGGAGTTTATCATTATGGAATTACATACCTATTTGTATCTGAAAGCGGTTGCTGGTATTGTTGAATGAAGCCCCGACTCAGCCTTTTCCCTCAGCTCTACTGAGCTTTATAGCGTCTTTTATTGATATGGTTTGGGTTGACTTCACTGCTCTCATAGCTTTGTTTTTTGGCCACAGCAGCGGGGAGCTGTTTTCATCAAATAAGGTCAAAAAAAAAAAAACTACTGTTCACTACCTGCCCAGCACTAAACAGAAAACAGACAAAGTCCAAACTATTTTTGGCCACTGCAAAAACACAACTCCAGATGAACATTGCCCTAAGCTTGCTGGATTTGTAAATAGGCAACTGTTGACGGGGAAATGTGTCACTGTCTTGTTCACAGCTTGTTTTCTGATGGTTTAACATAAAAAATAAATTTTAAAAACTAGAACTGTTGAATTAGTGCATCACGAATGTAATGAGTATTTGTATTTGCAGACCTTTAAAGAGAAGTATTCCTCTAGTAAGTCTTATGGCGGTTTTCCATGACATGGTACCTGATTGACTCGGCTCGACTCGGCCGCAATGCCCGTCCTCCTTTTTCCATTGCAGATTACCACCTCAGGCGAGCGTGGCTGGTCGTCATGGCAGGAAACTGCCGTGACCTAACGCAACACACACACAGAATGTCAAAGGTGTGTTGTTTTTGATTCTCGGCGTGTTGCCACAGCCAGAAGTCACATTTAGTTACAAAAGAAGCTGGAGGCTGTAAAAAAAAAAAAAAAAAACACTGCTGGATAAACGGCGGGACACCCCCCTCTGTTGCTAGCAATGATGACGCAGTGATTAGTGACGATTCTCTCCAACCAATCAGGAGTCGACAGGTTTTCACATCACCAGGTACCAGGGATTTTTTTGGGTAATGGAAAACCGAAAAAGGCAAGCAGGTACCATGCAGTAGAAAAACACCATTATACTGTATAGCAAAATGTTGCTCACCACATCTGGACATTACCTGTTAGTCCACCATTTTCAGTCTTTAAATATAATCATATGCTTACCTTTAGTCAAATATGTGTTTTGCAGTCCATCTAGCCCATGTAGGCTGAGTCTTTGGCAGCAGCCTGGGTTCAAATCGACCTTCTCTTTCTCTGTTGATGTACTGTCTAATAAAAAGGGCAAAGAAAATAATGCTCATTGTTACTTTACTTGAATGTTTGGTATAATGTAACCACACAGAGTTTGACACTCTAAGGCTGTTTTCATCTACTGAAAGAGGAGAAAGTTTCTCCATGCTCACCTTAAACCTGTGTCCAAGGCATGTATGCACAAACATTACTTTCTCACATCACAACTATAGTTCAAGTAGTTCTACCAAAATGACACTATGGTACCATAAAGGGTCTCTGTTACAATTACATTCACAGATGTTTTGTGTTCTGGAGGTATATATAAAAAAAATCCTTCTCTTAAAAGAAATGAAAGAAGTAATTTAAAATCTCATGATAAATATAAGAAACTATAATTATGTCCAATTTCAAAGATGGGAAAAGCATGGAAGAAGTAGGCCTGGCCTATTCATATCCTCTTGAGTAAAAGTAGCAATAACCCACTGTACACAAAACACTCTGCTACAGTTAAAATTCCTTTAAAATGCACTTGAGTAATAACAAGTATTAACACGAAATGTAGGTAAAGTTTGTATCAGTTTGTATAACATTCCCAAGCCCCTCCCCTTTCCACGCGCCTCTTCCTCTTCGCCTGCACTTCCTGCTGTAGAAAAGCTCTACGCATGCGAAGTGATTCTTCCTATTTGGGGTAGAAAGACACAAGGTAAGTAAGACGTTGGGGCTTATAAGTAACATTTTTTTTGTTTTACATTGGAGCTAACGTTAAGAATCCTATTGTTTTGCGGTATAGAGACGAACTGTATAATACTAAGTGGTATTTGTCGTCTTGGGAAGTTAATCGGTAACTTAACGTTGGCTAAGTGAGAACACGTTTGGTGTGCTATTGAAAGAAGTTTGCAGAACACTTAAGCTAACCGTAGCAACAGTATCATTAACCAGTCGCAATCAGTGTGGATTGTGTTTGCATGTTAATTTACGGTAGCTACCGATGACCAGAAACGAAAAAAGATGGGAACCTAGAGCTAGCTTAATGTTATATTAAGCTTTAGCTAGCTAAGCTAACGTTGCCGTGTAAGATTTTGCTCATATGGCCTAACGTTAGCTGCCACGTTGATGGTGTTTGCTAGCTAGCTAGCCAGCTAGTATTCTAACCTAAGCTGCCCAACGTTAGTAACTCTAACGCACACTTAACACCTCGTAGATTTCTAAATCAAGGCGATAAACTAATGCGGCAGCTAATTATTAACTGACTCGTTGGGTGTTTCCCCCGGACAGTGTGTAGGCCAACGTTAGCTAGCTAGCTAATTCAAAGAGAATTCGGGATGACAGCAACATGGCGTAGGAAATGCGTAACATCAGCAATTCACATTAGCTGTTAGCTCTTTGGATAGTTTGCCAGTGACATAGCAATGTTGCTCCACCTTGGATAATTGTCTGTATATTACATGAGTATGGGAAATGTTAAAATTAAACCTTATGTGTATCAACCTTGTAAAGCTGATATCCAGAATGTCTAATCAGAACACGTTTATCCAATTTATTGCGTTACTTAGCTACGTCAAACAAAGCAGCAAAGAACTTTTATTTGCAATTTCAGGTTATTTATTGTAATGCACTTATGGCCCAACCACTCTTGACTTGCTTTCTGACAGCTGTTCTTGGCAACGGTCCTAGTTCTGTTTACAACTTAGTGTTACAAATCTGTGCTCCAAGCTACCACACTACAAAACACGGATTATTCTTCTTTTAATATTACTATTGGTTTTTAATATTATTCCACACACATAATTAAAGCGTATTGGCAATGCTGCAATCGCAAACATTTGTTTGTTAAAGTGGTTATTTTTGCTCATTTGATTTTATTTATTTTTGATATAGAACAGCACATCATGACGGATGTCGATTTCCAAAGTGGGGATTCCGGGGCCTCTTCAACGTACCCACAGCAGTGCTCTGCATTGAGGAAGAATGGCTATGTCATGATTAAAGAGCGTCCCTGTAAGATTGTTGAAATGAGTACCTCCAAGACTGGCAAGCATGGACATGCAAAGGTAAAACTTCCTTATGCATCCTTTTTAAAGTGATGAGCTTTAGAGACTTTTGCGATATAGCCTGATGTTTTAACCCCAGATGCTTAATTGGCCTGAGGCCAGATCTAATCAGTTATTTTTTTTTTTTCAGGTTCACCTTGTAGGAATCGACGTCTTTACACAGAAGAAGTTAGAAGATATCTGCCCATCTACCCATAACATGGATGTCCCAAATGTTACAAGAAAAGATTACCAGGTGAGATGACCATGGTAGATATCTGTTAGTGTAACCTGTGGCCACCAATAACTCTGCAATATTTGCAGTGTATACTTGACATTTTGTCAGTTTGTACTGGAAGCCAATTTAAAAAAAAAAAAAAAATCCTGGCCAATATCGGGTGTTTTGTAGGGCTCAAAGTATTCTGGCACCGTGCCGGATCTTCGGTGCGCGGCCGTGAGGAAAAGTAAATAAAATAAATTTGGGAACTTGAATGCGGTTATATATTTTCCAGTCAATTGATTTCACTTACCAATCATATGAGAGGAACACAACTCTAACGCAAAGCTTAAAGTACTCTGGGGAATGGCTATTTTAGAAAAAATAAATTCAATTTGTTGGGATTTGTTTTTGATGTGCTAGGTTTAACCAATGAAACAAGTTATAGCCAATCAGATGCAAAGTAGGGAAAATTCTTAGTCGAGAAGCAGGAGTGCGGTGTGTGTGTGTGTGTGTGGTCTCCGTGTTACCACGGCTAAACAAAATGTAGAAACGGCCTTTAGTTGAGAAAGGAGTTAAAAACAAATGGCGCTGGGCATGAATAGAGGACCAGGGAGGAGACAGTAAGCACCCGCTGCAGCGTATGGTCAAGGAAGATACTCGCTGGACGGCAGCACCGGGGAGAAAGTGCCTGCTAGTCACAAAGCTTCGTTCTGTGCACTGTCATACGAGTACGTTGCCGGCATCTACGGCTTTTTAATAAATGTACATGAAGCAACTAATGTCAACATGGACAAAATCATGAATGTGCTAATTTGTTTTTTTTGATGACCTGGCCAAAGTAACAACACAACATCTAGAAAGATGTTTTCACAATGTTTCCATGTAGAATTATATTATTGCACTATGAAAATCTACATTTACTCTAAATTTAATATATGGTTGGAAGAAGGAAAAATGTATCCAGAACTTATAAATACTTATAAATAACTTTTATTATTGTGTGACGTAAAAGGACTTTAACTGTTTTGCTAGTCAAATTAACTTTAATGAGTGCATATTGAAACGTTGTGGACCCCTTCCAAAAAAAGGTTTCATTCACTTTCAGCCTTGGTTTTGGCATTTTTGTTTGGACCACCAGTGCATCCATTTCACTTTTTTTTTTTTTTTAATTTGATATAACCTAATACTTATAACCTGTGATGTGAGAAAATAAATGCTCTTTCGATAGCTTTTAAATGCATCAGAGCTGGGCTGTCCCTTCATTAGTTGTGAAGGGATATACCGAACTGGTTGAACGGGTTCTTAGCCAACACGCTTTCTCTGCTGTCCTGTTAGACGCCTCCTTTGGGATGCAATACTGTCTAATAACACATGTATTGGTGGGGAGACTAGTTTACGTTTTTGGGGTATTTCTTTAATGTTTTAATTTTCAGCAATGTGCTGTAAAGTCTCTTATATTTTCATATGGCAAAAGATTTTTCTAAATGACATTTTTCCTTTAGTGTACTTGTGCAACACCCACCATGTCATTGTTCCAGGGTCTAAGAAGTTATATGTGGGTCGGTTGTTGGCAGTGGCCGGTAAAATCGCCAGGCCATCAATTGTTTTGACTGATAGATGAAGTTCACTGAATTTTAACCAATAAACAAAACGTGCACGCATACACACCCACTCGTTTATCAGCTTCACTACCTTGGGGGAGAATGGCGGTGGATGCACTTGAAGCAGACTGGTGTTTTTGAGCAGGGGAGAAAATGTTTTGATATTCTATTTTTGCACGTAGGCAGACATTCATGTATGCACATGCATGTGTACAGTGAAGAAACTGGGCTTTCCCAAAAGCCCTGGTGTAATTTGACTATTGGAATTGACCATGTAATGTAAATGGATCATATATTGAATGGCATTGTTCTTTAAATGTTATGCCTAAATATTAATACAATATTAAGTGTGTACATTTTAAAAGTGGCAGATCAAATTTGAGTTGCAGACTTGCCGATCTAAGGGCCATGCAGTGAAAACGCTTAATTTCAGACCCTGCATATTCCACAATCACTTGGGTGGACAAATGTTTTTTGACATCATCCTAAATGGGCCTTTTTAAATGGAGTACATGACATAAATTTGTTTTGGAAGCTCTGGGCCAGCTTCCAATGGTGCTATTGCTGTACTGCTCCTCTGCTTTGGATTAGGTTGACTGGTGCTAGTTATGCTTTAATTTCTCTCTTTCTCTGCCTGGTGGCACATTTAGGTTATAGACGTCTCCGAAGGATACTTGTCCCTGATGGATGATGGTGGAAATACCAGAGAGGACCTTAAACTGCCAGATAACGAGCTGGGCAAAGAAATCGAAAAGAGGTTTGATAACGGTGAAACTTTTATGGTGAGTTTCTATGGCTTGAGGGTGAAAAATAAAAATGTTTTACCAGTGGCCAAACTAGAATAACTGTATGGTTAATATCTTTTTCGTTAGTGTCTTTTCACGTGTTGCATTTCCATTAGTAGTGGGGGGGGATGGGGGAGTTTTCTCCATTGCTTTCCCTTTGGGAAACATTACTGAAAGTACTATAATGATGTTATCATACCTTTTCCCTTGACATTGCATGATTTCCGATTACTGCCAAAAATGAACAATCATATTAGTTAACACAGCCTGTAAAGTTTTTTTTTTTTTTAATTATTAAATGGAGCTAGTTGGGCTAGTTTCTTTAAATGTATAAATGGGACCTTTTGTCAAATACTGCAGAAATAAAAACAAAGCATGTTGTCCCAGGTCTTACTTTCCTTCTCCTTTTTCAGGTCTCTGTGCTGAAAGCCTTAGATGAAGAAATGGTGGTTGGCACCAAGGTTGTGTCCTAATGTGTCCAGGACGACGCTGGAGGACCTTCCAATCTGTTCTCCAGTATGGCTTTGAAGCCTCGCCAAAGCTACTGGCCTTCTCTTCCCCCCCACCCATCCCCCCACCCCACCCACACACCTCTCCACTAGTTTCCCTGCTGGTCCACTGAAACCTGGAAACTGGACTGGGTTAGCTTCTTCAACTTTACCTTGGGGGGTCAGGGCTGACTGACATTCTCTTCAATCAATGAAGTTATCAACCTGTAGCCGTCACAGCTTTACTTTGCAATGGCTACTGAAATTATTCCGGCAACTCCTAACATTCCAGCATTTCATAACATTGTATGGGTGACCTTTTTCTGTGTGCATTACTTTTTAAATCCTGCAAATTGACCTTTTTTCTCTTTGACTTAAGTTGTCTGTGAGTCATGTATTTTAAGGATTGTTTACAGTTGAGATGCTTCACCTTGCTTTCAACATAAATCCCCCCTCCCTAAAATAGTTTTCTCTAAAAAAAAAAAAAAAAAAAAAAAAACTTCATTGATGGTTGGAATATGCCTTTCTGCCTTTGACAATTAAAACATGCATGTACATGCACACTTATAATTGACTTGTATACACATGCCCTAGCAGCTATTAAAATGTAAACCGCAAACATTTTATTTACCGGGTGTCAATAAGATCGTTCTTTTGTAGCAGGTGTCTGGTGTCAGTTGTTCTGAAGCTGAACCCACCTGGAAAAGGGTGGCTGGCTGGCTGTGGCCATTTTCTCTTCTATGCTTTTCAAACAAATTTTTTTTTCTTTCACTTGAGGCCTTTATAAGCGGCAAATGTATTAAAACTTTTTTTTTTTTTTGGAAGAACAAAACACTGAAAACCTTAATTATTAGCAACTTCAGTGCAAAAAATTCTTAGCATTCAGTTGTGGAAACCAGAAACATTTCATTTCTTAGACATAGTCAAATCTAGATGGTAGTTCTGCTGTGGGTAATCTAGTCTTGATGTTATGGAAGACATTGGTGCTCAAGAACAGAATAGATGAGGGTTATAGTTTAGGTTGTGGTGTGGGGGGGCAGTATAAAGTAGTTTTTGGGGTTGGTAGTTCTGTTTCCAGTTAAATGGGATTTTTAAGCATTTTGAGCAGAGTTTGCACTTAGACGGATTGTGGCTCAAACATTTTTATGAAATAAAAGTACCAATATGGTGACTGGTTCTCTACGTCTACATCCACACAAAACGTATTGGGGACATCTGGTAATTGTAAGAAAATCAGAATGTGTTTACATGCACTGCATTAATGTGGTTGCTGTAGAATCTGCCTTTACATGCAGATAGTCCGTTTTCTTCTCTACCTCCTACCGTAAAATTAGTCATAAATGTATTTGCAGTATATTTCAAGCACAGCAGCCTGAGTTTCTTTTCCAAGTTTTTCTGATCTGAGCATTTGCACTGATGGTGCAGCGAGGAGCGTAGACTCTAGTGAAGTTTCAAGATTGCATGTGTTAAGAAATTTACAGATAACCTGCTATTCAGCTATAGAAATTCCTTTAGACTTGTTTGGTTTTAGACTGAGTTTGGATTTTAGCTGTCTTCTGTTGTCATAGCAATACTTTTCTTATTTCTATTTCCTAGTTTTGGTTATGATCCTGTGCTCTTGTTAAAAAAAAAAAGTCAGTGAAGCGTATATGTTGTCAAGAAATTTGATTTCTCTAGCAGAAATCCCTTAAGTGTTAACGTGACATTTTGTTTGATTACTGCCAAAAATCGACAATAATCAGATTAGTTAAATACGTGGAAACACACTCATGGGAAGGTATTTTGTCCAGCTTTCAAATTGACCTTTGTACAATCGGTCTCTTGTTCTGTCAGTCCAGTTGAAGTATTTTTTCACTTCTGTCCAAACACCAACGTGTCACATGGAATGTTATGCGTGATAACTTCTACAATAATTTTGTTTCAACATTCATTTCTTGTTCAATGTGTGGTTTTCCCTGAAATATTTGTTATGAGCTATGGCATCACAACAGTGGCTTCCAATGCAGTTTTTTTTTTCCCCTCTTGGCCATCTAGATTTTCACTTATGGTATAAAACGGTACAACAATAGTACTCTGGACTGCAGGGCCAAAAGGTAAAAGCCAGATAACTGTACTCATTGTGCTGGTACATTTCAGTACTGGTAAATTTCATATTGGGTATTCATTTCTTTAAGCAGGAGGGGAAAATATTGACTAGCAAATGAACGATTTAAAGGCAGCAGGATAGTAGAAGCGTTGACTTGTGGGACATAACTGACATTCAATGTCAGGTGGGGGCACACTCAGGCAAGAATACTTGGGGACTCCCTCCCAGCTTTTATGAGCAAATAAATCCTCTTACACAGGGGCGTAGCACAAAATTCTGGGCCCTGTAGAAAGGCATTTTCTATGGGCCCCTCCCTGCATCCACAGCTATTAACTTTGGCATATTTTTGGGCCCTCATATGAGGGCTTTAGATACTCTCCCCTTCCCCCATTTGAGAATATGTTTAAGAGAGATGTCCTGTAGTGGTTGGTTTCACATGCTGATCTAGGATCAGAGGCTGCTTGGGATACAACTGCAGAATGACTGAGGCAAGTGTCCAGGGCATTTTCTCAGGGCTCCAAATAGTGTTATGAAATGGGTTACCTTAATGGTGTCAGCAGTGAGGAGAATCACTGATTAGAATTTTATTTTTGATTAATTTGAGTCACCAGTTATACTATTCTGGTATTGGAGATTGTGACATTTTTTATTTTCCCCCTTGGATTTTCTCTGGTGCCTCTCATCAAAGACAGTGTGTCCTTCACATTGTTGAAATGTTCATTTGTATATCCAGAACACAGGTACAGTGTATTGTGGTAAAACGGAGAGTAGGTGAATTATTCTTGTGTGTTGCTGGCGTATGGGTTTTAGGGTGTTTCCGCAGCTTGGCACAGGTCTCTATCTTCCTTTTGCTAAAAAACTCTTTCTGGGGGAAATCTAAACTTACGCCTCTTCTGGAACACAAAGATACACGGGCTCCTCTATTCTAACTAATGTATGGCTGCTGTCTTAAAAATGACAACTGTCTGTTTTTTTGTTGTATAGGCAAAATAAAGTTCATTCAGATGTTACTGGCTAAATTTCTCAGCTGTTTTCTCTTGTTTTGTGCAAAATGGCTTGATGTAATGCATTATAATTTCTTGTTTTTTGAGCAAGAAATTCTGGACCATTAAGCACAAGAACCAGTTACAATTACTAACTCAGTATAGTCACAAAAATGATCAACTGTCAGCATATTTGCTTAACAAATCAGTAAGAGGTTGCTTGGTGTTGACCTTAAATTAGTTTTTTCATACTACTGGAACTTTGTTGCTGTCAGTCAAGAATCTATGCCAACAGATCATGGACATAGAAAAAGACAATTGCAAAAGACAAGATACAAATGAGGTGAACGATGAAACGTTTTTAGTATATAGTAAAGCCATTGAGAATGCACAATGAATATTGTACACAATATTGTACGAAAAACAGTAGGCTACCATATTTTTATTACACAGCCAATGTTCCCGGGTCTGGTGGAGCCACCACATTATTAGGCTTTTAAATCAATATAGACATAATGTATGTAACATAGGTCATCATTTATGGTGCATATTTGCCACTTACCCCAGTGAAACCACATTTATGATCAGATGATCATTTTCGGTTTTTTTGAGAAAACAAGGAAATTCAATTACAGAAAAGTAAAAATAGAAACAAGAATGTTGATCATTATTGGTGCTTATTTCTTAGAACATGTGAAAGTGCTTGAAATGTAACAATTTTGTAACTTGTGGTATGTAATAGCATGATAGCAGGTGCAGAAAGAACACATGCATACAGACACAGCAGTAAGGAGGAGGACACAGTTAAGTTTCATAGCACCTACTGTACATACACTCGGGTCCAGTAGTTGTAGGCCTAGTAGTACCAGAACATCTCTTATTTGTAATGTGTATGGGGGGCTGGGGAGTGTACCGTGTGCAGTCATTCAAAAATAAGAAAGAAATTATAACGTAATTTTTTTTTTTAGCAAACATTCAAAAGGGTCCCACAGACCCGAACACCACACAAAGGATAACCTACAAATATTAAAGTAGGCTAAAGCTTAATTTTATGTTACAACGATAGAAACGAAACACGAGAGATTTTTCTACGATAGAGAAATGATTTTGTAACATAAAATTAGTCGTTGGCAATTAAAGGGGTTACTTCAGCTGTGAGGTGCCAAGTAGCTAATCTCGTAGCGATGCTCGTAGCCCTACGTGGAACATGTTTTCGTCAAAGACTTTAAAATGTGAAAGTCAGCCTTTCGAGAAAAAAAACAACTTAAACTTAAATGAAACAACTCGGTGCCCACCAGCGCCGGGATATCGTTATAAACCGGTACTCTGGTACAATAAATAGCAGGTCTATGTGGAATAGTTCTCCAGAAAGAAACGGCTAACGTTATGCTAGCTTATCAAAAACGACGCCTTTTTGCTTCCCGTGTGTGTTATTCTTCGAAAGGAATGGCACCTGGTCAAGAACATGTGTTTTAGGATGTCAGGCATCTTCCTGAGAGGATTGCCTAACATGAAAGCAGCAGTCAACGTGGTGAATTTGGCAAACACATAGAAACCCGAACGGCCATGGGGGAATGGAGCGGTAACGTTACAGCAAGTTGAGGAGAGCAGGTAGGCTACTGGCTCAGTCGGATTATCACCTGCGTTAAACTGTGGGAATGGAGAAATAACGCATTATACGAGATTGTGTAGCCTACTATTCTGGTTTGGCATCAGTCAAAGTAGCTCTACCATTTTTTTCCCCCACCTAAAAATGCCACTAAACTACTTCCTTTAGATTGCTTGTTGGCCTCAACCAATTTCCTTTTAATAAGAGTAAATATTTCGAATATCAATATTCAAGCTGCACCTATAAACCAAGTAGGCCCTTCCATAAAATCAATCAGTAAACCAAAATTAATCACATTTTGTTATGATCCTATAGTAAGTAAACTTTATTTATACAGCACCTTTCACAGACAAGAGGGGTCACAAAGTGCTTTACAGTAAAACAAATAAAAACAACACATAAAATACTAAGCCATATTGCTAGTTAAAAGCTTGTCTAAAAAGATGTGTCTTCAGGTGTATTTTTTAAAAGTTTCCGCAGAATTCAAGGAGGGAGAGAGAGACTCTAGTAGGCCTAGTAGCCTAGTAGCCTAGTGATTAAAATTTTAAAATGGACTCTTAAACCTACTGGTAGCCAATGAAGAGCCTTAAGCATCGGAGTGATGTCCTGCTGGTCTTCATGTCACAGACATTGCATTGAAGCCATAGTAATGCAGCAGATATTGTAGATTGCTATTCTATAAAGTACTGAAAGAAACTGTCAGTAATCGCACGATGCATTGATGTTAAATGCTCAATAGATGGCGGTGACACATCACTTTTGATAGCTGGGTTTTTTTTTAAAGTTTGTTATTGATCTTTTTTATCCATCTGTGTATCTAGTAAGATCTTGGATATTATGTAATTTCACAAGCTCAATTGCAAGTCAGAACAATAGTGGCAGTGGTAATGAAATTGGTTTAGAAAACAATGCACATGCTATGACATTTAAGAACCTAATGCACATGGACTAGCCTAGTGTTTGGGCTGCAGCTGTGCATGATAGTGTAAGATAAGATTTATTGAAATGGGGACATTTCATCTGATAAAAGGGGAGAATTTAAGATGAATATTTATTTAACAAACTTTTTAGGGTTTCTGAAATAAGTCACATATTTCCGTTAATGGTAGCTTCCTAGTGTATTCTGTTCCTTGAGTTAAAAGGGAGCTATCTAACATGTTGTACCCTGCCTGTAATTCAGTAACAGTTAGTTTGGCGGAGGGATATGTTGATGAGATGATGAAGCACGTTTTGTTAGGAGTCTTGAGTTGTCCTACGCTCTCCTCTCAGCCCTACCTTTTGTAAATTCTGCAAATAATTTGAATTGGAACATAGGTTTTAAAGGGGAACTCTAGCACTCTGCTCTCACTGGCGTTTCCTCAGCCCACAAGTGAACAAAGCACATGGAATCACTTTGCAGTACCCACAGCCTGAACCCATTACGGCCCCTCCATGGCCATTCCAGACAAACCTCCAATGCTGCTATCCCCCAGCAGTGTTTTACTGGGATCGTCCGGGCGCTTTCAATGTTCGGTGTGGAGATCGAAGCAGGGATTGTGGAGGGGATTGGCAGAGGTTTTATGGGCCATTCCACAGTGCTCCAAACCTGTTTATCCAATGTTTGGAGGACATGAACTGGTTTGGAATGATTTGATAGTTTCAGGGTAGAGGGATTCTCTTGTAAGTCAGGGAAAACACACACACACACACACACACACACACACACACACACACACACTTTAACACTGCTAGCGCCAAGTATAAAGACTATTGTGTAACTGCAGGACTTATGTCTCGAAACAGCATGAGATGGAGAAAGAGCAGAGGTCAATTCCTTTTTGTGAAGTGTGTGTGTGTGGGGGTGTGCGGGTGTGGAGACGAAATACGGAGCTTGCTTCAGTCACACTCAACTGCGTTATTACTGGTAGCCTACTATATTTATCAATGTTATACAGGGCAGGTATGGCACAGAACATAATTTATGAATTCAGTTATTTATCATAAGGAATCCTTGTATAATTGTCACAACTGTCAAAGCATAGGCATAAATCCCAAAGAGACTGTAAAAACAAGAATCATCAAACTCGCAGTATCACACAAGATATAATAATAATAATAATAATAATAATAATCATTTCTATTCTAATTTAAATAGCCTACCATTGTGAGCTCTGAATGAAATCAAGCAATCCTTACATTATTTTTTTTTTTTTACATTTATACATTAGTATCAGTACTGTCTCTATTGAGTTTGGGGGTTTTACTCCAAATAGACTACGTATAACTCAAATTCAGGTAAGATTTGTTTGCCTATTTTGAAATATGTGTATCTGTAAAACAGATGGTTGTTAGTAGGCAACAGTGTGGTTATGTAGGGTTATGTTTATGTTATGTTTTTGAGAATCTATGCATGTAGCTGACGTGGGAATGTGCTCTGAGTGTTTTTGAAGATCAGTGGTTTTATTGAATCCAGACTGAAGTGGGAGAAAGGGCACTTTATCTCAGCTTCTGACAGGATTTAGAGGACTGATGGAGGACAGACAGAGGTGCTATGTCCTCCTTTCATGTGCTCAATCCCGCTGAGAAAGAAGCAGTAGGGAAGGTTTCTGTATGTTTGGAGTAGGGGTATGAGGATGGATATTGAAAAGTACAGGGTACAGGGAATGGATGACAATATTGGTGTGTCAGTCGGTCCCTCTCTTTGGACAAGACGGAGCTATATTAACATATGTAGATGGCCATGAACTTTGAAACTAAAAAAAAAGTCATGGGACTGCGTAGACCTTGGGGGTCCCATGACATTTTATATAGCGCCACCGTGAGGTCACGGTTGCGATTGCAAAATGTCAATATTGAATGGATCTCTTTTGTCGGAATAATCTGAAAAATGAGTTTTTCAACTCACACTGCATTAACATTATGAGATATGTAATGCTATTGCGGAGGTCTGCGCTCTCCGACTGCCCTTTTTAGTTGATTTGTAAAATTGTAATCCATAGAGGTAGCCTCATACATAATACTGCAGATACATGTTTACCATTAGTTTTTGTATTTTAAGTTAAGGAAAAATAAACACATTAACCCAAAAATTCTGTCTCATAATACAGGCTTCCTTGTAGCTTCCAAATGTAGCCCGATTGAGTGCCGAAATTAAATGTTCCCTTCATTACAAAAATATCACAAATCACAAAAGCTGTGGTCTTAGGGTCTTAGGTGCCTCAAGGGGCGGTAACCCACGAACACCCTGGTGGACACCGGTGGTCAGGTGACGCCGTCCAACTGAAGAAGGAGTCTTTCCGGGATATGTTTCCCGGAGGACTCCGGAGGTACCGACGGGCTCGAAGGGCTGCGGCCTCTGCCGTGACAAAGGCAAAGCAGCGGGTGTGGGAGAAGTTCGGAGAAGACATGGAGAAGGACTTTCGGTCGGCACCAAGGTGCTTCTGGAAAACCGTTTGCCACCTCAGGAGGGGGAAGCGGGGAATCATCAAGCTGTATACAGTAAGGATGGGACGTTGTTGACCTCAACTGGGGAGGTAATAGAGCGGTGGAAGGAGCACTTTGAGGAACTCCTAAATCCAGCTGACACGCCCTCTGTGGTAGAGGCAGAGCTGGAGGATGATGGGGGATTGTCATCAATTTCCCTGGTGGAAGTCGCTGAGGTAGTCAAACAACTCCACAGCGGCAAAGCCCCAGGGATTGATGAGATCCGTTCAGAAATGCTGAAAGCGCTGGGTGTGGAGGGGATGTCTTGGTTGACACGCCTCTTCAACATTGCGTGGAAGTCTGGGACGGTGCCTAAGGAGTGGCAGACCGGGGTGGTGGTTCCCCTCTTCAAAAAAGGGGGACCAGAGGGTGTGTGCCAATTACAGGGGAATCACATTTCTCAGCCTCCCTGGTAAAGTCTACTCCAAGGTGCTGGAAAGGAGGGTTCGGCCGATAGTCGAACCTCGGATTGAAGAGGAACAATGCGATTCCGTCCTGGCCGTGGAACAACGGATCAGATCTTTACTCTCGCAAGGATCTTGGAGGGGGCCTGGGAGTATGCCCAACCAGTCTACATGTGTTTTGTGGATCTGGAGAAGGCGTATGACCGGGTCCCCCGGGAAAAATTGTGGGAGGTGCTGCGGGAGTATGGGGTGAGGGGGTCCCTTCTCAGGGCAATCCAATCTCTGTATGACCAAAGCGAGAGCTGTGTCCGGGTTCTCGGCAGTAAGTCGGACTCGTTCCAGGTGAGGGTTGGCCTCCGCCAGGGCTGCGCTTTGTCACCAATCCTGTTTGTAATATTTATGGACAGGATATCGAGGCGTAGTCGGGGGCGGGGAGGGGTTGCAGTTCGGTGGGCTCGGGATCTCATCGCTGCTTTTTGCAGATGATGTGGTCCTGATGGCGTCATCGGTCTGTGACCTTCAGCACTCACTGGATTGGTTCGCAGCCGAGTGTGAAGCGGCTGGGATGAGGATCAGCACCTCTAAATCTGAGGCCATGGTTCTCAGCAGGAAACCGATGGAGTGCTTTCTTCAGGTAGGGAGTGAGTCCTTACCCCAAGTGAAGGAGTTTAAGTACCTTGGGGTCTTGTTCGCGAGTGAGGGGACTATGGAGCGTGAGATTGGTCGGAGAATCGGAGCAGCCGGTGCGGTATTACATTCCGTTTATTGCACCGTTGTGACGAAAAGAGAGCTGAGCCAAAAGGCAAAACTCTCAATCTACCGGGCAATTTTCGTTCCTACCCTCACCTATGGTCATGAAGGCTGGGTCATGACCGAAAGAACGAGATCCAGGGTACAGGCGGCCGAAATGAGTTTCCTCAGGAGGGTGGCTGGCGTCTCCCTTAGAGATAGGGTGAGAAGCTCTGTCATCCGAGAGGAGCTCGTAGTAGAGCCGTTGCTCCTTTGCGTCGAAAGGAGCCAGTTGAGGTGGTTCGGGCATCTGGTAAGGATGCCTCCTGGGCGCCTCCCTAGGGAGGTGTTCCAGGCACGTCCAGCTGGGAGGAGGCCTCGGGGAAGACCCAGGACTAGGTGGAGAGATTATATCTCCAACCTGGCCTGGGAACGCCTCGGGATCCCCCAGTCGGAGCTGGTTGATGTGGCTCGGGAAAGGGAAGTTTGGGGTCCCCTACTGGAGCTGCTGCCCCCGCGACCCGATACCGGATAAGCGGATGAAGATGGATGGAAGATCAGATTTGTGATCCAAATGATCACAAGGCTAAATATACATATCAAGCTAGATTCTGAAGCTGTTTAAACATGGTCAGAAAGATATTGAGTACAGAAAATGAGGTCGGTAGCAGCTGCAGGCAACTGAAGACATCATCTCAACTTTCAGTTGTCTATTCTTTGTCGAAATGTGGAGTGGCAACAGTGGGAACGTTGTGCACGCCTTTCTCTGTGGGAGTCTTTGTATGTGCACGTGTGTAGGAGAATGTGATTAAGACCAGCAGGACAGGGGAGTGTTCTTTCATCAGAAATAGTTATGCTAACAGATGTGTTCATTTGAGAATGGGGCTCACAGTATGTACTTTCTATTTTGGCGGACAACCTTCTGTACACTCATGCTGCTGGGGGAGGCTCTCTAGTCCTCCCTGGAAGAATTAGTAGATGAATTCACAGGCAAACAATCTTCAATAGAATTTTTTTGGTTGATTTTCTGAGAGTTTGACAGTTTGTGTTGTTCCACTTCAGCAGAACAACTTGAATGATCGTTTGTATTGATGTTGTGTATTTGTCACTGCTGCTCATTACAGATGCCTAGAGTGAGCAAGACAGAATAGAAACATTTAAAACATGTCATGTCAATCTCACTATGTATGGCCATATGCAATAATGTTAAATGAGAGTTTAAAGCAACTTACAAGAAGTGCACATGTACATTTCAATAGTAGTGAAAGGCTTTATTATGTGGAGCTTCTGTTTTCCTGGCCAGTGTCTCCGGATGAATGCAGTTTGAAGATTGGGAGGTTGCCTCCGATAGACTTCTGGTCACATGCAGCATGTTGTTTCTGGCCACCTGCTCCCCTCTGGCACAGCTTTGAACTTCCTTGTGTGTGTGGCCTTCAGCGTATGTATGTACCGGTATGTATGTTTGTAAGGGCAGTTAGTAGACTAGTAGTTGGAATGTTGAAAGGTTGTGTCCAACATCTGGAGGTTGACTCCAGAAGGAGGTGGGGAGAAAGATTGATTGGGTTGGGTCATTATTCAAACCAGATGAGAATAGCTTCATAGTTAAGGAATCAAAACTCATTTATTTTCTGTTTTATACAATTTAACTACTAATAATGTACTGCTTAATATTGCCATAGTCTCGCATTGCCGGGACCTTACTCTACAGCGCTGCGGAGGAGGGTCTGGCTAGTCCACACAGCATTCAGGGATGGGAGAAGAACGTGCTCTGGGTTATTGGCATTTCTTTAAACCAATCACAATCGTCATGGGTGGGGCTAAGTGCGGCACGGAGCCCTGGTTTCTCTGCAAAATAGCCTCGGGAAGGAACTTGTTTTGGTGAAACGTGTACGTTCTGAAGTTGTTTTAGTTGTGCAACAGAAAACTCCAATTGGACAGATAGTCTAGCTAGCTGTCTGGATTTACTCTAGAGATCTGAGGAACAGGTAACCATAGTCCTCATAAATCCACAGGAGTTTAAAATTCCAACACAAAGGAAGCGTGTGGTAACTAATATACGGCTGAAAAGGAGGACATATGGTGGAATGTCCGGCACCGGAGCAATCCTGGAAGTGGATATAGGCTAATTTTGCCAAGAACCAGGGCTTTAAATTTAAATGTGAGACTCATGGCTTGGTCACATCGCCTGCATTTTGCAGAAATGATTACAAACTAATTCACTGCAAAGGCGTGTATTAGTAACGGCCAGCACAAATCAGGCAAAATTAACAGACGTCAGTCGAGTTGAAATATGTCAACCCAAGTGAGCAATTTGCGTGTTTTGTTGCAAAAGCCAATTAGTGTTTAGATTCTCCTATTGTAAAACAGCAAAATGTGTACCATATCTGTACCTTAAGTTAAGGCTGGGAAATATATCTATTATATCTATCATGATATGAGAGTACGTAGATATCATCTTAGATTTTGGCTATTGTAATATGACACAAGTGTTTCCTTTTCCTGGTTTTACAGGCTGCATTGCAGTAAATGTATGTTATTTTACTGAATTTGCCATACATTGTCATTGCAATATCAATAAGTATTCCAATCTCAAGTAGCGCTGAAGTAGCGGTCCTCCAGACGTCACGTTTATTTCCTGGAGAATGCGGTGAAAGCTCTATTCTCACATGATCTCGATCAGAGATTACACTGTTTGCACTAGAGCTGGCAGGGTAGACTCCGTTTGATATCCGATCCAACTGATTCAGACATGTGCGTTCTCGCATACGCGTTCTCTGTGCTTTAAAGGGATAGTTCAAACTGTTTGAAGTGAGGTTGTATTAGGCACTTATCCATAGAATTTCCCACAGTAGATGGCCTTTGGGTGGTCCTATTTTAGATTTGTCCTTTTCTTAAGTGTGTTAAATAGGTTTTGCTGTGGACGGCAGCAGTTTATTCCTTTGCTTCTATGCGAGTACTCCTGCCATGGATAGGTACAGCAATACAACTCCAATTCAAACTAAACCTTTTAACATGATGCAAAGAATGAAAATGATGTTGACCGTAATGAGTCAATGAGATGGCTTTTTTTAATATGTTAACCGACAGCAAGGTATATCTGGAATTCTTCTGTGTTTGTCTTATTACTCATGCTGATGAATTGAGGCTGAAGGGAGGTTATGGGAGTGGCGGATGAATCCTCTAGCAACACTATCATGCTGATAAAGAGGTGTTTGTCTGCTTTCCTCCCACTCTTATTGATTTCTAGGACATAGCTGGACCCACGTACTTCTGAGAAGACACAAACAACACAAACAGCTGTGTGTGTGTGTGTGTGTTTGTGCGTGTGTGTGTGTGTTTGAGCATGTGTGTGTGTCTTTCCAATAGTGCTGGGCTGGATGTGGGTTTGTCATGTGGTTTGAAAGATTGTCCGGTGAGTCTCAGCGTTGGTTCCCAAGAAGGCCAGTGACTGGAAATGTGCACATTTTGGTTCTGGTCCTTTATTTATGGAAATGTGTGCTTGTATTCATGCCGAGAGAAATATTACAGAGAGTAATAAACACCTACAAATAGTGTAAACTGAAATTGTGTTGCTTAAAGTGTGTTATGGATATTTGTTAGATCCAAAAATAAAATGAGTCTATTTCCCTAATCAAAATAGCCTTGATTCCAGCCTGTGTGTGTGAATGTGTGGGCGTGGATTGCAGCATAAACACCTGCTCATAGTGCCCTGAAAAATAATCCCAAGGACTCCCTGACACAGCCAATTTTTTTTATTTTTTTGATGAATTCTCCATTTTCTGCAAGCTGTTTATGACACAGCTGACTCATGTTTTAGTCTTGTCTTTGAAGAGAATGCCATGAGAAAATGGGTATGCTGGTATGCTGCTGACACAGAGGTCCTATCTCTGTTGGTGGAAGTGACTAACTGCTTTAAATAATCAGCAGCCTCAGTTTGCACTGACTCAAACCATAAAGAAACTAAAAAATAACTTCATGATACTGTATACACAGACACACAACAGCCTATTATATAAATAACTGTTAAAAAAAATTTGCCTGATATTGGTATGTATGGGTATTAATTGGCTTGTTTGTGTGTATCCGCATTACTTCAATCATAAAAAGCATGTTAACATCTGGAATAACACAGCTTTTGAATAAATGTATTGGACAGCACTAACTTGGCTAAACAGTCTTTAAGCTTGTTTGGAGTTACACTTTGAGTTGTAGCAGAGGGCGACTGAGTGTGTAATGTGGTACATATGTTTTGTGGTTGGGTGTTTGTAGACCGAGGACTAGAAGCGGTTATGAAAACAGTGTTACCCATAGTACAGCTCTCCTGGATCACAGGTTGCAGCCTCAGGGAGTTGTGGGATAGGCTGGGCCACTGTAGCATGCATGTGTGTGTCCGTGTAGTTGTAGTAGTAGTAGTAGAAGTGAAGCACAAATGCACCATTAAGCCAGATGCCATGTCAACTTTGGTGATTTTTAGGATGTAAGCATTAGCAGAGTAACCTTTTTAAAAGGTGGTTTGTGATAAAATTATAGACGTGTCGTGCAGTCTTGTTTCCATACAGCAGGTGGTGCCACAATGCCTGAGAAGTGGGCAAGGATGCAATGTGCAGCCCACCAGCAAACACAACACACGGCCATGTGTTATTACTTCAAAGAAGAGTAGGTACAACTAGACGACTCAAACATTTATCCCAATAATTAAATGGCCACAGTACTTTTTTGGCTCTGGAATTGACTTTTTCCACTATCTGTATTTCCACACATTCCCTTAAGCCAACCTCCTTTTCATTATTTCTATTCTGCCTTTGGTTTCAGTTCTTTCATCACAGTACAGCATGCTCATAATCCCTCTCTTCTTTCAGTTATCTTGCTAAATCCCTCATACTCTGCCTCACTGTCTTCTCTAATGCTCCGTCTTTCTTGTTCTTTTTTTCCTCCTGACCTTCTAGTAACATTACAACGCTTCACATCTGGGATGCACCTGTCACAGCGAGAAGTCAGTTTTTCCATGAGACTTTAGTCTCTGAAGTAAAAAAGAAAACCTCACTTCCCATTTTAGTATGAATATTTACCTGCATGAGTTATAGTGGACAGGACAGGTTACGGAACAGTACTTTTGAGCTATGTTTTCACTCTGATGTTATCATTACAGTATAGTACAAATAATACATATTGATAACAGAAAGGATATGAAGACAAATAAAATAACACATTAAAAACAATTTGAAAATTAAAAAAGAGCGTGAAGAGTCTGAATGCAGCACCATTAAATAAGTTCAATTCAACGTCAAAATACATGGTTTGTAACTGCCCTGCACTGAAAATCAGCGCCAACACTTTCCCTTACCTCTCTATCTTTTCCTTTTTAAAATCATGTCCTCATGTCGACGCCAGAGAACATAAACCTGACAACCATGAAAACAGAGAGAGAGACAGAGGGAGGGGTGGGTACAGCAACTTGTTTCTATTAAACCAAGGTCAGGGCATTGTTTTATGAAAGGAAAGAGCTGCTGCCTTTTGCTCTGTGTGCTTGTGTGTGCACACATGCTAAGATACAAAATGTTGCTCTGGTGGAAATTACACATTGACTGGAAAGCTGCTCTCTGCCCCCTCTATTGTTGAGCTGCCAATCTGTCTGCATCCAGTAATAAACATCAGTTAGTGTGTGTGTCTCTGTGTGAACTTCTTCTTCCATGTTCACTAATAAACATTAAGGAGGGTGTTTTAACACTAAGACACACAGACGGACGCCAGTGTTCGGTCTATGCCACTTGCCGTTTTCCCACAGTTCTGGAAAGCTTCAGGCGTGGGAACAGGGACCGCTGATTAAACCTGACGCATACACATGCTCACCAAGGTTATTATAGTTTGGCATTTTTCATTAGTTTTTTTTATTTTTATTCGGTTTTGACTTTTTGTTTTCATGTTCAGTTTATTTTTTATTTTTTGAAAGTGCTTAGTTTTAGTATAGTTTTTATTAGTTTTAGTCTTTTTTGGAATATGGGTTATTTGTCGGGGGCAAGATTCTTAAAAAGGTCAGAAAAAGTATTGTGTAATAATACAACATCAACATCATACAATTAGACATACAATAGAAATATGTACTCACAATGTAGTCCACAATAACACCAGTACATATGATGAGCACAAATATGTAAACAGTCTACACAAGATGTAGCCTTACTCCGCCCTCCTACGTACTTCCGCTCATCTTTGTCCTTCAGTACTCCGTCTGGGTTTGCCAGAGTGGCTTTGGGCAGATCCAATGGTTTAAAACTTCAACAGAGTACCTGCCTTCAAGGAAGTTAACACTGGTCAGTGGAGTGTGGCCAGACTCTCTGTACAGGTGAAATGTATCAGTCTGGTAGGACCAGGCTACACAAGACGCCGCAGTAAGTGCAAAATGTGTGCGGCATGACGTGTTCCAGGAAAAAACCTAAAGAGCCACTAGACTAAAGAAGACAGACATCAACAGGTGTTTTGAACTGTGGTTAGGGTAAAGTGGTGAACTTTTTGAAATCAATCGACTCACACAGTTGTGTAGACGTCCCAGTATTAATCCCATAGACCGTTAATATTAATTATCAATAATATACAGTCTATGATTAATCCACATGTTAACCAACGTTCCCTCCCGCTTTTGGTGTTCCTGCACATTTACTAACCAGCTATCGGGTTGCCGGTGAAGCCCGCCTGTAGTGTTCTCTGTCCTGCAGTTGTCTCCGTCATGCTGCCTGGCCCTGTACCCAGACACGCATGCTCTGTACCGAGGTTAGGTTTTGTTTCGGGGGAGGGGGCTTCCTCGCGGGTCAAAAACAGACAAAAAAATTGGTTGACATTAACATTTTTGTCCCTTTTTCAGACTTTGTTTTTAGTTTTCACTAACCCCACCTTACTAGTTTTACTACTTTTTGAAATTCATGGTCAATAACCCTCGTTTATATAGAATTATACCTAATATTTGAGTTAAAAAAGCAGAAATTAATGAAAGTGTTCAGTTGTATTTGCAAAGAGCATTGTATGGAATCCAATCCATTTTTTGTGGTAATTTGGTTAAAAAGAAACTCATATTTCAGATATAGACATTTTTTAAAGGGGTTAGAGTTGATCTGAGGACAACAGGAGGGTTATGGTAAGATAAGTTAGCCTCCTTCTCCATATGTACTTTCAAATTCGTGGTATTTTTCCCTTTTAATAATAATAAATTGTCCACATATTTTACCACCTTCCACTGCAAGGCACTTCAAACGCAGTCATGATCAAATAGGACTCTTTCTTCCGACCTTCGGTACTGCCATGATGCCAGGCAAGGGACACGGACTATGTTGTGTTCAATTTGACATGGAATGTCGGAATTTCTGGGTTTCCAGCCGGAAACTATACATGTCTACGGCATAGTCTGTATAAAACAGGTCTATGGTCGGAAATGTCAACTCTGAAAGATATAACGTTATTTGCTCTATGAAAATCATTGACAAAGACAAAAACTAAGGACATTTACTCTGATTATTTTATTTTATTTTAGTTAGGTTTGCAAACAGACATTACAGTTTTAGTCATCGTTTTTTTTAGTAATGCCTTGTTTTTATCAGTTTACGACAATGTTTTTTCCAACCTAGTTTTTGTTATTCCGGTTATTTTCGTTAATGATTATAACCTTGATGCTCGCACGTGTTGACACACATTATCTATCTGAACAATTTGATACTGCATCTTGTCCTTCGGTGTAAGTGGTGTTCCATAACACCCACCGTAAAGGTTAATGTGCTGTATTTGCTGAGTTTCTTCTTTCTTGTAGCCTGTGTGACACTTTCATGTTTTCATTCTGAATTCAGAAAACTTTCTTAATCACTAATCTTAAATGTTAGTCTTGGTTGATTTGGCAATACCTGTGGTTACAGGGGCTAACGGCAAGCACATTTTTAAAGAGGTACTCCAGTGACTCACAAGGAACAGATAGTTACTGTTAGTCGCCATACTATAAGTCAAGACATGAGGGTCAGAGCAAAGAGGGGCAGAGCATTGAAAGAGCAAAAAGTTGAATAGCTGCAAAATTTCTTATTTCAAAGACAGAACAGTATTGCATGAATAATAATGGTTCTTTTGTGCTCGTGATTCCTCTCTAGCTGCAGTTTGTTTTTGTTACCTTCTACTCGAACAGTCGGATATTGAGTTCTCATGCAGGGCCAACAAAGCATCCACTGAATTAGACTGAGAGACTGAGCGTGAGAGAAGAAGACCATGTTGTAGACAATGTAGGGGAGCATGATTGGGAAAGAGATTGAGAATTGGGGTCTTTCTGGTGTGTGAGAGACCTAATTGAGTTAAACGGACATCAAGGATGAACTGGACAATGTACGGGGAGTTGCACCACCACCAGTAGAAGATTTCTGTCCTCCTAAACACAGTTGTTTGATTCCATTTCACCTAATTTGCTAAATGGTGCATATGGCTGCAAAAGACTGCTGCAACCCGTTTCTCTGATGGCCACAATCCATATGCTGCGTTCACAGTAAGCACCAGTGAGAACTTTGTAGCCTAACCCCATCTGGATCTGCCGACGGAAGATGAAAGGGAAGTCAACTTTAATGTGTACTGTCTGGAACATCCATTACGTCTGAGATGATATAAGCCATAAAACTTTTGTGTATTAATGGAACCCCATTCTTAATTTTTTTTTCAGTACACAGCAAGCAAACTACTACTTCTTCTTCTTTGGTATTTTCATATACATATGTTTGAACCGATGCCTCTATGGCAGTGCAAACACAAACTGAACATTGGACTTTCTGGCAGAACAGTTGCATTTAATTGCTTTAGACTGTGGATGATGATAATGATGTTAAAACAAATTGTTAAACAGTGAAAAGGTTTGATTATTGATTTTTTTTTATCATAGAGATAAAGAAAAAGATCAGTTATTCATAATAGAATATTGATTTGATAAACTAGAATATATACATATAATTGTAATAGGGATAGAACAATTATCGGCCCATTTTTGGCAGTTTGCAAATTATCTGAATCGGTGTTTTATTTGCCTGATAACCGATAAAGTAAATGAATTAAAAGGTGGCTCGGCTACAGCTGTGTGTTTGTCCCTCTGCTTCGGTTTCACACACCACTGAGTCTGTCTTAATGTCCCGCTCACAACTCTGTTACTGGGTATTATGTAGACAGTTTCTAACTTCTAACAACATCTTATTTTTGACTTAAAGATTTTCACTGTATATGTCATTGGTTCCAAATATCAGTTATATGTTTTAACTACTAATCTGAATTGGTATTGGCCTTGAAAAACCAGTACTGGCCAATCCCTAATATGATTGTAAGGGAGTGTAGTTCATGATTCATTGGGAGGCCCCTGTATTACACTGATTAAAACCCAGACCAGAAACCACATCCCATAACATCCCTGTTTCAAGTATGGTTGTGAAACGTTGTTGCATGTTGTTTTCCCCTCATTTCCTGTCATCTCTCTACTGTCACTACTTTCTGATAAAATCCCCGCTGAGACACAGCGTGTACACTGTGGTACAAATAGAAGTTTATAGAGAAGATTGTTTTGAGGTCTTATTGTATGGATTGGAGTGAAACCCTTGTGAGGCATATAGAGTATTGTGTGTGAGGAGGATATAGTGATCCAAAACGTGGTTGTTTTTTCTCTCTTGTTGCTCCGCTCCACCTCTTCCAGGGGTGTCACCCACTGACAAAATAAACGGGTGTTTTTTCACAATTGTGTTTCTTTCCCTTCTTTTGATACTTTAGTTTTTTTTTCTTCCCCCAAATATCAGCATGTCAACATTGTCAGGGAGACACACTGTCCTGGTGGTCAGATCGTCCTGTAACAGAAAAGTAGCTGCTTCTGTCCCCTTTTAGAAATCATACCGTTACCTGAAAACAGAGGAATTCTTTGAAAGTGGTTTTGAGCAAACAATACATCTTCCCTTCCACCTCTCTCTATTGCAAACCAACACCGGGTGAATTCATACAGCGCAGATCTAAATAAACACGTTTTTGGTTTACTTTTGGTTTTATATATCCCTTTATTTTTTACAGACTCAAGGTCCAGATTAAAAAACTTGTATTTGATTTGGACAGTTAGGGGCAGCGCAGCAAGCTGGAACCACGTCCTTGACACATTATCTTTTGAAGTTGATATGGTGAACATGTAAACAAACTGCTAATTAATTTATGAAGTGTTCATTAATGCAGCTTTAAGGACAAATGTAACAGTAGGGCCAGAAGCATGCATTGTTATAGACCATCAGATCATGTGACTGTGTGTGTGTGTGTGACTGTGTGTGTGACTGTGAGCATAACACTCAACTCCAAAACATGTTTTTCACTACTGTGTACTGGGCACACATGAGAGGGATTGGGACAGAAGACACACACTGTGGTTGCCGGTTAGATCATAGAATCCACCAGTGGTCTTGCTTACTTTGGCCCCTGTGTCTTTCTTTGTTATCCCTCTCTCCATCCCTTTACTTTGTTATCCATCCCTTGGCCCATCCTCTCTCCTTACTCAACGTCTGGCTGTCTTTTTCACACGATCAAAGGCTGAACCCCTCCCTGTGCACACTCATTTTCATCATTTCATAAGAATGTGCAGAACTCCTAGCACTCCAGCTCTGTCTATCATGCACACAAGTACATGCAAAAACACTTCTATTTCAGTGCTACACACACACACACACACACAGTTCTAAAGTGGAGTGGAATGGTTTGGTCCAAATCTTTATTTTGTTTTTATCAACGGACTGAGTGGTGACTCCCTGCAGACCCTGAAGACGGTCTACCCTAATTTTCTTTAAATTCTTTCTTTCTTTTTTACTTCCTCACTTCCTCCCCTCAGTACTTGGCCCTGTGCTTCAACTTACTTCTGGCTCGCTCTATAAAAACAAAACCTTTTGGCTTATCAAATCCTCACCATCTGTTCTCCAATCCTTCAAACTTTCCAAACTTACTCTCACTCAGTCCTCATACCTATTACAGTCTGTTGATTTAAAAAAAAAAAAAAAAAGTTAACTACCCAAGCCCACAACAGCTGTATTCATTTTAATGTGAATTGCACAATATCTTGCAGTAGTGATAGTGTCAATGGATAACCCCGCTGCACTGCACGCCAGTATGAGCAAAATGAAATAATTGCTGGCCATATTTTTTTGTGTCCCTTCAATGGGTCAATTATTATAATATATTAAGCAGTTATCGGCCAATACAGAGAAGCTGAAATTCTCCCACAGGAAACCAGGCCAGGAACCACAATGAAGTGACTAAGGGGGCTGTTAAAAATTCAGCCTAAATTTGGAGCATTACTTGCCCCTCTTCTCAAAAAGCTAGTACGTCATGGTTGGTACATAATATATTCCTTACGTCTAGTTTTATACAACACCAATACAGTACTCACTCTTGCCTAAAAACCAAAAAATGTTAAGCTAAACAGAGGTGGCTTAGCCCCCTTAAGACCCCTCATGAGGCAGCCTGATATATTCAGAGTGGCTGAAGGATTGAATTTTCTTCAATAAAATGAATACAGCACTTCCTTTTCCAGTTTAAATAAACCAACCACTTTCTAATCAGACAAGGCAATCACAGCGGTGAGGCAGGCAGGTATTTGCACATTCAGCACTGAGTCTGAGAACACACACACTCTCAAAAATGTGTGTTCACCATTATGATTGTTGTACATGAGAAACACAAGACTATCGCTCCACTACCATACAGTACATGTCAGCGCAGGAGACTTGCAGTTACCTCTTTTCAAATCTGCTCAGGGTTTAAAACCCTTCAGCGTTCTTACAACAGAAGGAGTAATTGAGCCAACAGTTTTAACTTAATACAGTAAATCATACCATGATCCTGGTAAGCAATCATGAGTTCCAGGCCTTTGCTGCAGTTAAATAATGCTCCTTTGTCTGAAGAGGAATCTAGCACTCAGCAGTGGTGATAGCATCTGAATTTGGCAGACGCTTACCTTGTGTGTGTGTGTGTGTGTGTTTTTGTTTTAGTGTACCATGGCCATGCAAGTGTATTTTAATGATTTTTTTTTTGTGAAGGGTAGGTGTGTATTTTGGTCTGAGAGTGCAAATGTTTTTTTTTGTGTATGTGTTAGTGTGTCCTTTTATGTGGTGTAACTGCTGTCACAGGATGTGTGTGTGTGTGTGTGTGTGTGTGTGTGTGTGTGTGTGTGTGTTGAGCTAGTCTGGCCCCAGTGGTTTTACGATGTATATCAGACATTGCTTGGTGCAGCATCTAAAAGATCAGAAATAGAGTTGTTATTCGAGCAAAATTGTAACTGTGAGATACAGTTTCACACACGCACACACACACACCAGTGGACTGTACACACACTCTGACAGACGGGCACGCACACACAGCGGCAGTTGCTTCTGTTCCCAGCTCTTTCCCTCTCTTGATGCATTTCTTGGTCTGCGTTGACCCTTTAACTGAGAGGTCAGATACATCTCAGGGGATGTACTCTACCGGCAGAGTTTTCCTTGAGCTGTTGACTTAGCAACAGTAATTGGTCTGAATTGAACTTTATGGAGGCATTTCATGGAAAGGTATTCACCGCAGATATTTCTGACTCTGCTGCTTGGGGGATTTCACTCCCCAATATTTTGGTTTTATTCGCCTCCTCAGGCTGTTAAAAGGAGGAATGTACATGAATAACTGAGCACACACACAATTATTTTCTGCAAATGTAGTGTAATGTGTTGTAAATATTATGACCTAAGTCTTGTTTGTTATCAAAGATAAATTTGAGTCATAAAACAACCTTTCTTTCTTTCTTTCTTTCATTCCTTCAAAAAACAGATTCTGCACATTTCATCCAAAAGCAACACTATTTGTGTGCCCAGAGCATGGAGAGAAAGACACACACACATGCACAAACACACACTGAGCTGCAAGTCATGTCTCAATCAATGTAAACTGATCCTTGTCATCTGGTTTTGGTTTAGATAGAGCCCATTTCAAGACTGATTTGATCTAAGTTCACCCTGTGGTGTTTCTCTTCTTCCAAGGCCTATATGCTGCTTTTCTACACACTGCTTTTATAGCTGCACATTATACACAAACTCACATACTTGCACCGGTAGCAAGAGGAAAGAGAGACATTTCCTGCACACTCCTGTCACTTGACCCATGTCTCAATATGTTAATCATTTCCTGCTGTATAATCCAATGAAATGGTTGAATTCACTGACTTATTAGATTAGTCAGACTGGTGTCCATGACAGTGAAGCAACAGCAGCATTGGATCTGGACTCAATTCAGTGGAAGAGTACTTTCATCAGACTCTTACATCTTTTTTTTTTCTCAATTCATACAATTGATGTACATTTCTACCTTAAACATAAAACCATACAGAGGAAGTGTTTAAAAGAAAATAGCACTTTTCAGTTTGAGAGACTAAATAGTCTTTTAGAAAAGGGGTCTTTTTCAGGAGTGAGTAGTATCAATATCAATTTGCTTCTCATTTAAACTTTGAACCCTACAGTTAATTCCCTTGACCTCTGGGACGGCCCCAAATGTCTTTGTCCTGTCTACTTGGACTAGAAAGTAATTGGGACTCAACAAAATGGATATGTGGTCATGCTTCACTATTAGATGACACATTGTGGTGAGGGACAGCTGCTGTGTTTTATAGCATGGAAAGTATCCGGATGAATGGACGAAATAAAGTAGTAACAACGACAAGACTATTGAGACAGAGAATGCACACACCTCTTGTTTTGATCGCAGTAAATTATCCACCTTCACTTCTTTTTCTCTCCGAGTTATAATGTCCCACTTTAACTCTCCTCCAGCTCTGGTTTAACACCTCCACAGCATCATTCATGGCCTGTTTGCAGAACTGGGATCTGATTGGCCGGTTGTCCCTTTTATGGCCTGGTGGACAATGTTCCAACAGGCCTCAGAGGGCCTGTGGGCATGTCTGTCTGTGTCTGTGAATGTATGTGTTTATGTGGCTATGAAAAAGGAACACTGAGAGTAGAAACAAGTGAGAGATAACATAAAACAGAAGATAACAAGGCAAAAAATAAACTTGAGAGAGGGATACTCAAGAGTGGTGAAAATGGGGGTTCGTTGTGTGGCTCTTTTTTTATAATGAGAGCCTGACTGATCTTTGTTTGTCCTCCTGCACCTGGCTGCCTAAGAGGCAGATGTTGAATGAGCGCTTCTCTTTGTGTCACAGTGTGTCTCTGTGTGTATGAGTGTGAGTGTGCATGCGGGAACGGAGATCTTTAACGCAAACCTTTCTGTTACTGTTTATTACCTACTTTGTATTTCCCTATCAAGCTAATCAAAATAGCATTCCAGTTAAATCAGGTCATATTACACAATACAGTAAATATTTCAGGATTTTGTATACAATAACAAACACGCTGAAAGAAGTTTCCATTGGAGCAGCTGGAAGTTAATTCGCCCAGTTTAGAGGCAACTGGTCCCTACCATAAATTATCTGTCAATAATCTGTCGGAGAGACAAAGTAAACAAGTTAGCAGTGGCTAGATCTTTCTCTAACTGGACCTCACAGGAATATAATTACAAGGAAGTGTACACACATGTTCTGTAGGCACACAGAACATGTGTGTTCCCAGGATATGAGATGCACACACAAATTACGGCACTAATCCTTACGGGATATGAAACCGACTGATATAAAGTGACTCGGCAGTTAAGGTGGTACTGCCCCGCTGGCTGAGGCAAGGGATGAAAGCAGACTACGGTTTCAACAATAGATGCAAAATGGTCATTGTTTTCATCTTAGACTGTGCAATTTCCAAGAGCTTTGTAACCGCTTTTTTCTCTGTTTAGGGCTCACTGGACAGGTGTCCTCTTTGGCATTTGACCTAAGCAAGTAGCATAAATCGAAAATATCAGATGCCTGCTGATGATTGAAACAGGGTTGAGTCATCATGAAATTTGCATTCTGTGCAACCAAAATGAGCAAAAAACCTGTCTAGCTGCAAAGTTGAGTGATATTTCTTTTTGAGTTAGTTGTGATGGAGGGGCATTTAAGTTTTGAAAAAAACTTGTCTTTCGAAGTGTTAAGATGTCCGCTTGGTGGTGGGAAAAGAAGTTACAGTCAGTGTTGGTGCAGGGCTTCCACTAAAAATAGAACTTCATTTAAAATCACTCCAGACAATCCTATTACCACCCACCTCTAATTACAATACAACAAAGTGTATGTTTTGTTTGTGCGCATGATGTATGTAGAGGACATTATGTCATCAGCCAGGGTAAACAGTGAGTCATAGCTGGCCTTGGAGGGATTTCATTAACTGGCAAACAGCGCTTATCTTTATCTCAACAATCTGAGAGCCACATGAAGATCCAGACATGGGGGGGATGAGTGGAAGTAGACTTAACAATGATGTTGAATGAACGTTGTGCAGACATTTATAAAGATATCTAAAGACTCAGAAATATATATAAAAAAAATAGTGATAGAGGGAAAGATGGAGATAATGATAACAAGAAGAAGGGGAGATATCAGCCGTGTTGTCTGTATTTTCAAAACGCAGAACTCAGCCCCTTCTTCCTTCTTGTGTGTGTATGTGTGTACATGAGAGAGAGAGAGAGAGAGAAAAAAACCGAGGGAAAATATGAAAGGAAAGACATAAAGAGTGCCTGAGAGCAGACTGGTCAATTTCCCAAAGGAAGAGGGGGTAAATTAGTTTCCCATTGCCAACAGAGCTCTTTGACGGACGCTTATAACAAGGCCTACAGCGGACATACACATTATAACACACAGACATGCACATACTGAAGCACAGATCTCTCATCCTCTGCGACAAAAAGTTCTACAGAAATATTAAAATGCTTCTCTCGGATATTAAAAATGATTTATCCCTTCTTTCCCATTAGTTTTCTCGCTCCTCTCTCACGCGGTTCCTTTGGCTGCAAATTAATTACACTGTTATGAAGACGGTGAAGCCAGGTGTCGGGGGGGATTACATGCAGTGCTTGATGGATGGTACATGGTAAAAACATGCATTTAGTGAATCTTAAAATGTAAAGTTCCAGAACCTGCATGGTGAGCTTCTTACTCTACGTTGGTTGCTTCGCAATCGAAGCAAAGCTAAACCAAAAGAAGTGGAAATGTTGTTCAGCCATATTTTGACTTATTTTGGGTGTGTGTTTGTGAGCTGGAGGGCAGAAACGTAAATTATGCTGCAGGAACATCAAGTCCTCATACCTAAATGATTTATAATGTTAGAGAATTTCAACATTTTCAGCTCCGCAGCAACTTTGGGAAGGGTATTTTTAATTTAGGCTTCTAAACCTATGTGTTTAAGGTCAGAGGAAAGATCTATTTCATGGTTAAATGAAACTAAGGTTGGCTAATTAGTTTAATACGAGATGGGACACAAAGTCTTGTCTTTGGTCTCACACACAAGTCTCACACACACAAATTACTTTAAACATTTTAAAACAGTTTTTTTTAGATGAGGACAGTCTCTTAGGAGTGTGTGTGTGTGTTATTGTGCATGATATAAATTCCAGCTAGCCATAGCTACTGCACTGTTTTGTTCTCTATGAAGACTAAAACTGCAAAGTTGTAAAGCCATCTATCACCCCTACAGTGTACATGTTGAGTAATAAATACTAAAAGGAATTTAACTTTATTCAGCTTTTATAAACTTGGCACAAAAAGTAAGGACATTTGTGTTTGGTAGATTATTTCTTTGTGGTAAGTACTTTTTGGCAATACATCATATACCGTTAGAAAGTCTATTTAGTTCCCTTTCAAATGGTGCCCCATCATCCCCCAACATATTTGGGGGATGAGCAGCAGCGGTGAATATGTGGGTTGCGCCCATGAAACATTTTGCAAAATTTGTCTCCTAGCTTATTTGGGGGATTGAAGTTTGAAGAAACAAGACATTTACACAACAATTTACGGGGGCAACTTGGGGTTGTCTTGCCCAAGGACACGTTGAGATGGGACTGCAGGGCCAGGGATCAAACCACCAACCTTCCAGTTGTCCCCAGTCGCATGTTAGGGAACTAAACAGGCCTTCCAACGGTATCAGATTCATTGTCAAAAAACATTGTTACCACAGAGAAATAATCTAACAAACAGATGTCCTTACTTTTTGTGCTACGCTTAGTTGCCATTAGGCATCTTTTCCTATGCTGTGTGACAATATCACATACTGTATTATTTTTGTCTGCTCACTTCACTCAAGCTACATTAATTTACACCAGATACAGTTTCCATATCCCACACAAAATGCTTGAATTAAATTAAATTCAGGAGCTTAAATTCATCCAGACCCAAGACAAGAAAGATGTGATTTAAGTCAAGATTGGATAAAACTGTTACCTGACTTCTGTTTAATTGCAGCATTTAAATATCTGACTTTCAAAAATGTCTCTTTATGACTTCAAGTTGTGTTCTGTTCTTATAAAATAAATGGGCCATAGTCATACTGTTAGAGATACTCAATTTGACTTATTATTATTGACTTATATCATTTACAAAGTGCTCCTCCCATTGATAACCAAGCAGTTGGCTGACACATTTATACACACCTGCACATGTATTCAGTGCCAACACACGCACAGTTACCATGGTTACCCCCCTCAGTGTGTTCTGTAGATGTCTGTGGTATCACAGATCATCTATATTTCTGAATGCTAAAGGCAATTAGAATGAACCTTAACCTAAAACACACACACAGACACACACACACTAGTTGAATCATTAGAAATCAGTCTGGACTCAAACAAAAAAAAATGAGGCCAGTCTTCTTACCTCTTAAAAAAAAATGATAAAAAAAGGTTTTCATCCAGCAGCTGCAAACTCATTTTAGAAATATATTATTTATTTATATATAACACACACACACACCACCTCTGTCTGTGCTGCATTTGAAGTTGAACCCAGTATATGAGAATAGATCTGAGATAGCTTCACCTGGGAAATGTACAAAGTAGTGTGTGTGTGTGTGTGTGTGTGTGATGGAGAATGATGAGGCGACGACTAGGGAAGTAAGAGGAATGTGAAACAAGAAATCTGCAATAAGAACAACTGGTCACTCAGTGCAGATACTGCAGCTGATATTTGGCGTTTTCAGACCAAACAGTACTGGGGACTTCCTGGGAGGAGCTGCCCACTGGAGCTCCCTCGAGAATGACATACTTTCAAGGGCTTTTTTCTTTTTGCATTTGCAGTGGCATTAGGAACGTTGAAGGTTCTGGCTAGTTAGCTAGCTACTGTTTGCCGTGCTCCCTGCAATGTAGTCTTCAATCAGCATGGAGTGAGGTGGCGGTGTAGAAAGTATGGTGGAATTAGCAGGCGAGCTAGCTACCTAGCTGGGTAGTTAGCTGACGCTTGATAACTTGTTCTGTCATGCTTTCATGCTACAAAGAAAATGAGCTGAAAAACGTTTGCTTTCTGTTCTGTGACAAAAGTGTGGATGAAGTTGTTAAATTTTACTATTTTAGAGGCTGGCTATTTAGTGAGCGGTTCGAAAATGGTGTTTGCTGGCGCTGCATTGTCTTGAGATCGATCAATCATCGACGTACACTTCTGTCTGGACCAATCACATAGTTCCTCTTGTGAGAGAGGAGAGTATCTACTCCAAAGTAGGAGCTAAAAAAGTCCCTCAAAAGGCATCCTAAGAACGTTTTTGAGATGCAGACTCAAAAAAGGGGTTTTAAGAATTGTGTTTTTTGAACTATGAAAAAGTTCCTTTGGTCCTAAAACCAGCTATTGTCAGGTGTGTGTGTGTATTGTGCGTACACATGCTTGCCAGGATAATTAGCAATGCTCCTTAATCTGCCCATCTATTCTATTCATCCACCAATACAACACAAAGATAATCATACATTTCAAGATGCTCTGTAATACTCGCTTGTGTTTTTGCCTCCACAACATGTTTCATTTGTCAATTTCTCTCCTCATCACTCCATCCCTCACTTTTTCCTCCATCTTTCTAAAAGTGTAAGCACTGAACAGGCTCAGCAGTTTCCTCTTGGCTGAATTACGTCCATGCAGGGAGACATTCATTTTGTTTAAAAGCACTGTTGAAGCCAGCTCTCTTGCTCCTGAGGTGGAAGTGGCTGTTAATCATGTCTAAAACAAATAGTCCGCATATAAACACACTCATACACACACAGCACACAAACACCAATCAATACACATTCACAGTTGTAAATCTAAAATGTGCGCATGAACACACTATCAGGCTGGTTTGAGTTACTTGTCTGTTTCTGCTGTGCTTCAGAAGCTGTTTATTGGACCTGTTTCGTGTGTGTGGGCGGGCGGGCGTGCAGCTGCTGAGCCAAAGCACCAGTAATAACCCAATCATTAAAGCACCTGTGGGAATGGCCAGGCTCAAAAGAGCTGCAGAGGTTCATGGAACGGGGCCTGTGGTGCTTCAAAGAGACTTCAGAAACTTTGGCATTTACTCACTGCAATGCCAATTAGCGGTGTGTGAGCCTCTCTGGGTTTTGCCTTTTGCAGACAATGCCTGTGTCAAATTGTAAAACAATGAGAAAGATACTGTTTAGAGAACCTTGCAAAGGGTATTTCATAACCATAATTGATTTCAGAGGCAGAACATTTGGTATTCAACGTTCATTTTAAAGTTTATCTTTAAACCTGCAATAACTGATTTTTTTGAGCCACTTGGGGGCAGCAGAAAAAAAGTTCTGAACATATTATTGACCTTTTATGTCAATATGGCAAACTTGTTAGCAAACAGTTGCTTATTTTTACCTCCAGTTACTGGGCAACGTTGGAGTCGTGTTTCTGGCCACCTGGCATATGTAACTCCAATATTGACTGTCTTTTAGAATTATGTTTTGGTCTCTACCAACTTGGTTTTGTTTAACTCCCGTTGGCAGGGTTAAAACATGTGAGTAAAAAGCTATATTCTTTTGCTGTAAGATGAAAGATTGAGTTTATCTTTTGGTATCATTTTTTTAAATCATGTCCTGCAGACTCAGGAAGGGCAGACAAACAAGTCCTGCCCAACCTATCCCTCTTTCCAAACTCACCCCGTCTGTCTGTGTTGGCCTCTTTATATGTATTTCTCCAAACTCTTTTGCCATTCTGTTGCTGCTGTTCTTACTCTCTTACCCCCTCTTAACTCATCACTTTCCCATTTGTCTCACTTACTTTCTCTCCTCATTTGGCCTTTGCATGTTTTCTTAACCCCCCCACAGTTCTCCACCCTCCATTCCCCTCTACCACAGACGTAGCAGAGGGAGTAGCAGAGAGGGAGGCTAGAGATTGTGTTGAATAATACATTCCCGTTAGAGCGGAGCCTTGGAGGCTGACATGGATGGAGGAGATACTATTGAACTGTATAAAGAGTTTTGATAGCGTGTGAAAAATGGAGCATTTATTACGATGAGGTATGAGCAGGCAGGTTAGTCACGGAGTTGAAATATGATATTCGATAAATCTATTGGATTCACACATGCAAAACAGAAAAGTGCAGCAGCACATAATTTTTAGATGCACGTGAGTTCCTAAATGTGTACACAATCTACTTTCATCCACTCGTTGCGTGTGCGCGTGTGTGTCGCGCCTGTGTGGCATCATGATGGCGTAAATGTACATGCCAACTTTCTTAAGCCAAGTGGCGTGTTATATGCTGTATGCTTTTTGAGCTATCCGCATGTATGTCTGCGCTCTATAGACCTGGCGTACACATACACGCCATTTGCCGTGTTCTTGAGAGAAGAAGGCGTTATCGCGAGAAGAAGGCTATGGTTGAGTTTAGAAAAAGAAGAATGGGGTGGGCTTTAGTAAAAGAATGCTACGGTTGAGTTTAGGAAAAGAACAACGGGGTGGGCTTTAGTAAAAGAATAACGCGACGGTTGAGGGAAAAGTCACACACATGTCACACAAGGGACGCAATCCCCGGTCTTCTGAGTGAAAGTCCTGTGTTTTACACATCTTCCACCCCGACCAACCTCCGTATGCGGATTTTCACACATTCATACTACTTGCTACAGCATAAATTAACACGCAATCACAAGGTAATGTTACTAAATGGAGCCCAAACGGCATTGAAATTCATGCTAAAAAACGAGTATGCTCCTTTATAACACGCCAATAATGGCATACAAATTAGCGTGTTATATACATACTATTTTGTGTGTGTGTACTCCTGCAGGTTCAGATCTGACAATTAAGAGGGGTCACTCCTGCCCTGTGGCCCAGTGACCTCATCAGACAATGTTGAATTATGGGTAGTGGCACTAAGGTCTCGCAGCTGTCTCTTTGCTCAGGGCGCAGTGATAGTGAGTCATCGTTCAGTCACACACACTCGCACAGCCGCTGGACTGTAGGGTAGCTGACATTTAGCTATGGAGGAAAAAGCTGTGAGCTTGAAATAACAACAAATATATACAAATACATAATGGTATCAAACGTGCTGTAGCATACTGCAGGGTGGAAGCAGAGCAAGTAGTAGATCTACTTGTATGTACATTATATAAAGTGCACTTAGTCTGCCCCGCAACATTTTGAGTGTGTGTTTTTTTTTTTTTAACATAACACTTGTATTGTCAGTTGACCGTTGCTTATTGCTTATCTCCATCCCATCCCTGTATCATGTCTTCCTTTCTTGCGCAGCCCATATTCAGTTAACAGTGTCAGTGCTGGCAGGTTTACCACTCAACATTCAACAATAGCTAGACAATAAAGCAAACAGTGTGAGTGAGTGCTGCCTCTCAGAGCCCTGCTAAAGGGTTTATAAATTCGCCAGCTACATGTCATGCTAAAAGACTGAGGCTAAAGCAGCATGCATGCAACATGTCTATAGCCTAGTACTAGTAGATAAGTAAAAATATGTGATCAGACTTATTTTAGTCTAATACATCCTTTTTTGGCTGCTTAGCTTACATATGCTTGACAGCCGGTTACATTTTAAAAGTTTCAAGAGTAAAGGCTGATGAGGACTAACTGTTGTTAGGTTAGGGTTAGATGTAATGCAATCTTTTGGTAATGTGCTGAAACAAAAATGTTGCCAAATGCAGTAAAGCGCAGGACAGAGATGCTAACATTGAACTTCTAACCCTAACTAATGTAGTTAGTTAGTAATGAGCTTCAGTCTGCATTAATCTCTTTACTTCTGTGTTTTAGTTATGTGTTTTATTTTTTATTTTGTAAGATGTTGTGGTTCAAAATTACTTTTTGTGATGGATGGTGGGTGTCACTCCCCGATGTAAGTCGAGTGCAGATGTTTGCATGCTCATATTTAGAAGGTTTACGGCATTACGTGTCATACTGAAATTTGTGAAATCGATTTACTGGGTTGACAGAATTACAGAAGTCACAACTTCACTCGTCGCAAACTGACGCATGCATGACTCAAATCTGCACTTCAAATCTGCTATTCTCTTAACTTCTCAAGAGCAACAAAGATGGCTGCCACAAGGAACAATGGTACTGCGATGGACAAGAAGCTGGATAAAATGCCTTCAGAGGACACACTTGAAGCTGTCCCGTTATGACCTAACTAGGCTGGTCAGAGTGAATAAGTGAACACAAACCATAAAGCCCTACTGAAACCAAACAAATGAAAATGTGTGGTTTCAGCAGACGCACATGCTCGCATGCACACACAATGCAGCTACATAAATACTATCTATGGCAAAGGACATGACTAGCTGCTGAATATTTGATCAGACCGCAGCAAAGGCTTAATAATTTAGTAGCAGGCCTGACTCTCACTACCTGTGTCTTTTGGAAATGAATGGTGGGCGATAGGAATGTATTTCTCCTCATCATATTAAGACACCCTCAAGTTATTGTGACTGTGGAAAATGTAACATGCCTAGAAGATGTCCAACCGATGTCCAACGTGTGTGCACGTATGTGTCCTGGGCCACATTAAGGACCGTCAGGTGCTGCCTGCTCCTATATCCACGGCTCTCTAGAGGTCTGTAACTCACGGTTGCCAGAAAAAGGCAGCTTTGTTGGTAGGCAGTAACCTTAGTGCTCATATTATGCTTTTTGTCTTTTCCCCCTTTCCTTTTATAGTTTTACATGTTTTTTTGTGTATGTTCTCACTCCGAACGCCTAAAATACGGATGTTTGGACAGTAGCTGTCTGCGTCTGATGCGACGAAAAAGGCACCCTTTGGCGTGTGTGTGTCGAACGTACCGGGGAGAGCAGGATCTAGACGGGGTTTAGCAAGTAGTATGTACAGTAAGGGGGAAATTCCGCATAGGGAGGTTGGTTGGGGTAGTGGGTGGGTCAAACACAGGACTTTCACCCAGGAGAGCGGGGTTTCATGTCCCACGTGTGTCCTTAACCGTCCCTTTATTGCTGCGTGTCAGGGAACCGTAAGCTCACCCGCAACTTTTCCCTAAACCCAACCGTACCGTTGCCTCAAGTCACGGAACCGTAAACCCACCCACAAGCTTTTCCTTAACCTAACAGCGTCAAAAGAGACGCCAATAGTCCCGGCCAAACGTGTGTTATATGATGCTAAAGGACACTTTTAGCGTCAAAGGCACCTGACCAAGCACACCCTCATACTCTGCTCCTGACTGGCTAGTAGTCCTTACCTCGGTACATGTGTGACTCCAAACAAAGATGGAACACAAGTGAGACGTCTCACTCTGCAGCTAAAACAGAGAGCTCAACAAACAGGGTGAAAATAGGAGCTGTAGCAATGTGCAGTACAACACATTTGTTTTTTGAAAATTAAAACCATGTAAACCTATTATGGTAAAAACCTCTAAATACAATAACAAAGCATAATATGAGCACTTTAATTCACAAATTTGCAGAATAATACTACAGACATATTTCTATTTAGGAACAGGCGAGCCTGAGTCGGCCAAAAGCATCTGTAAAATGGTGGAAATGTTGGGTCTTTTTCAGCAGTAACTTAACTCAAATCCTATAAGCAAACATAAAATAACTTTTTTTTAAACTAAAAAGATCAGAAATGTGGCCACTGTGCGGCCATTTCACAACCCATTAATTTGTAACAATACTTCAATGCAATTACCAGGAAATATACATGGTCAGGTGGGAGAATAACATACATTGTTTGCTAATCTTATGTATTTGTATCAACCAATGTTAACAACAAGGGTTAGGATGGTTACCCCCATTTTTTCTGTCAAAAATCCTTTTTTAATCTTTGAAAATACTTGAGTATATTTGGCATGTTGAACTGAAAAACAATGTTTGTTGTGTTCCCTAACTGAATTATAAAAACTCTCCCTTCTGTTGAATACTAGCATGTATTCCTATAAATAAAAATAGGCCTGCACTAAATTGACTCTTATTTAATTTAACGTGAACTGGGTCGTTTGTGACAACAGTATGAGAGAACTAAAGCAATTATTAAACCATTAGAACTATAGACCTACATAAAGTACTAAATAAGTATGGATCTCCATCGCGATATAAGTGATGTTGTGGGCACATTGTAGTGATAATCCTGGTGTCATGGCTGGATCAGAGTAAATCATGAGGGTGGACTGGAACAACGACGTCCGGTCAGCTCGGTGTCTGCTCGGTCGAGGGCAATCCGGAAACTAAGCGGATGAATAATACACCGTGTCGGCGGTCACATGTCGTGCAGCGGGCTCCTGAATGATTTAAAGCGTTTTACATCACCAGCCTCACCCTCACCCTCCCCTCTCCTCCCCCTCCCGCGCTGTCTTTATCTGATGCACCGCGCAGCCCAGAGATGCTGCTGCTGATGTTGGCGACCGACTGCAGCATCCGACATGGGCATCCTTCAGTCCGGCCGTGCCACAGTGAGTGCTTTTCCTCCACTTTTTCTCTTCCTCTCATCCCCTCGTTATTTCAAACTAGATCAGCCCTCCACCCCTCTCCCTCAGCGACTCATCCTCCCCCCTTTTTTTGTTTTTTCTTTGTGCCATTTTTTTTTTTTTTACACGAGCGATGGCGCATAGCGCGGCGGATACCGTGCGTCCTCGTAGAGGAGCTGGTGTTTGGTGAGTCCGCGGAGTGCACCAAAATGTCAGGAAATGGTCTCTTCCTGTATATGCGCAGCTCACCTTAACGGTGTCCGTCTTTGCGTGAGAAAGGGAAGGGAAGAGAGGGAGTTTAGGGCGGGTGTCACTGCTCCCACCGGACTAGAGCTGCAGCAGCCTACGCTTGGAGGGGTCGAGAAGAGTACAGGAAGAACCAGAGGGGCGGCTGCGACTCGACTGACAGAGGGTGGGACGTTTAATTAAGTGTTTTTGCAGGTGAGAGCATAAGAAGTTATTGCTCATATAGACTATGTTTGGGTGTGTCAGAAGGAGGGGAGGGGAACAAAGATGGTGAAACTTAGTGGCTTTATGCTCTGGAAAGGAGAGGAGGAAAAGGATGTTCCTTGCTGTAATAATGGAGAGTATAGAGTTTATTTTGCTGTTGTCGGTGCTTATAATGCTTTTAAGGTGTATGGTTAAAAAAGAAGAAAGATCTTATAGGCTAAAATCCCCCCCCCCCCCCAAAGGATGAATCTGTATCTGATATGGGAAAAGATGTTAAATGAATTACAGCAGGCCTCTGTGTTATGGCACATATTGCTCTATCTATCTGTATCCATCCATCTATTGCCCCACGCAAACAGTGAGGCAACATACTGTGCTGCTGTGTGTGTGTGTGTGTGTGTGTGTGTGTGTGTGTGTGTGGACAAGAGCACTCAGACACTGAAAGCCTCAAGCCGTGGAACTGGGCTAATCCCTAATGACATTCTCTCTCTCTCTCTCTCTCTCTCTCTCTCTCGCTCTGTGTCATAGGGCCTTGTCTCTTTTCATCCTTTCCTTAATTCTTTTTTCTCTTCTTTCGTACTCAGTTGTGATGACGTGCTGTCCGTGGTGCTGAAAACAGTCAGCAGGACGCTAGTTAATACGCTCATAATAGATGGCCCCGTCAGCGCTCAACAGGTGCCTATTACTCACCATGAGAGACAGACGCCCAGACATAAAAAGAGTTGCTTTCAATTTTAATTCAAAGTCTTTTAGATGGAGGTTGTGTTTGCATGCTAGAGCTGTGGGGTTTTGTTTTAAAATGGCATATTCATGACACAGAAAGTGATTTAATTGTCAACATAGAATTATTGATAGCTTAAAATTACAACCAAATGTTGGTATTTCAGATCTTTGGCTGACAAAATTAGAACATGCTTGGTCAACTATATGTTTTAAATGGCATTTTTATATTAACTATCATAATATGGGCATGAATAATGCTTTAATTTGGAAAATACACCCTAACCCTAGCATTTACAAAAGGTTAAATCTGCCAATATAGCACCATAGAGCAAATCCATTAACTGGAGATACAGTATAATGAACAAATAAACTAAGGCAAAGGCAGCTCTGGCTAAAAAAAAAATGGATGCCAAAAGGAAAAAGAAGATGATGATGATGATGAAAACATGATGATGATGATGGTGGTGGTGGTGGTGGTGGTGGAAACAACAGTAATAAGAAGTAGAACCAAAGGATTACATAACTGACCAACTTAGCAACTGCAGTTTGTCTTCCTACACACACACACACACACACACACACACCCAAGACGTCCAGGTCTCACGTCACATTCATTCACATGAAGGACCACTAGAGCAGCTGGAGGTGCAGTGACTTGCTACTTGCTAAAGGGCATTTTAGCCTTAGCATAACTACCTCTTAGCACCAAAGTAAGTGTTGTTTTTTACAGTGACTAAAAACTTTCACTTTAAGGAGGTGTCTAGTAGAGTTTCAGAATTAACAACAAAGGACAACTTCTTTGTTTTTATCATTTTCAGGCATTTTCTGCCTTTTTAGGTGGTGATGAGACAGTTCCCAGTCACATTCAAACTAGGGAACGGTCTGCACAGAATCTAACCCTCTTTGTCCCGGGGGTGTCCCAAAAGAATCTTGAGAATTACGGTTTGTTTGTAGGACGACCCAAACTACAAAACACTGACCAGGATGCAGTTATGGGTTAACAGTTTTTTTTTGCAATGATTACCGTTGATGGAGATGTGTTGAAGAAAGGGAATGGCTGGTGACGGAAGAGGATGAATTGAGAGTGGCAGGGTAGCAAGGTAGGCAGAGACAGCAAGAGAGGGCAGAAAGGCAGGCAGACAGGCAGGCATGCAGGCAGGAATCCTGGAGCACATGGAACAAACAAGCAATAATACAGGTTGCAAGAACACAAGGAAAACTGAGATCACTGTAACTGCGTCAATGTTTTTGCCACTTTTGTGCAGCTTTTGTGAGCACAATATTGACGTATCAACGTCTTTTAGGTTTATATCATGAACTTGTCAACAGACCTGCTGCTTTCTTGTTTAGGCTACACATCCAGCAGCTACAGAGCAACATTGGATTTTATTTGAAATTGTCTGCCTGAAGGAGCTCCAGATTTTTGGTAATAATTCGCTGCAGGCTCCATCATCACAATGACAACCCCCTTTTATAATGACACATTTTTTCACATTGCCATACATTGGTGTTATCAAGCTATTGCTTATAGTCAAGTTATTTATGTCACAAGCCAAAACAATGATGTGAAAGCTCAAAATACACTAAATGTAACTGCAGGGGTTGTGAAATGCTACTGGTGTCTCGTTCATCTGTGTGTGTGTGTGTGTGTGTGTGTGTGTGTTTGTGTGTGTAAGATACGAGACAGACACTAGAGATAATTGGAAGAAGAATGCATAAAAGATTTCTTTAAAGCAGATACTAAAATAAAAAAATGTGATCATAAAAAAAGCTTAACATTTATTGATGTCATCTGTACCCTCTTAATGTAAAATATAGGTGTGACTCATGCAGCAGACACACACACACTTAATCCTTTATATTTGTGAATGGTTGGCTGGCCCCCACCGCCCTTTCTGTATCAGATGCTGCTCAGCGCTGACGTCAGTGAACCTGTCTGTGCATAAAGGCTAATATAATCAGGACCTCACACACAGAGACACACATTGCATCCTTTCCTTTGTCTCTGTCAGCAGTGCACACACACACACACCCCTCTGGTTATTAGCTCAACAAACACTAAAGGGAGAGAGAGACAGACAGACAGACTGGAGATGCAGTGTGTGGGAGGTGGGCGCCCTTGATTGTTATCATCACAATGTAATCCGATCACAGTTATAAATTTGTGACTGTGGCTTCATCCCTACAGATTTATTAGTGTCACACTTTCCTGCCTTTTTATCTCAATTTCTTGTGATTTTAAGCACTTTCACCTTCTTTATCATATCTATAGTTTGTCAAATTAGAAAGCTGTCACATTTTAAACGGCAGAGTCTAAGCCACACAAAATAAAATCTTCCTAACAGCTGACAATTATTATGGATGGTAGGTTTGTTTTCTTGTCTTATTCTGTATGTTCTTCAAAAGTCATTGGCTCCTGTCATTGTAAAAGCCATAAAATAGCAGATAGAGACGTTCTGTGGCATTGACAAACAGTCAAAGCAAAGTAAGTCCAGTAGTAAAACTGATTGAGAGGAAATCATTGCATGTCTAAAAGGCTTTGTCCCAATTATCCACCTAATAGGCTTCCTTCCCTTAATGAATGGTATTCTCAGTATTAAGTGGCCTTTAAAAAAGACTGCTACAAGAGATTGTAGAAAACGAACCCACTATTTGCCTCACCACCTCCTCCAGAACGGATATTGCACAGACCCTCCAGACGTGTAGTGTTTAGCATGATGTATTCCTTTTGGCAAGGCACCAGTAAACAGTACAAGCTGAACTAAGTCGTGCAGGCCACAAACCTAGTACAACAGGCTGCAGAAATGCAACTATGGCAAACACATCAATGGTTGTCAGTGTGACAGGAGAAGATACAGTTACAGTGGTTCTATACTTTGTTTTGGAGTTGATTGTGAAACTTGATCATGAGTTAATAGCTCTTACTTGCTTTCTGTAATTTTGCTCAGAATAAAAGTTCTGAGTTAGGTACTTCCCACAAAGTGTACATTTCGATCCACATTTAATCTCATTAAAAAAATCACTTTTCTAGATTGCCATTTTTAGTTATTAAAATATCAAAGAAAAAGATTCTGCTTGTGCTTTATGCACAAGATATGGCTTCATTTTACCTCCGTCAGTCCCAATATTATTGAAATGTGTCGATAAACTGATGAAGTGCTCACCAAATGTCCATTGGTGCTGCACGCTATGCTAATCTCAGAAGTCAAAGTGGGTGTTGGATTGAAAAACCATTTTGGTGGAAAAACATCTGAGTTTAGGGTATTTATTAATTTGGTTGCCATGGTGCCAAATGTAAAGCACTCTTAGGTCAGCCTCTGAGAAGAGACAGAGAAAAAGAAAAACAGACAGTCCGAAAGTGAAAGGGGAGGAAATAAACTTGAGAATGTAGCGAGGGTAACAGGTGAAGGTGGAATCGATGAAACAAAAGGACAATCCTTGTCAGCCGACTGTTTGAACATAGTGAGCAGTGTACACATCAGGGACTACACTCATTTGCTGGCAAGCAGTGTGAGCTGACAAACAAGTCCATGGGCCGACAGGGAGGATAGAGCTGGTGAAACCAGAGAGGAAGTGGCGAGGTTAGAGAGAGAGCAGTGGAAAAGGGATCTATACTATGTGGCTCTGATGGTCTATGGCAGTTATATTTTTAGTTATCTCGAGGTAAGGTAAACCTAAGACAGATGGATTCTGATTTGTTTATCATAAAAAAAACAAATGTATGCTTTAATGCAGTGATGCTATAGAGCAGGGGTCTTCAACGTTTTCCAGGCCAAGGACCCCCAAACTGATGGCGAGATGGAGCGGGGACCCCGTAATTATATATATTGTATAAAATTGTGTTATATCAAACTGGTCCTATAGTGCCTGTGTAAATGTACCTTGTTATTGTGCATTCAATACTAAGATACTCAAATAATACACAGGTTCATATATTCATGTTTTTATTTTAAACATGTGCGAGGCACAGTGAGTAGGGTGGCCATGCCACTGCCATTTATAAACATAACATAACACAATAAACTGATACCTGCCAAGATCAACAATGTCTGTCAATTGCATGTAATCATGCATAAAAGCTATTCAAATGGACATTTGCTCCAAAAAAAAAAAAAAAGTCTAATCAACCAAAACTTTCGCGACCCCCATGCAGTACCTCCGCGGACCCCCTAGGGGTCGCGGACCCCCTGTTGAAGACCCCTGCTATAGAGAAAGCTCTATCAGATACTACAGAAGGATGACACTGCTCACAGAAAGGATGAGGATCAGCAAATTGGATGCAACAATACTATGGGGGAAAAGTCTTTTGGCAACCACTTGCAATATTTCCTTTCTCCATTAGTGTCACCATCATTTCATGGTATTGGCTCCTTATCAAAGAATTAGGTTTTAAGTATTCTCTTAGACTATATGTCTGCAATTGAGGTTTATACTCGGGCATCAAGTTAGCTGGGGTTTAGTTTCTGAAGTGGGAAATGGGCCTGTTGCTTTTTAGAGCTTAAGGTCACACACACAGATATCATCGATACGGCTGGTTAGCCATGGAGCCAGAGGGAGTGACACTGTTGTTTTTATTTATCTTGCAATCTGGAGCCAGACCCAGCATGCTTTAAGCTTCAGGCCCCCACTGTGTTGCATTAGGGCAAGATAGATGGGGATGTGGCAGGCCAAATTGTGAGTCAACCGAGCTGGTCTGCAGGTCAGTCGTGCAGAACAATTTGTCTGAAGCTTGGCACCAGCGCCAACACTTTCCACCTTGAAAACTTTTGACAGACAGGGATGATAGACCTTAAACAGAAGGACAACAATATTTCATTTTTTGGGGTGCTAGTTTCTTAATACTGTGCTGCCAATCTAGAGTACACATCAACATGTTTGAGCTTAATCGTCAAAATCCAAAGTGAATCATTAGCAAGCCAGAGTATGAGCCAGATATGTGATGAGTAAACTGATTAGACAGCCAACTGTGTAAAGTAGAGGGACACCACTGTTTGTGTTTATATTTGCCTATTACCAGTACCAACATATTAGCCTACACCAAATGGTTTGGGATGACAGCATGCTGTATAGTATCGATGGTCATTAATTTGTTTATTGCAAATGTAGTCTTTGTAGGGCTGCAGTTTTCAGTTTTTCCTTCATCTACTGGCACATTGATTATGTCCACTTTGGCTGTTTTAACAAGTTCCATGTTCCAAGGCCACTGAACAGTCTGCTAGGATTTTCTCATTATTCAAAGTGTGGAGCTACGTTTCTTGTGTTATGTCTGAAATAAACAGTGGATTAGTGGCCATAGATGAACAGAAATTAGATTGGTACATGTAGAAACATGACTGGATAAGGACCCCCAGTGGCTTTGAGTAAATGGAGATCTGAGACTGTAACTTCAACTACTGATTTTGAGTTTTTGTAAAAGAATTAGCTGCTCTTTCATATAGCTCCCCAATTTAAAAAACAAACATGGAGAGGGCACACTTAAATGGTGTGCCTCTGGGTGAAACCCAAGACAGGGTTGGTTAGGCCATGGATATAGTTGGACTTGAGTAAGTCAAACAAATAATCTATCAGTAAATTACAGAGGGAGTCTGGCAGCCCGATCATTGAAACTAATACCAACATTTAAAAATTTAAAAATCAGTCTCTAAACAGTGTAGACAGTCAGGGTTACTTCAAGTCTGACTGATCAGTCAAGCAATGCAATCAACCCGACAGGAGGCAATTTCTCTTTTGTGTCAAAGGAGGGATCCGATTCATTAGGCTTGTCAGATAGGGACACTGGGGCCAGTCAGCCACAGAAACACCAAAAGTCAGTCAAGTAGAGGAAAATGAATTTCAATCTCTACTTATATATAACCGGCCAATTACTGCTGATATCTGTAAGACTCCTCAACTGGATCTAGTAATGTAATGGGTTTCTGTCAGTTCTTTGTACTAAAAGCACACAATATTAAAAATGCAATTTGTTTTATACAGGACCAAACTGCATTTATAATAACGAGGTCTGGCTAAATGGAAGTAGCTTTGATTTAATGGGTATGGATATACTGTCATGTTAATTGAGAGCAATGCATTATTGTGTACGAGATATTAAACTGTAGACTATGAGGTGCTTTAAGCACTGCTGTGTAACGCTCCATACTGGCTGGCCTCATAAATCTTATCTCTGAGAGGCACTGAAGTAGAGCTGTGCTTACCCATCTACTTGTCTATGCACACACACACACATATTGGCTGATTATGTAACAGACGAACATAAAACATGATCAACATGCTATTGTGCTTACAATGACAGTGCTAAAATGCTTATGTTATAAGCAGGTATACTATTCAATGTTCCACATCTAAGTTTAGTGTGTCAGCATGCTAATATTTACAAACTAGCACAAAAAAATAAAGACAGAGCAAAAGAGAAACGCACATTTACGAAAAGTAAGAAAAACATTCCCCTGGCTCAGGCGCTCTGCTGAACGATGATGAGTCGGCTCCTTCCTGTTCTGTCTGTGGGCCGTGAGAACGGGGGCCACGGCTGCTTGCCAGGTTGGTTTTGAGTGAATCAGAAGGGCACTCAGCCTTATTAAGTTAATGCAGCTCTTTCTTACAGTAAAGGCAATGAGAGCTCAATCAGGTTTATGCATGGAGTAATTCAGAGGGCAGGGGCGGACACAGAGACAGGCTTAGTCACGGCTCATTAGACACAAGGATGGATTTTCTGACAGTGCTCTTACCTGGAAAGGAAACCCTGATGCTAAGATGCTAGAGGTGGTGGTGATGATTATGATGACATGAATTCAACTATTGATCTTTTAACGGCAGCCCTCCGGCAGAGCAGATAATGGAGTTTGTCTAGTGCTATAGTATTGAAGAAAGGATTTTGAAATTCTATTACACAGAGTGTGTGTGCAACAGGGCTGCTGTAAACACAACAGCAGCATATTGCTCACACACTGAGAGATGACAGACATTTTCCAAATCTTTCTCTTACTTGCAGCTTTTTATTATTTTGCTGTGTTATGTGTTTATGCAGTTTTGTTCATATATATGCTTATAGTATATATATTATGTCTTTTTGTCTTATGATGAAATGGCAAGAGCAAAATGAGGTATTCCACTGCTAGATGTTTATTTATAATTTTGTATTGCCTTCACCCACGCTCTTATTAAATAATTCAGTAGCTAACGTCACCACTGGCACTTTAGTTTGTGCTCCATATAAAGGGCTCAGAAGAACAGCACCATGCAGATGTTGCTATTGGAGAAGTTCCACCTGCCCCTACATACACTGTACTGTAATAAATATCTAGCACAACAATACGTTTGATTGTCTGATTCTGTTTTGAGCGTTTTCTGATTTTATTTACCACTTTCTCTCTCTCGCTATATGACATGGCATTCATTTGCTTGTACTGTACTGATCGATCAAATGTGTATGTATGTGTTCGGGCAGTTAAAGTATCAGAATCAGAAATACTTTATTGATCCCCAAAAGAAAATTTGTGTCGGTGTGTCAGACACTTAGAGGGAGGAATTATAAAGTTTGATATCCACTAGCAGGAATGACTTCCTATGGCGCTCTGTGGTGCATTTTGGGGGAATAAGTCTTGCACTGAAAGTGCTCCTGAGTTTGAGCAGCAAGCCATGGAGTGGGTGGGAGAACATTTCACGTCTGCTCAGCTGCAACAAAAACAGGTCAAGCTTAAAGAAAAAGATTTAGGGAAATATTTCTTTCTTATTGAGACTAGATGAGAAGATGGATTCCAATCTCATGTCTGTGCGCTAAGCATGAGCCAGGAGGGGATTTGCTTATCTTAGCATAAAGACTGGACTCAAGGAGAAACTAGAATGACAAGAATCAAGAACTTGGGACAGAGCCAGGTTTCTCTCTAGTTGCAGTCCTTATGCTAAGCTAAGCTAAGCTATTTGCCTCCTGGCTCCAGCTCCAGAGTGGTATTGATCTTCTTATCTAACTCTGGCAAGTGAGCAGAGCATCTTTTTTCAAAATGTCATAGTATAATTAAAAAGATTGTCTGCACCAGCCACTGCAATATTACTGTATAGTAGAGAGAGCATGCAGAGAGGGCATACCCTACAAGGCTGCACAATACGCACGTGTTCATTTTAATAATAGAAAACTATAAATGTTTAATCTTCATCTGGATGATGATCTGAATTGAATTAATAACAAAGTAAGGAAGTAACAAATGAAGTAACGAAACATCCTGATATTCCTGTGCCTTTTTTTTAAAATTTAGAAGTAGTCCATGAATATTATGGATAATAACTGTAATGCCTTTGATATTCGCCGTTTACTTGTAAATTTGTCATGGATACTTTGTCACACACACAAGCCTCAGTTTTTACAAAGGTCAAATAAGGTAAAGCTAAGCTTTTAGACTAACCTTTGTCCCAGGAAGGAGTGCTGGCAAAGTGAAGTCAGTACAGTCAGTTCCAGCACAGCTCAAATAGAACACCTGCTGCCGCAGTGCTTTGTGCAGCTCGGTTTTGTTGATCTGTGACTGTTCAAATAGCTCAATCTCAACACTGTGAATGAAGCTAGCCAGAGAATATTAAAATGTCACAGAGTTGTTTAAAAAAAAAAGCTGGTTGCCTGATTTAATTTGTAAAGTGTGTGTGTGTGTGTGTGTGTGTGTGTGTGTGTGTTACTCAATGCACATCTCATAAACACAACAGTCCCAAAAAAGCTCATTGCATAGGTGTCAGTGTCTCAAAGTAAAGCTGTTCAGGTTTGTCCATTTTACTCTCTCTCTCTCTCTCTCTCTCTCTCTCTGATTAGCTGTTTTCAGTCTGCTCATCCTCCTCACCCTTTCTTCTTCATTTGTTCATGTAATCACTAATGCTCTAGTGTATGCATTTGAGTGTGTAATTGTCTGTATATCTGTGTGTTTTGGGATGAATAAGTACGCCACTGATGTTTTGACAGTCGTGTGATTGAGTCATTTATAGATGGTAAATATTTGGTTTAAGGGTGATGATAGGGTTACTTTAAGCGCTGCCTGATTCAACAAATTGGCATGAGACATTGTTCAATATCTCTTTATGGGTAATCAATAGCAGTGGACTATCTACATAAAGAACCACTATCAAGTTTAATTTCCTTTGAGATTAGTACATTACATAGGTGAGCCAATTCCAAGGCTCTAGTATCATGCATCCTCACTCAGGGACATGGCTCACTGTCACTTGCCACGTCTTCCTTGGTCTGGCCCAACAGATGTACCTAGCTGCGATAAAGACTGACATCGATGTTGCTGATGCATTCTTTGAGGTAGGCTACCAAATGTGGTAAGCAACTACTAGTCCGGCTTGTCAGCACCAGATGTCCCTCCCCTCCCGCTATCTTCAAGATCATGTTTTAGCGCCCCCAACAACTGATTGGTTTAAAAAAAACTACAAGCCAGAATGTATTTTCCCTATATCTCAGAATAGATAGACAGATAGATAGATAGCTGTAGCCAGACCATACTCCAGCAATGACCCAGCACTGTGGAGGATAGGATAAGTCTAGCACAGCAAGACTACATCTTCCTCAGCTTCTCCTCTCAAAATAAATAGAGATTTGATTTGATTACATTATGATTTGTTATACCTGTGAGTTGCCCTTGTGACGGGTTAAAAGCCCCTGCCCTCACCCTCACCGTCACACACGAATGTAAGCACCTTTTGATCTTTTTCTACCATCTATCATATGCTCGTACTCCCACTAAGTGCTGCTACAATAGCAGCCCCGGCCTACTCTGGTTAAACAACTAGGTAATGGCAGCCATCATTTGAGTGGCTCATATTAAAGCAGAGAGGCGATGCGAGTGCGCTGTATGTGAGTGTGTTTGTTCAGTAACTTGTGCTTGTTGTTCAAAGTGGATGAATGGTGATTGTTAGTTCACTGCTAGAGAAAGAGAGAGAGAGAGAGAGAGAATTGATGACTATAATAGCTCTCTTTTCAAAAGCAGTTGCGCCATATGACGACAGAGTTGCTGTTGAAAAGCTGTAGAAACGTACAATAACGCCTCTGCATTTTGGTCTATCGTTAAAATGTAAGTGTTGTAATTACTCTGCACAAAAAAGCTAATTGTTTTACTAATTGCTACTCAACAGTGGGCTGCTCATGTACAGTGGGCCATTTCTGACACAGAACCATTTTTTTTATTTGTTGATTTACTGTAATAATATAGGTAAGGACATATTATCTAACAGGAAAAATGGTTAGAGGCTTTTTTGCCATCCATTGTAGTATGATCATACACGGTTGTGGAAGAATTCTCAAATATTTTCAAAAGTAAAAGTCTTGTGTTTAAAATCTTCAGTAAAAGTATATAAGTCATATTATCAGCAAAATGTACCTCATCAATCAAAGCAATAACCACTCATTCTTATGCTAATAAATGGACCATGTTATATTATTAGTTATACTGGTAGTACTAGAATTAATTATGTATTATACACTACTTATAATTAATGTATGTAGTGTTGTAATTGGTTAAAATTAACATTTAAAATGCACATTTTTACTGTGTCTTGTATAATATACAATAATGCATTGTATTAGATGATGGGTTTTGGGTAACCCCATAAATTACAGGTCAGTATAAATTACAGGTCAGCAAATGATGTCATTTGCTATGTCATTACCAGGATAATTATTGTGAAATATCCGACCTGGACTTCACGGGGTTACTGAGTTTTATATGCTAAATCTGAAATGTAACGCCCAAAGGAATAAAGGAGCTCCAAATGGATATACTCAAGTAAATTAGCTCAAAGTACTCAAAGATGTTCTTAAGTACACCATTTCAGCACCACTAATTCTGAATCTGATGAATCTGTAATGTGAGCCAGATATGAACTGTAACAATTAATCACATTGGAATGCAACCAAGCAGTAGAAATGAAGGAAATTCTGACAGCCATGTTAACATCTTTATATGCCCAAAGCAACTTTACAGTTTGGTGGAGGTTCTGGAGACATATGAGTACATAATGATAACCCCTATTGCTGCCTCTCCCACTTAAAAATAAAAAAAAAGATTTAGCGTCCATTGTCATCACTTATGAGCTTAGCTACTATAGCAACAGGGCGACAGGGAGGCGACTGCTAATTAGCTGCTTCCTCATTCAGGTTGATTTGTGTAATGTATCTCCACCGATACATGTGTGAAAATAAGCATTGTTTCTGAAGAACATATATAAGGTTATGTGCTGTAAAAGAAAAAGCAAAAAAAAAACATCCCACCTTTGTTTTTCAGATAACTTTCTCTCTGACCATGTGGGGAACAACTAAGATGGCATTCCACTAAACCAGGACAAGAGACAACAGGTTGCAGAATACGGAGGCACAGGCAGCAACATAAAATCTGATCTGGAATCTACCATCACTCTGATAAGGAATAACTCTCAATCCACAGTACATGATTGTTTTCACCAGCAAACAGTAAAAGTACAAAAGAAAACTATCAAAGAGGGAACCTCTCACACTTCCTTTTTAAAATCTTCCCTTTTGACTCTAACCCTTGAGCTTTAGCTTTCAGTATGACCAGTCTGGTAGGGAAGCTAGACCCTCGGAGGGTACAGTGGCGCTCTACATGGAACACCTTTACGTCCCGTGTTCTGAGGACCAAACCGGTGGAGTCCATGTTGGATTCGGCCATGACAGGCACCAGCTCCCATGGGACCAGACTGGCCCGGGTCCTATCCACAGTGGACCTGGTGTCGCTAGGCGTGGGCAGCTGCGTCGGGACAGGGATGTATGTGGTCTCGGGGCTGGTTGCCAAGGAGATGGCCGGTCCAGGCGTCATTGTGTCCTTTATTATCGCCGCTGTGGCCTCCATTTTGTCAGGTGAGACTGGAACAGAAGCACATGTGAATTTTATGACTTTTTTTTGTTGCTCATAAACACTCTCTTACTCTTTCTCTCTCTCTCACACACACACACGCACACACATATTTTGTGTTATTGTATTTCTTAAAATAGATTCATCTATTCGGAGTAGTGTCTTTTCTTTCATTTCTTCTATTAATTGTGTTAACTGTAAGATTTACTTATGATTTGTATTTTCAAATGTATGTATGTGTGTGTAATGAAATGTCATAATGAGTATTGTCAAAGAAAAGATTGTAGGACCCCAGGAAGAATAGCTTTTAGTGTATGCTGAAGCTAATGGGGATCCAAATAAAACAAACAAACAAACACACACACACACACACACACACACACTTGAAGCTGACTATAGCATAGTATAGGCCACAGGATAAAGGTTATTGTCATTCTTATCCCCATTACACTGATATGATTTATATGAAGAGCCTTTTAATGAGTATGCAGATAGATCAAGGGCAAAAAACATTATATGGGTCGAAACTATAATATGAAAGGCTCTCAAGGGATAGGCTACCTTAATGCTTCTATCAATACCCTCAAACAAGCCTTTCACTTGGATAATAATGCAGTCATAGCACTGATATTTGTATGAATGTGTGTCTGTGTCCGTCTCCTCCTCTGTCCCACAGGAGTGTGTTATGCAGAGTTTGGCGTTCGGGTGCCTAAGACCACAGGTTCGGCCTACACGTACAGCTACGTGACCGTGGGCGAGTGCGTTGCGTTTTTCATCGGCTGGAACTTGATTCTGGAGTATCTGATCGGCACAGCGGCGGGGGCGTCGGCTCTCAGCAGCATGGCGGACTCACTGGCCAATCACAGCATCAGTAACTTTATGATTACGCACATCGGAACGCTCAAGGGCTTGGGTGAGTTTGGAAAAATGTGTGCCTGCGACAGGTGTAGTTTTACTGAGAAAAAAAAATGCAGATTTGGCTTGAGCTCCTGATTTTGAAACAGAGTTATTGGGAGTTTTCTTTTCAGGATTTACATTTATATGAGATTAGTCTAAGTCTGAGATCTGTCTGCATCGCTGGGGTCCGGAATGGTTTTTGGAACTTAAAACACAAAGCATTTGAAATAGGAGAACTAAAGAAATGTCCGATCCAAACCCATAAGATCCACGGTCTGGCATCGAGTAATGAAAGTTGGCCATCTCATGGTTTTAAAAAAAATGAATGAAAGTAACGCCATCTGGGAAATCATCCCACCCATATCAGCTATTTTTCCATGGAGCTTCCAAACAACGTTTCACTGTTTATTTTGAAAATCTTGTCATTATGGAAAGTAGCAGCAGCCTTAGCATCTCCAATTTCTAAATGATTTGTGCAACAAAGTTTTCCAGTTCATAAACCGTACCAAGAGGGGAATGCCTGCTCATCTGGTGTAATAGTATAGCTGATGTGTGTGCCAGCTGTGTCTATCTGGGTGACACCGCCCTGACCGTCTCTTCCTGTTGGACACTGACACATGATAAGCTGCATGGCCAGCGTTACCACACCATAATGGAAAGTTAATGTTTTCCTTTTCCTGCTGGAGATAAACGTCATGCTTCTCTACACCAAGGGGGAAAGTATGCAATTTAGCTCAAATTTACATTTGCATCACCCACCATTATTAAGGTGCTTGGATTTCACACGTGCAGTGCAATGTGTACAACTATATCTGCGTGCGTGTGTGTACTAATCCTTTAGGTAAAGGGGAGCAATCGTACCCGGACCTGCTGGCGCTGCTGATAGCACTGCTGGTGACAGTGATAGTAGCTTTGGGAGTGAAGAACTCTGTGGGCTTCAACAACGTGCTGAACGTCGTCAACCTCATAGTGTGGGTGTTCATGATGATCGCAGGGCTCTTCTTCGTCAACGGGGAGAACTGGGACGAGGGGCGGTTCCTGCCCTTTGGCTGGTCGGGGGTACGCACGCACGCATACACGCACATGCACACACAAACACACACACACACACACACACTAACTTTTCACCATGCTATTTTTGTAAGCTATCATTTCTCTTGCTTGTGTTCTCTTCCAGGTGATGCAGGGTGCAGCTACCTGTTTTTATGCCTTCATTGGATTTGACATCATCGCTACAACAGGAGAGGAGGCCAAGAGTCCCAACACCTCCATCCCCTATGCCATCACTGCCTCACTCATCACCTGCCTCACTGCCTACGTCTCTGTGAGTTACCTCCAAGACCAAATACTGTGTACACAAACATCAAATGCTTCTTTTGTTTCCCATTTATTAGCATTTCCGAGGGAAGAAGTGGAAAACTTAATCTTGTTCATCAAAGTCTCACTGCAGTGACTAAATACAGTTTGCATGACAGATTTTGGAATGTTTTTTTGGCATGCGCAGTGTGGTAACGATGACAGATAATGACTTGGCTCACCGACTCCAATGTTAGAAAATACAATTGTTATTTCACAGTAGAACGGAATCGATACAATCTACAATCACAGCTTATAATTCACTCACCCACATAGTATTTTTTTAACACAATTATTCAAATTTAATTATTGAATTGAGAGGAAAACAGAATTTCAGTTCCCACTATTTCCCTGATCATAATCCTTAGTTTGAATTTAAAGATGAAAATGTTTCACTGTAAAGATCTACGTCTGCTTTTATATTTATAATTCTTCATCTTCATGCATTGCCTTTAGCATTACATTTGAGTTCTTATCGACATACTTGTGAAAACAGACTGAAAGTTTTACCAATCCAAGTGTCCGACAGAAAGATGGAAAGATCACACGATCCCTGCAATCCAGCTGTGTGGGTGTGTGTCTCATCTCTGATCTTTATCTATTCAGCTCGCACAGCCTACCCGATTTCTGACTTTGACACATTTGTGCTGAATGGTTGTTGCTATGGGTACTGCGTAAAAACAGCCTATCAGGAGGAAGACTTTTTTGACGTCGCTTGGGGCCAAAGATTGCATCAACTTCAAAACTCAACTACTTCTCTTTGAATACCTCGTCTCTCTCTTCCTCTGCCTCCCAGTCATGAATATTTCTCCAAATAACCCACTGTCGTGTTACAAAATCTATTTTCTAAGCTTCTCTTAATCTCCATCTTTCTTTGATCTATTTCACTCTCACATCTTAGAATAACTGTTTGGCTCCCATCAGGGTCCTCTAGCTTCTGATTTAGAATATTCTTAAGCATTAAGGAAATTAGATGGCACTGGTTTTACAGCACGAACCGTGGCTTAATCCACAATTGTCAAACTTAGTAGGGTAAAAGTAAAGTCTTTGGAAAGCTGGGAAAAAAATCTCCTTTCAGTCAACCTGACAGTTTTTCCACATTGAATTTCCTCACATCCATGCTCTTAAGTGGGCGTCAGTACATGTTCACTATAAAGTGGCAGTGAGGGTGATGCTTCTGGGAAACCCTCATACACAAGGGGGGAGGGTGGGGAAGTCATGTCAATGTGCAAGCTGAAAATTTGTTGACAGCAAGCTACAAATGGGCGCTGTAGGATGCAGTTTGGGATCAGCTTTGCTCTCTTGAAACAAATATGTTAAACCAGGATTTGTTGTAGGATTCCCTTTAGATTAGTATAGACGCCTTTGACGGCTTGACACGCACTGTCGACCAGTCTGTGCCCAGATTGGATGAAGGGTTAAAGGGCACCAGGTTACTCAGTGGAAACTGATCTCTATATCTTCCTCTCTGTAGTCTTTTTTTATTATTCCTCTCCAAATCCCTCTTTTGCAGCACAGTGTCTGTGACAGATGGCCTTGCATGATTTCACATATCAGACGCGAGGGTCAAAGTCGTGCACACACGTACACACACACACACACACACACACACACACACACACACACACACACAATGTGAGAGAAGCATGACTAATGAATGTTTTGCATGGGATGCGGTGTGCTGAATGCGCTAGCTGTGTAAAGCTAGGCTGTGAGAATGTTTTAAATATTACCACCGGGGGCGCCAAATTCGACACAAAACATAAATATGATTCAATATTAGGAATTATTTCACTTTGAAATTGAAAGGTGACTATTTGGCAGAATCCATTTGTTGACAGGCTCCTCTGTACAGTGTTTAAGCAATATTACATGATGACCTTTTATAAATATATTGCAACATAGAACTCTCTGTTTGTGTTCAACCCTCTTCTATCCAGGTTTCTGTGATCCTGACTCTGATGGTGCCGTATAATGAGATTGACGCAGACGCCCCGCTCATGGAGATGTTTGCCATGCATGGCTGTATGTTCGCAAAGTATATCGTGGCAGTGGGCTCCATAGCGGGACTCACTGTTTCCCTCCTGGGGTCCCTGTTCCCCATGCCCAGGGTCATTTATGCCATGGCCGGGGACGGCCTGCTGTTTAAGTCAGTCCACAACAGTTATTTATCTAGTTAATTATTTTTCTGCCAATCTCAATGAGGTGTGCGGTCTCAATCAGCTCATTTCTTTCTTTGTGTTTACTGTAGGTTCCTGGCCAATGTGTCTTCCTACACAGAGACACCTGCTGTTGCCTGTGTGGTGTCGGGCTTTCTAGCTGCCCTCCTGTCCCTCTTGGTCAGCCTCAGAGACCTCATAGAGATGATGTCCATAGGAACCCTGCTGGCCTACACCCTGGTGAGTGGATAATGATAGTGGACACATCTATATTAGTCTCGCATTCCTCAACCTTCCTCCACAGTGCTGCGGAGGAGGGTCTGGCTAGTCCACACAGCATTCCGGGATGGAAAAACGTGCTCTGGTTTATTGGCATGTCTACAATACAATCACAATCGTCTTGGGCGGTGCTAAGCGGAACTTGTTTTGGTGGAACATGTTGTCAGATAGGACAGATAGTGTAGCTAGCTGTCTGGATTACCCCTGTTCTTTTGCTGGGAAAAATAAATCCCTCCAACAACAGAAACACACAATAGCTGTAAACACAGACAGCGGGTCTTAGCAATAAGCCTGTGGTGTTGACGCATGAATGAAAACCTAATAGACAAAATAAAATAAACCAGATTCTGTAAAACATAACATTCATACATTTTTTTGCTTCAGTACCAATAGTTTAAAACAGTTCCTGGAAGAAGTGACTACCTGAAGAAAGCCCTTTTTCTGACAGTTTTGTTATTTAAAAGATTCAAATGATTCCCGTTCATGGTCTGCAGGTAAGCCTGTGTGTACTCCTGTTGCGTTACCAACCCGAAGGAGACATCCACGGCTTTGTGAACTTCCTCTCCGAGGAGCAGAACAACAAGAGAAAGGAGGGCGTTCTGGCCGAGTGCGAGAAAGAAGCCTGTTCACCAACCAGCGAAGCGGATGAGTATGGGGGTCCGGCCACAAACACCTGTGGAGCCAAAAACCTGCCGTCACTGGGTGACAATGAGATGCTGATAGGCAAACCAGATAAAACCACCTACACTGCCAGCCACCCAAACTATGGCACAGTGGATATGACTAGCGGCATCGAAGCAGAAGAGTCAGAGGGTGGGATGTCCCGGCGGTTGAAGAAGCTCATTGGACCGCGCTACTACACCTTGAGGATCCGATTGGGCCTCCCGGGAAAGATGGACAGGCCTACTGCAGCCACGGGGAAAACTGTTACTGTGTGTGTGCTGCTCCTCTTCATTTCCATCTTCGCTTTCTGCTCCTTCATCATTTTTGGTGAGAACACCAGAACAAATTCAGACAGGAATTTACTGTAGTGTAACCACAGATTGATAGTTTTTTTTTCTTCTCTTCCTAGGTGCAAGCAGTATTGGGGAGGGTCACTGGTGGGCTTTGCTGCTATTGGTCTTCTTCATCATCTTCCTCGCCCTTCTTGTCATCATCATCCTCCAGCAGCCAGAGAACCCCAAGCGGCTGCCCTACATGGCGCCCTGTGTGCCCTTTGTACCTGCTTCAGCCATGCTGGTCAACATCTACCTCATGCTTAAACTGTCTGCCATCACCTGGATTCGATTTTCAATCTGGTGCATCGTGGGTAAGCCACCACCTCACGTCTTGTGTCTGGTTGTCTGTTTTTTTGTCTTTTATTGCCGGATTTTAAGACAGGGTTTGTGTCATTACTGTCCTCCTTGACCATGTTTTGATGGTTAAATAATGGAGTGATACATTTCAGTTCTCTTGAAATGACTCATTTTTATTGGCACAGCTCGTTTCTCACTTACTCGCTTTTTTTTATTTTATAGAAGAACAAGGAAGTCTCGTTCCACTTTTATTTCCTGCCTCAGTGATATCTGTCTACACATCTGTATTTCTCTGTGTGTACTTGTGTGTGTGTACATGCCCTGAGCACGTAGTTCAACCCTTTTGTCACTTCTTTGCAGTTTTTACTGCTTATGTAAAACTGAATTAATGCAGACTGGTGACCAGCAGTGCTGTTTTTGTTTTATAATCAAACACTGGTCAGAATATGTGCATTTCTTTACTGTGTGAGTAGGATTGCTGTATTATTCTGACTCACTCACAGTGGGAGGATTTTTTTTTTGTTGTTGTTGAAAATATGTTGAAATATTGTTTGTTTAAGAAAAAGAATAAGTACAGAGAATAGAGGGAAAAAATAAAATTAAAACCTAACAAAGAGCACTAAATATACTGAACATATAGAACACAGCACATCTTGGATTACAACAATATTCCATGGTCATAGTTAGGATGAATACTATAAACAAGAACATCTTAAGGTAATAAAGTTAAATGAATTTGATATCTACAAATCATACTAATTTGCACAGTGAGGTTTTATAAAATGGCCGATGTCTATGGGTTCACATTTTTAAGGTGATTCAGTATCTGGTCCCATGTCTTATCAAACTTGTCTTCTTTATCTTCATTATAAAATCTCAGTCTTTCCAGATGCAAAGTATTTGACAGTTCTCGCTGCCACAAACTATATGAAGGCACAGAGTCCATTTTCCATACACGCACTGTATATTAACTTTTGAATTGTTTTTGAGTTCATAGAGAGTTTACTCTTTCTCTGCGCTTTTAAATTAGTTTTTGAGCTCTTAAAGTAGCGCTGTGAGCTCTGGTTATGTATGTATGTGCATATATGCTCATATTTGTTTGTGTCCCTACAGGTGTGCTCATCTACTTCGGCTATGGCATGTGGCATAGTACGCTAGAGATCACGGCCAGAGAGAACGAGGTGCACGCCTCCACCTACCAGCGCTACGATCAAGGCGTGGACGAAGGCTTCTGCGGCTTCGACGACGATTTCTACCCGCCTACTACTGATGCCTGGGGTGCGCCGGAGGGGGGATCAGGGCTCACCCCGCCCGCCGAGGTGAAACCCGAAAGTGACGGGGCACCATCTAAAGGTGGAGGCAGTAAAATTGCCAATCACGGCCTCGCAGAAGAGGATCCGATGGATTTCTGAAGGGACTGACTCTGTGTTACCCTGAATGTACTGCCTTGTCTGCTGCCTGGGGAAAGGGAGGGGGAACAGGTGTGTGTGTGTGTATGTGTGTGTGTGTGTGTGTGTGTGTGTGTGTGTGTGTGTGTGTGTGTGTGTCTAACCCTTGGGCCAGACAGTTTCTTGGCCGTGGAACGGCTTTTCCTTCACTCTGCCGTGCTTGGCTACCCAGCTCACACAGCAAATGATGACGTTAGGGTCAAGTGTCTTGTCACAGTCACTTGTTATTCACTTACAGGACTCCACATCCCACCCAAACAAAAGATAGAAAAGTGCTGATGTAGCAGGAGATAAAATATGATGGGGTTTGTTGCACTGTGAATGATGAAACATTGTTTATTGAGCAATCTGTGAACTCTATTTCTAAGAATTTACGGGATATACAGTAGGTGGGGAGAAGGTGATGAGTATAGGACAGATGGATCAGCACCTCACTTCCCGTTTCAACACAGACAGGAAAGTTAGATGACAGCATGCCAAGCTCAAGCTATTTCCCATGTACAGGTCTGACTTTCTCTGCTCATTTTCTTTTTACACAGACAGGAAAGCTCCTACATGTGCTCTTAAAAAAAACTTGCTTAAAAATCAAAAACTGCTTTGTCTTTAAACATTCCCCCCGGCCCCCTAACATCTAGCCCAAGGGATTTAGGACTGGATTGGGAAGAGGGTGTTGATGTTTCCTGTCACAAATAGTACTTGGACTTTGCTTGCTATAGTGCCTTCATCTACTGTATGTGTATGTGAATTTCTGATTGTGTCTGTTTTCTACTTTAATTTTGCCTGTATATGAGGGTGTATGCGCTGTGTGTGTGTGTGTGTGTGTGTGTGTAAAGTGTGTTCTTGGGGTTGTTTTACTGTGTATTTGTAGGTATTGTTTTGTCCTTCCCACTCTTTGCCCCAGCATGACACTTAAAATCAATCCGCCAGCAACAAAGCAGATTATGGTGCAATATAACACATGCTTGTTCAGCTCATCTGCGTACCAAAAAAGAAACGAGAGAAAAGAGGGTGCAACAGACATAAAAAGAGAACAGGTTGAATCCTAATTGACAACCGGCTTGGTTTATTATGATACATGTCATAGTTTCTGTGTGCTTATCTCTCCATTGTTGCAGTTCTCGCTGTTTACCATGCCTGGGAAGGAATTTATTTTCAGTTCATTCAATTCAAGACATGGATTTTCTGCAAAGTTTACATCTCTTCTCTCTCTAGAGAAGAAGAGGGTATTTCAGTTTTTGTCTAAGTCGAGGGGGAGGTCCAAATGACGTATTTATAGGATGGCTGTGGGTTTCTACCCCCCTCCCCACACCAATTATTTCCACACAGTCCCAACTGAGAAAGACTGCGTTGTAAATGAGTTTTACTTGTACACTGAGTGAACTGAAATACAATCCCTCTTCTTCCATCTCTCTCCCTTTCTTCTCCCCTCCATCCCTTTTGAACTATTCTTCTTTCGTTTCCGAATTTTTGCATCCTCTACTTCCGCCACACACTCCTTTACTCTTCCATCACAACTCTTCCGTGATCTATTTATCACAGCCCACTCTTGATATTCACTCGGCCCTGTCAGCAGGGAGTTCCCACTCTACTGTAAGTGATAGAGCCGGGATTGGTTTTCAGTCAGGATTTAAAACAGCAATCTGTTCATGGTCTGACAATACATTAGCTCCTGTTTCACCTTAGGGTGTCAGCTATCGCTCCTCTGATTTGTCACTGGAGTATTTACTTTGCTCCCTGTGGTTCTGCTCCAACCCCGGCCCAAACTAGTCTTAGTGATGCCCCTACCTCTTCATGTAGCTAGTGTTGAAGTCCCACTCTTTACATGTTATTGACACTGTTGCTGCAGCACGAAGAGATATTGTGAAATTCAATCAAATCAAATTATGGTCCTGTAGAGCTCAGTGTGTAGGACATGTAAGCTGATGCTGCCAGTGTTAGGGGTTTGATTCTATATAATTAAGAATGTATGTCCTCATGGTACTGTAAGGAATTTTGGCACACACCAAATAGCATATTGTTATGTTATTATGATGAGGGTGGGGACACTTCTACAATAGCTGCTGCTGTATGCCCTGATTGTCCTCCTTGTACAGTACCTTTTCCTCTTGCCCCCTGTTGCTGCATCTGTCCCTTTCAGGGAAGCCTTATTTGTCTAATGCACTAAATCTAAGGATGCCACGCTAACCCCCACCCTACCTCTGCTCCTCCCACATCCATCCACACTCCAAAAGAAATCTTTTAAGTAGTAAATGGCTCTTTGGTGTCGTCCAGTGAAATGATTGTGATACCCATCCCAAAAAACAGCCCAATACTCTGAGGAATTACGCTTGTATTGGACAATTCTGCAGCCTGCTAATGCAGGAAGAAGTGAGCCTTTCTGTAGTGTAGTGGAACATAAGGGTGTTGAGGTTGAGGTGTGAAGTGCTATTCAAGGACCAGTCATGGCCCAAGCTAACATTGGGGTCATGTCTAATGTATCTTTTCTGGGAATTGTGGGTGTCATAGTGACACATGAGTTTATATTCTACAATCCAAAGTTGCACATGGTGTATATTTTACAAGCTGATTCCACTATTTTAAAATTTTCAATATATTGGCCAACAAAAAAGATAATGAATTGAGTATTTGATGTTGGGATCGTCATCTAGAGAAATAATCAATTTCAGAAAATAGTATGAAAAAAATATAGAAAGTAAGACTTTCTTTTTTTTGGTGTCTGGTAAAACATTTTCAGATGAAAGAAGGGTTGAGGTGTGGGGGACTTGGACTTATGAAATAAGTATTTTAAAAATCCTGGCTACAGCCCTGACACATGTATGTTTTTTTTGTTGTTTTTAACTGTAACCATGATCTTTCTTAGACTAAATAATTTGTTTTAGTTCCCAAACCTTAACTGTACTGTAGTTCAGTCAGTCAACTCGCATGTAGGAAGGCATTTTTCTGTGAATGTAGAATATGTTTGGCACAAAGAAACACCAAGCTCAGGGTAGCAGGGGGGGCAGAAAGTTATAATGATAACCAAAACCATAATTTGATATTAACCATGTTAGTTGCTATGCATGGGTGTTGAATTAATGGATCTTTGAAAATCTTTTGCCATCGAACATAATTACAGGTTTTGCAGAATTGTCCAATAGTCAACGTTCTATCTGGTTACAGGGTAGGAAAAAACAGCACAACACATTTACACACTATATCTCACACACATGCAGCCAAAATACCCTCCCGACCCAGATCACCTCCTGACTCAGCCAAAAGAAGACAGATGTTTTGCATTCATATCTCAGCCAAAAACCAGACGGCGAATTCAGGGGTTGCCATGCCTCTGACACTAGACTGTACAGTCAACTTACTCTATTACCGGCTCGGTCCGTGTGCGTGCGTGCGTGTGTGTGTGTGTGTGTGTGTGTGTGTGTGTGTGTGTGTGTGTGTTCTATGCCTGCGCCTCAATGTGACCACCTGGTGAATGTGTAGCATGCTCTCATGCACGAGGTCCTGACTGTAAATGTTGTACCTGTATGTGGTGACTGATCGCTACGAGACATAATAGAACACTAAAACCAAAACCAAACGCAGGCTTAGTTCTTATACCTGGGAACGTTGGCCGCTGTGCTCTGAGAGGATTAACAGGTGTTTTACAACCGAATCGGCTTAAAAAACATTATTGTTCAGGGTTCTTACCACTGAATTGAACTGAAAGCTATTGTATTCATGGCAGACTCATATCATTTCTATTCAGATGCAAAACTTTCCTATACAGCTCAATATTCTGTTAAATGATTTCTAGGAGCTAAAAGATTATTCTCTCCTATATTTCTAAGCTCATACAGTAATCCCCTCACCCAGGTATAGGGCACCAAGGCTCCGTTTGAAAAAGGAGTAGAACATGTAGCAAACACACAGGTGTGGGGATGACTTATCCTCCATTAACCACTTACTGTATGCCTACTTCCTGTATTTCCCTTCTCTCAACCACAAACTCTCCAAGCCAAAGTCCACGCTGTATGTTTCCTTTTCACATACAGATGACTGTAGTTTCTTCAAAGTGAACACATTTACAACTGAGCTAACCATTTTTGTTGGGGGTCTGCTAATAAGCTACTAATGTCAGAAAACGCAATGATCATTTAAAAAGAAATTAAAAAATCCTAGTTGAAGAGTATTTAATTTCAAAAGATTGAAAGTATTAGTCTATACGTCATTGACTACAGCAGATTAGTTTGTCCAGCAGTGAAAAACTACAACATTGAAGGAGAAAAGTATTTTTCTACAGCGGTCTCCCATCCAAAGGTCCTCCTTGGGTAGGCATGCACAAAAGAGCTGGGTGGAGTTTCACTTTTTGTGGTTTTTCTTTTATCACAAGGAGGCCTGGGAGAAACTGCTAAAATATATTTTTAACAACTGTAGTCTCTATGATAATGCTCATTTATGAACCTTAATCCTTTCCTTTTGAAGGATTTTGAAATGGTTGCTCTAGACGTCAATAGAACTGTAGAAGGTTTAAAATTACATAGGATTACTGCAGAAACTATTTTAATACAATTCTATGAAGGGTAAAGTACTGTACAAGCATTATCAAATATTGCCACTATTGCTTTTAAAGTCAGCTACCTTTTGTTTATTTTGTCTCGGCGAAGGCGTACCATGTTCTTCCTGTGCTCGGTGTTTGCTGTGGCCAAGTGTCCAGTCTGTGTGTGTCGGACTCGTTGAGATTGGCGTCTTTCGCAAACTAGATATTCCTTTTATCTTCTGTATATTTTGGCACAAAGCTGTATAATGTAGATGTTTTTTATGTTATTTTGTAATGATTTCTTCCATATGTGTGGTTGTTTTGCTTGAGTTGTTAATATTGCTTCCATGTAACAATGAAAGCTATTTATTGCAAATATCAAAAAGAGGTTTGCTCGTTTTTTTAAATGTTTCCTTCTCTGACTACACAAGGTTTAGTCACATTTACACATTTGAATGTAGATGTTATACTTTTATGTTATTTTGTAATCCTAAAAGCAAAGTGGTTTCATGTCCATTTTGGGCTGATGAGCTAGATTGAATGTTTAAGGTTGAAGTTAACACATTAACTTTAGTGAACTTTCACATAGTTAATGCATTTGACCAACATCCTGACCGTTAGCCCATTGTGTTGCATCATCCACTTTTAAACAACCTTGCTTGATTGGTGACCGATATCCTAAAAGCTGGGAGAGGTTTGCTCTGACTAGCCCAAGCATGTTTTTGGCTATGTTTCCTTCAAAGGTAAGCTTGGAATGTCCATAGTTTGCAAAATAGCAAAGAAAATAAAAAAAGAGAAAGGAAATGCACTCAGCATGTTTGCTAGACCTTAAGGACACACCGTATGTCTTGGTAACACTGAATGTAAGCAAACACTCCACAGGACACCTTTACCTTTGTTGTGCCACTTTTGGGCTTTGCCAGACCTTTTAACAAAACCTATGTAGCCTACTGTACCTTTCTCGGCACTGGTCAAGCCATAGCCTGTGGATTATTGTAGATGATTCGATTGAGATTCATGCAACGCCTTTATAATGATGTTAACTTTAAAGTTTTGGTGTCTTTCACTTAGAAGAACCAAAGAACAGGGGGTTCTATTGAGTCTTTGCACTGACTTATAATAAAACTATGGAATCCATAGGCTAGGCCTCTGGGGAAAAAAACCTACTCATCCACCAGCAGTGCAGCTTCAATAAACTAGAACATAACTCAGCCACAAGATATGTTTTGATCAGAGAAGTCAACTCTCACCCTCTCTACGCTGTAAAAACGCTGTGTTGCTCTAACAATATTGCTATGATTTATGAACTCATCTACACAGAAACACAGAGGAAGGGAAAAAAATTAATGGATGTTCTCTGGGTTTTGCTGAATGATATTCTGGGAAATGAATCGGGGCATTTCAATTGAAGTAGAAATAGACAAGCCATATTGATGTACAGCGGATACAGAAAAGTAAAATAAACACTTAATCAAAAATATAATTACTGGAACAGATAGAATATCACAGAGTAGCTCATACTGTTGGTGTATGATAATGTCCTAGAGCAGAATCTCATCCTCTGTTCAAACTTCCAACAATAAAGATGTATTGGTAGATAAAAACATAATATAGCAATGTTTTAGCATAGATTGTCATAACACTACCAGTCTTTTTAAGTAATACAGGACAGCATGGTTGTCCACTACCCTCCTACGGGCCTCCTGTAGAATGGATGGCTCTGTGCCTGTAACAGCATCGCATTTCAGGGAATACACACACCGACATGATCGCACACACCTGCACACACAGCCGTGCCAGGAAATAACGTACCGTACTGTACACATACAGTACTGAAAAGTGACAGAATGGTTGGTTGAAACTAGGACAGATTGTTTTGTATCTGCGTGTGTTTTAAGATAAGCTGAGGACAATGAGATAGCACATATTTTTTTCCAAAGTATCATGTAATATCTATATGAGTCAGTGACCTTGACATGGACAGAGGAGCACACAGTCAGCCACAAGCTGGATAAAATTTTGTGTGGGTGTATGGTGGTGGTGTGGGGGGCCAGTACAGTGTGTGTTTTGAGTGTCTTAAGGACAGGCTCTTCTGTGCTGACCTAACTCTAGGTTGCAGTATGATGAATTAATAACAATTCATGTTTTCTCTTTGTTCTCAGCTTATATTCACATATTAACACACACACAGACTCACAATAGACAAACTATATCATCAACCTACGACAAACAGTCACAGTCAGCTTGTACCGGGGCAGTGATTACTGTACCCCCCCCCACACACACACACACACACACACACACACACACCAGCTTTCTATCTACAGACACCCTGTATTAAGCAAGTAAAGAAGGTAATGTATGGAATGGTACCATCTTATCGACACACACGAGATAAAGGCACTTTGAATTCTTTTGTCTTTATTATAGAAAATCAAACAACAGCACATCAGTGTAACAATAAATAACCAGCTAATACTGCTTCAGTGCTGATCTGAGTGGGAAATTTCCATCTGTGTTCAGAGCACGTTTGAGATATGGAACATTCAAGTCATCACATTCCTTCACGAGAAGCTAATCTACACAATACTATTTTTTATTTGTCCACGCTTTTCTGGACCAGATTTTCAGCTACAGACCTGTTCGACAGCATGTGAAGAAGATGCTTGATGGAAATGGATAATTCCACAGTTATAGAATAAACTGCCATTTTGTTGTTATTATTATTCAAATAAAGTAGAAGCAACATTTAGTTAGTTAGTCACATAAAAATGTTTAAGGTTTGGATTATGAAATAGTACTCAGAGGAGGGAGATTTTTTTTTTTTTTTGCCAAGTCAGTGCCCAAACTTGGGCTCCAATACAGACTGCAACACTGCTGGCTAAAAAGCTCCCCTGTGAAATGTATGTTCCCATTATATTACAGTCATCCTGCAGTGGAAAACAGGGCTACGCTTTTTAATCAAGTCTATCACTTAAGAGGAGTTGTACAATAATGTCAAAGAAAAAAAACAAAGTAAATGAACATATTACCAATTCCAAATATTACACTGTTAGACCCTGCTCTTATCAAAAATACAGATCATGATATTAAATGATTTAAAGAAAAACATTTACACATAAGATTTTATAGAAGCATCTAAATAGAAAAAATAGACGAAATATAGAAGATCAATAGAGCTGCCCCCTCTTGGGTCGACAAATCGGTTGTTTTGGTCACAGTCGACTAAGATTTCTTTAGTCGATCAGTAATTTTTGAATGCTCTTTCATGCTAAGAGACTCATTTCCAAGACACTTAGGAGCACATCTCTGGTACATAAAGATTTAAAGTGGTGCTCCTGCATGATTCTTTGTGGAGAAACTCGGTTTTACAAATCTGTCGATTAAATCAACTAATCGATAAAATCATGAGTGTTAGTCGCCTGAGAATGTTGAGGACAGCCCTAAAGATCAATCTCTAGGTCCACAAAACCTCAGGCTGCTGTGCAGGTCAGTTACTCAGGAGCTTGTACAATTATGTAACAGCTGGGAGAGTCCACACCACGCCCAACATGAGGAGGCTGAAAGATCAGCTCTGTGACACAAAAACAATCCAAAGACGAAAAAAGAGCTCCAACAAAAACAGTCTGGTGTTTGGATGTGTGAATGTCTCTTATATGTATGTTTGTGTGCTCGTTCAAGAATTTGTGTATTTTTCTTGAACATGAATGAATGTGTTTATTTGCCTCCTTCTCTTCCAGTATAGGTTTGAATGGAACTGTGATTGTGTATGTGTGTGCTAGTGTATATGTCTCTATATACCAACTACAGTCCCTTTCACATCGACTCTCTCTCCGCTCTCAGACGTGGGCGCTCTTAGCATGATTGGTGGAAGGGGCTGCTGGCGGGTTGCCACCGCCCTGTTTGGAGTAGTAGAAGCGATTGTTGTCCTGGTAGGAGCGAGATGAGGAGGACTCTGAGGAGCAGCAGGTAAGAATGCACCCGCCCAGCAGGGAGAAGATAGTCCCCACCCATCCAGTGTAGAGGGAGAAGCCGAATGACATGAGGCCATGCTCCTTGTGAGCGCCGAAGGGAAACCAGACTGTAGACACCATGCCGCATGTGGCTGAGGAGAAACAGACAGAGAAATAGTTAAAATGGGGAATATAACTGTTGCCCCCGAAAGCAACACATACAGTATAAAGGTGACTTTGGGAAAAAAAGACTGATTCAAAGTGTAATTAAATTGGGAATGCAAATTGATGCTTCTGATTATAAAAAAAACCTTGTGTATTACCACACAGCTTTAAATTAGAAATTGCAAAATACATAATAAAACTGGGCATTCAAAATTGTGCAAATAGGAGCAACTCATGCACACGCACAAGCTCAATTAAAAACCTGTGTAAAACCTTGAATTAAAAAAGTGTAACTAAATTGGGAATGCAAAGTTATCCTGCTTAACATAAAATAAAACTAGGGAGGCAAAATGGTGCAGCTGAAAAACAAAAACTCGGGATGCAAAATTGTGCAGCTGAAAGCAAAAATTCTGAACGAGCATGACCAATGCTTAGATAGATGAATGGTTGAATGCTGGTGTGAGTACACAGTAACTGTAGATCTATTTTAGTTTTGTTATCATTTATTCGTCAAACAGGAAAGAAGGGTATAAAAGATGAAAGAACATTTGCAACAATATTAGTTAGCAGCAAGCTCTAATCATGTTACAGTATATAAGCTTTGCCTGAACTACAAAAGAGAGGCCTGCAGACTTGTACAAATATTGAAATCCCTATACAGCTGACGAGAACACATTTGGTATATGTTGGATGTGTGCCAGTATGCACAACTGCATGAAATCATTTTAGCACCAATATCATTTGAGAATACTGCTTTAGAAAGGGCAATAACCAAATATACAAATAATGTGTGAACTGAAAGCTTCCAAACTCATGCTTCAGAGTACACAGCTGACAAAAATAATTCAAGTTGGACTCCGCTGGGACGACTTTGCTGCCAGTAGTAGTGTGAGTTTTTTTTTTTTATTTTGCTGTGCAACAAGCACACACACACACACACACACACACACACACACACACACACACACACACACACACACACACACACACATACACAAATACATCATCCCTAATATAAAAGTCTTCCCAGTGACAAAATAGAAAATCTAATAACTAAGTCAGGGCTTTAACTTCTTCAAATGGATGTAATGGTAATGTTTGTGAGTCAGGGATGCACGGCACATGCTGGGAATAATTTTGCTATTGCAAACGTGGGAAGTGGAAAAGTGAAAGGACGGACACAGGTGTTAGCATTTCATTTGAGGCAAACAGGCGTTGGAAAAATGCTGCAGCGAGAGTCAAATATTTATAAGCACAGTAAACTGGACAATTGAGGGAGTGAGTTTCCATGTGGTTCAGGACAAAGGCAGGGTGTGGATGAGAGTAGGTGGAGGAGAGGAATGGGATGGGATCTGGGGGAAGGGTTCAACGGAACAGGAACATATGTGTGTGTGTATCTGTGTGCATATGTGGGCACCCCTGGGAAGAACATAGTCATATTCAACATCCTGTGCTCTCAGCAGCTTGTAAGCATTGGATGTGGGGTTAAAGGAGGTCACGGTGAGGAAGGTTGGAAGGATCTCGGTCCGTGCATCTATTTGACATGCTTTGCTTTACTGTACATTTTGTCTGACCATGACATTCAGTCTTTGTCCACTAATTCATAGTTGCATTGTGTGAACAAAAAGTAAAGTCGAGTCTCTTACCGACGATGAGTATAAGCACGCCCCCCAGGATGGTGCGTTTGTTCTTGGAGCCCTGGGATTCGCTGCCGAGGCTGATGCAGGGCATGGACATGAGGACCATTCCCACTGCTGGGAGACCCAGGATCGAACCTGTGATCATCAGGGCACGTGTCGTCTGGATGTAGGCTATGGAAACACACATGAAACATATATGATTTTACTGATTAACAAAGAGAAAGTTTTTCATCATAAGGTTAAGCTTATGGGTATTCTTTTTTTTTTATAAAAGGGGGAATAAATAAAAACTGTGATGGAAATAACATACTGTAAATAAATTGCATAATAATCAGGTGAGAAAAAAAAGAATAAGCCTAAATTATACAACCACAGTGCTGTTCCAGGGATGCATAGAACCGAGCGGTATCTACCTGGCAGGTCCAGAATCTGCGTTAGGGAGACGCAGTGGTAGAGTCCTGTGGAGATGACACAGTCCGCCCAAGGCCCCTTGGCTCCCAGCTCGTCCATCTTCTTGCATGTGTTCAAACCGTATTTACACATAAGCACCCAGTCATTGGTGGCGGTCGCGATCACGATGCCCAGCCAGCCAAGGCAGCTGATGAGAAAGCCGCTCAGTTGAAGACACGAGTTCGCCATGGCGCAAACTGTGCGTTACCACTTGTCCCGGGTTCAGAAACCGTTAAGAAACCTTCAAATTACAATTGTGAGTGCTTAACAAAATCAACCGACTCTAATAATATAACTGATATTCCATACAAATTAATCCAGTGTTATGGTTTAATTTCCCCTTGCAATTCAGTAAGTCCATCAAATGAGCTGTGTTGCGCACTTCAAAGCATTCACAGCATCAGAGGTTTTATAGGGAAAAGTTCAGTAAGGGAAAAAACTACTCTAAAAGTGTCAACCAATCAGAATCTTAGAGACGGACAAGGTATAAAAAAAGGAGAAAACAACACACCCCACTTGTATTGTCTCTCCAAAAAGTTGGTTTGCACTGCCCCTTCTTTGCATCCAGTGATACAAAACAGCCTGTGCAGCGTTGACTGACTGGGTAGCTGGCTGAGTTGAAAACTGTCTGAAACTGTTGAAAATGTCCAAAAGAAATCTGCTGCCATCTACTGGCCACATTGCACTTCCAAGTACCTACTATAGGTGCATTTTACCTACAAAATATCCTATTTTAATCCAGCACTTGTGGGTGGAGTGGGGAGAGTATTTGGCAGAGGTGGAAGTCAAGAATTACATTTACTCTCGTTACTGTACCAAAGTGGTGTTTGGCGTAGCCTACATGTAGGCTGCTTCTTTGAGTAGCCAATTTATAAAGGACAAATATATCAGAAATGAGTAATTGTTAAAGTCTCCTATTTGTTGCCTCAAGTATTGTAGTCCTACTTGGCCACATTTCAAGTTACAGAGTAGAACAAAAAGTCACATGAATGTTAATGAATGCTTTTTCACTGATAAACAGAATGCTCCCTATAATACGTCCATGGAATGACCCACAAGAAACAGCTGCCTGCGGGAGGAAAGCTGCTAGTGTACCCAGTGTGTGTGTGTGTGTGTGTGTGTGTGTGTGTGCGTATAACGCACATAGTGGATCCTCTACCGCTGACTTCTTCATGTGCTCAGGACCTTGTTTCGTCAGTGAATGTGTGGGGACTGTCTGTTTGGGACATTAATCCCTGATGGGACTGCAGAGCCTCCTTTAACTCAAAATGGTAAGAAACTGAGCAGCACAGTGACACCTGAGAGGCGGAGGACTGTTAAGCTTTGTGAATGAATGAGAGAAGTTGAAGCTGGGACAAGTTGTGGAGGGACTCTGCGATGCACAACACTCCAGACAAGTGAGTACATCAACACACATTGGATGTAACTCAAAAATTGTGTCTGTAGCTCATTTTTGTTTATTCTTGGATGTTTGTGTGTTGGCCTATTTGTCTGGGTTGTGTACTCTTTCTGTTTTAATTCTTGGAAGGCTATGGTGAGGAAGTTGGTTGATTTTTCTCTATTGCTACACCGTTGTATGCACAGGCTTCAAGTGTTCTGTCATACTATTTCTAGCTTGTTCTGTTATTTTGCTGGTCCCTAAATCAAAATGTTATCACTCTGTAGCCTACCTCCAACATGCCAACAGAGGGCGACATAGCACAGCAGTGATCTACAGTTGTCATTCAGGTGTTGTAGGGCAGAGTGTTTCCTTCCTCCTGTCCTTGCTGGATGGAGTTAAGCAAGTCCTCCATCACTCACATCACGGCAGAAGCATAGCAATCAGTCTGAGAGGAAGACCGAGACAGACGGAGACACTTCAGATGGTTCCACAAGGTCACTGTCTGTATGTTTGACCCATTTCTTCCTCTCATAATCGACCCATTGTTCTTGTATCCTGTTGTCTGTCTGCAGGAGGTAATGTGTACACTGCCTGGTAAAAACTGACACAATTTTGATTAAATGTGATTGAAAAGGTATGTTTAGTTTTGTCATGTGGACATAAACAAATCTAGACAAGAATAGCATATGTATGAAGGCAATATTCATCTGAATGTATCCATCAGATATTTCAGGTTATTGCAATTTGCTTGGAGTAACTGCAATTTTTCACTTGAGTAGTAGTGTATCCAAACAGTATTGACTTAGCTATCAAAATAGTTGGCTGCATACAGTATATATATATATACCGTATATATATATATATATATATATATATATATATATATATATATATATATATATATATATATATCCAGCTGCAATGAGCAGGAAAGAAAATTTGAGAAAAGCAAAAGACTACAATGTATCAGCTGAAAAACAAAAGTCTTCTGTTTCTGGTCTGGCTTCTGGTTGAATACTGTACATGCTCAATAAATCCTGCAGCTGCATGATCAAATATGGCTTTATCTGTGGTTCGGTTGCAGGAGGCATTGACTTCAATTTAGTTTTGTTATGTTTTAAAAGAGACTACAAGTTGTTTTGAAACCAAATTTACACTTTTTTAAAAACTTTTTTGACAGAAGATGAGTTTTATTCAAGTGAGCTGCTTAGATGGAGAGCTGCAGGGACTTGATGGAGTTTAGGCAATTAGAAAGCTCCAACACATGATGTACAAGCCCCTGATGGGGCTCTGGCTGGCCCTCCAGCCCTTATACCAGCCCCAGCTGACACTCCAGAATGGATGATCATTATCTGTCTTTTTGTGATCATTGCCGATGGCTGAGCTTTCACTGAGAATCGTGTCTACTGTTTATTCATGTATGCATGCATGCGGCGTGTGTGTTAAGTGTCAACAAAACAAAAGACAAACACAAATTCAGGCAGACAACTGTTGTATGTCAACTTGCCGTGGAGACACTGTCTGTCTGTGTGTGTGTCACATCTAGGGTAAAGTGGTGACATCCAAACACATTATAGATCATTGGGGTAAGTGGTTTGAGCCAGTCAGCCATGTAAATAGTCAGTGTTACACTTCATCTCTCCCACCATTACTTCGTATATCATTCATATATCTCTTTCTATCCTTGCAACCTTTCTCACTCTCACATGTAATAGAGTTGTCTGTCTGCTCAGATTTGAGAAACCGAATCAAAGACATTAAGAGCGAGATAGTGAGTGAATGAATCTGTGTGCATGAGGGTGGAAAAGCGAGAGAGTCAAAAGACGTAGACTGAGCATGGCATATCTCACGATGATTCCTAGAGCAGTTTGTCTGATACAAGAGGAGTGAGGCAGCAAAGGAATGGGAATATTATGCTAATGGAGTGAGGATTGCAACAGTGACGCTGACATAGAGGGATGATGGGATTTTAGCCCTCCTGGGGAAGGAAAGAGGGGGTGGCGCTGCATGTAGACTGTGTGTGTCTGTGTGGGTCGATGGGGGCATCTAAACACAGCGGAAAGTTTGAAACCTTGTGGCACAGGGGGGAGAGGAACCACGGCAGGGTAACTCCCCCCCCACCCTCCCCACTTTCATGCTGTCAGAGCTGTCAGTCAGGCACTTGAAAGAGATGAGGAGCAATGACAGACTCTTTGTCACGGCAAAGCAAGACTAGTGGTTCAGTTCAGAGGCGGGGGGTGCAGTTGGAAAGGAATGAGTTATGAGCGGGGGGGGGTGAAGAGGCGCAATGATAAAGTGATTGGAGGGAGAAGGGGAACCTTTTTTAGACCTGCCCACTGTGATGGAGTGGCAGCCATACTGGATGAGTCATCCCAGACCTAGGGGTATGATGGGTACTTTTTCAAATAGTCAAGTCACATTCTGTGATTAACAGGAGGCGGACGCCCAGGAGAGGAGGATCAGTTTGTGATGCAGTGCAACAGTGACGTGACTCAAACTGATGAGGTTTCTGTCACACGGTTGATTTGTTGAGAAAAACCAATATATTCACCATTTAATTCTGAAATACATATTATCATCTGGTCTGTAAAAGTTACCAAGCAGGTAGAATACTCTGTGTCTCATGGGACAAAACTCTCAAAACCATGTACATGCTAATTACTATTTCTCATCATTTTAAACAAGATTCAATTCAACTTGCAGGTTTCTGATTCTTTTTTTCCACAGAGGCCGTCTCTGTTGGGCCTTTGTGTGTCTGGTGGACATGTAGTTCACCAAGAAATAGTCAGCTCTCAATACATTTTGTTGAAGTTCTGTCGAGTCAAACTGAAGCCTGCGTATTAGAGGAATTTTGGCATGGGTTTTGCTGACATGTCTATATTTGAATGTGAGGCATTGTCACACAGAATGAAGTAAATGTCTTAGTGAGGTGAAATTGCACAAAGCTTCCACCAAATTCCAAATTTAAGTTGCTTGTTGGTGGAAATGATTTTATATCCCTAGCTCTATGCCTGGTTTTAACATGCATCTCTTGTCTGGATTTAGCATAGACCCGATTAAGATGGATTACACTTAGTATCTTTTTTTCACTTGCAATATCCTGATGCATTGTTCCCATCACTGCTATCTAAGCTGCCTACCACCAGTTTGCCATTCGCATTTTTTTTGTTCACTTTCCAAATTGCGGGTCCAGCTCAGTCTGTTACTTTAAAACAGAGCTAATACTTAAAGTTCCCATATTATGAAAAAATCACTTTTCATTATTCTGACAATACTTCCTAAGATGGGTGTTTTACAACATTTACCAAAGTAGAGTAAAAATCAAAATGGAGTGCAACTGAGCAGATCACAGTACAGCAGAACAGAGGAGAGTACGGTTTTGTGTCTTATACTCCTTTTAAAGTGCCCATATTATGATTCTGGGATTTTGGGGTGTTATTTTGTGTCTCTGGTGCTTCCACACACATAAAAACATTAAAAACTATCCATGTTGTTTTGAGTGAGATACGGTTTCTGAATGTCCTCTGTCTTCAGTCTGTTCAAAATCTGCACGGCTTTCTACGTCACTAGCCGAGACGAGGTGGCTAACAGTAGCATGCTAGCTCGTTCTCAATGGCAAAACACTGCTACATCACACATGAGTTCACCATAATCTTCAAAAGAACTACTTCCATGTCCCTGTTCTGCAGGTTTTCCACAAGTGTGCCCTCCTTTAGAAGAAGTCTCCCAGCTAATCTTGCCTTGGACTGACCAAAGTTGGAGAAAGTGTTATCTAGCTATGATCTTACCTAGCTACTGTGCATGTGCAACTCCCAACAAAGCTAGTAAAGAAGTGAGATGTCTCACTCTGCAGCTAAAACAAATGAGAAAATGAAACAACAAAAACCTGGTACAACATCTAAATACAGGTATGAACCCGAAAATGAGCATAATATGGGCGCTTTAAAAGTTAACTTGAATGTCAGTGATCATATTTAGCATTTAGGTTGTCAAACTGTGGATGTCACAGTTTCTAACCAAGCCTCCAGGAAAGCTCACAGCTAACTATTGGCCGAAGGGCTGCTTTATTATCCCACACACACATCTCTTTTGTTTCAGACGGCTCTGTAGATGACAGAACAGACGGAGCGTGCTGCTGCAGTAGAAAGCCAAGTCGCAACTTGATTTGTGTCTAATCCTCCAGTGTGTCTGCAGTGTAGCAGCCATCACTCACCGCTAACTGTGTTAGCCATTAGTATCAATTAATCTCAACAAGCGCTGTTGGCCATTACGCTCAATTCATCACCACAAGCCCTGCTAACTATATACCACACAGAACATAAGAGTCGCACAGCCCCGTCGCTCTGTGGGAAAAGATGAGAGATATGTGTACCTTTCCCCTTATGGCTAAGTGAGGGAAAGGGAGTTACAAATAGACACAGGAAAGCAGACAGAGGCAGGGGGAGAAGATTGAGAAAAAAAGGAGATGCATAACTCATTCTGGGGCTCTGGGACGGAGGAGCATAGCCTCTGTCAACACAGTAAATTTGCTCTCGGTATTTGTCATAATAGTTCATTAGTGCAGGGGAGAGATTTACATGTGCAGCAGGGGGGAGGAAAGTGGATTAGGAAAGGTCCATTTTGTTTTCCAAAACACATGTACTAAAACATTTTTTTCCATAAACATATTTTAAAACTCCCCGACAGTTGGCACCATACCACATAAACTTATTTCCATAAATCTCTCTCTCTCTCTCTCTCTCTCCCTCCCTCCCTCCCTCCCTCCCTCTCCAGCATTTTCAAACTGCTTAAATTAGCCTCCTCATCATTCTGCTCTTTATAATCCGCCTTTCTCCTCTGTTGTCACCAGGAATAGAATAATCTATTGCTCTTTACATGGTGGGCTGTGCATTATCTAATATAGGAGATGGAAATGTGTTGGGCAGCGAGACAGAGAGAGAGAAAGAGAGAGGGAGATGCATCATGACTTGTATATCATCTTGATGAGGAGCTCTGCCGTACTGGACTGGAGTTTAAATTGGGTCGTATATGGACTAAGTGTGTGTGTGTGTGTGTGTGTGTGTGTGTGTGTGTGTGTGTGTGTGTGTGTGTGTGTGTGTGTGTGTGTGTGTGTGTGGGAGACACAAAGCGGGATTCAGGACTGTCACACTAGAGATGAGGGAAGCACCTAGTCTGGCTCTGTGGAAAATAAAAATTGAAATGCCTATTTACCCACAGCTCTAAAACTTATTTGCCACACACACTTTCGTCCAAACACACCTGCCCACACAATGATTCCAGAGCTGGGTTAAAAATGAGCAAAGTATGCCTTTAAGCCATACATAGATAGAAATACAGAAACTAAGATTTTAGATGATTTCAGGAATTAGTTTTTACTTTTGTGTAGCATCTTCGGCTCTAACACAGGTTGCCAGATACGGTGAGCAGCAGTGTTAATGTAGTGTCTGTACGAGCAAACCTGGCAACTTTACTGTGCCAGCAAAACTTTGACAAGCTCTGCTGTCACAGCACACATCTGTTGTTTGCCAAGAAATAGTTCCAGAAAATAACATCTCCTAAAATCTCAAATTAGCTATATATTGTCCATCTGAAGCCTAAATAAATGAGATGAACTTTGGGCAGAGCCAGGTTAGCTGCTCCCTTTGCCTTCTGTATGCTAAACTAGGATTAACATGGACTCCAGCTCCTTAGTAAATGCATACACATCTAATCTCAGTAAGCAAATTAAGTTCAGGGCTATCTCCCGTTTTAACTCTTTAAAGCTGGTCTAATTAATAAAAATGGGTGAAGTGATTATGTAATGTGAAAGCTGATCCTACAAAGAGTTATTATTCAGCTCTGTTGTTCCAGTCAGCTGAAGTGGTTCAGCGTCTTTCAGCACAGTGGTTGGGTTTTATGGCCTGCAACGTTACCTTGTTGATTCTCTCACTGCTATCATGCGTCTCATTTTCAGTTGTAGCAAAATAAAGCCATTGAACGCTACTTGCCCTGTACAAAAGATAACAAAGACGTATGACTTTTACAAGATTTAGTGGCTAAGGAGCCAAATATTTCCCTCAGTAGTTAGTGGAGAGCGCTAAGAGTCATTGGCCAAACATTTGTCACTGCATGTCCGCTGGATGTGTAAATTGGCAGAGCTTTGCCAAGCAGTTCACCATGTCAACTTTGTGAGATGAAAGTGTGTCAGTGTTATGTTTAGTCTATACCCTGGCCCCCAAGTGGCAAAAGACACAATTAATACTGCTTTGAAGACAGACAGACAGACAGACAGACAGATTCCTTGGTCGTTCAGGCACTTAAAACAGCTGTGCCTGGTCTGTGGGAATCAACTGGCTTTTGCTGCCTTTTAAGACACTTATTAGAATGAGTGCTGACACATTGGCACAAGTGCTGATCCGCTTCTAATTTCATTATTTATTTTTCAGATGAGATTAACAATAATGGACGGGGGTCAATGACCCAAGACGATCATTACTCAGGCACCGGCCTATACCTTGCTTTTCTTCAATTACCTGCTGACAGACAGCTGCATGGAAACGGGGTCATGCCAGAGCCCCAACCTCCCCACGTATATTAGGCTAAATCTCCTTCCTCTCACCCCGCTAACCCACTCTGGGACTCTCCGGGGAACGTGGAACCGATTGAGTGCTCCATTGTTTCTGCTAATGCGGGTTTAGCTACCCGTCAAAGAGGCAGTTGGAAACCGCTTCAGTCTTAACCAACGTGTGTGTGTGTGTGTGTGTGTGTGTGTGTGTGTGTGTGTGTGTGTGTGTGTGTGCGTGCGCACATGCAGCTGTTGTTAAAGTACTATGTAATATATATTTCACAGCCCACCTTCTTATATAATATATAATAATGCTTTCTCATGGTGGTTTTCTATATATCCCTGAACCCATTTTTATATGTATGTATGTAAGTATGTGTATGTATATGTGTGTGTGTGTGTGTACATACATACATACATACATACATACATACATACATACATACGTGTGTGTATATGTGCGCTTAACCATACAAATGCATTTAAATTAAATTTATTTACACCCTATCTGCCTTTGCGCCCTGACTGTCAACCCCACTTTTCTCCTCTTAAATAAACCAATTTAGTGTGTGTGTTCCTCACAGGCTTGTGTGTATTTGCCAAGCGTGCATGTGCCCCCTCTTCTTTCCCTGTCAGTGGTGGGTTCAGTGATGCCCAGCATGCTCATCCCAAATCTCTGTGACCTTGCCAGTCAGCTAGTCAGTCAGGCATGTCAAGGCATCTAGTACACCTAACCATTTGTGTGTGTGTGCGTACAGTTTGTGCATGTGTGGATGAGTCTTCCCCCTTCCTACTGTATATATGTGTAGCTTTAACTGTGACAGGCAATCAAGACCCCATTTTTGTCCCCCAAGATCAGCTGATTAGCATCTAATTGGGCCTTTAATCCTAATGACTTTTTCAACCACACGCTTTAAGATCAGACTGGCTTTGTCACCCAGTTCCAGCCAATAAAACATGCTCCCTTCGGGTCTGTCCCGAAGTGACTGCAATGATAACATAAAGTCACATTTAAATGTATTTGAATTTGGAAAGTCGCCACTTTAGATTGCAAGACAATCTGTGATACCCAGGCGGCAAGAACAAGAAAATGATGCTCTTCTTTTCATAACTATGATCAAAATTATCCTGAAGCATTTATCCGGTGTGTATTCCCTGATCATTTTCATCAAAACTGCTCAGGAGCAGCAGTTTATAACGCTAATTGTTCTTAAAAATGCCTAGATGTGAACGTTTTTATCTAGATATGGAAAGGAGAAGCAGTGTTACTGCAGTAAAAGTGCTGAACAAACTTTCCCTGGATAAATAGAGATTAGAAACATACACACACACACACAGTTGCCAGCCAGGTCTTACATGAAATAGACCAGGCACGAAGGTGAATACCAAACAATGCAGCAAGGAACTGCTGTACTGTAATTTCAGGACAGGCCTCAGTAATTCAGCAAAAGGAAATCCTGATCTAGCATCTCATCAATCACTTCTGTGCCAACAGCAGCACCGCTATGTGTGTTTTGTTCTCATTCTGTTAACTTTTGTTCACGTCTTGTCTCCTGTGGAGGGACATTGAGCCTAATTCATTTCTCTAAAGAAGCTATCTGGCTCCGAGCCGTTTGGTGGAAAACCAGAGCAGCGTCTTCATCATTTTAATATCAAAATGGCCCGCGTCCCCCTCCCTCTGCCCCTCATCTGCTCTGGCTGGCACACCCCATGGCCGTTTGTCACGCAAACAGCTTCTCATATGAGAGTGGGGTTGACATCAGTCCACCAGAAAAGACGGATGACACATTTCACTACACCTTTACAAAATGGCAGAGGCTTGTCCGTCAAACTACTGCAGAGAAGAGCAATGAATGAAAACCCAGTGGGTCAAGGCAGGACTGGAAAAGAGTATTGTTTCTGATTCTTTATCTCTCCCTTTTCTCTGTACTTCACCCAGCTGCCACCTTCCTTCCTCTCTTTGTCTTTTGTCTCTGTAATGGATAATGCAGACCAAGCACAACCTGTCCACTGTTGGCCCCAGAGTCATTAGATATAGATGCTGGATGTGTTATTGGATAAGACATAATCATTGTCTTGTCCTGAAAAAGTGTAAACTTGAAATTACACTTAAAAAAACTGATCTTAAGTAAGATATCTTTATTAATTTACAGGCTTGTCAAAAACTACGGATCCATACTTTTGAAGTTCTTCAGCATGTTGGTTGCTCACCCCTGTTTTGGAGATGTCACACATTCATGTAGCCTATCAGTGCACTTTTACGCCTGTAAAAAAAAAATACAATTGCTTACCTCATTCAATACTGTAAGGTAAATAAATCATCTTGTTATATCTTATCTTGTCATTATAAATTACTCAAAATGTATGTAAATTAAAGTTGACTCTTATGTGATTTAAATAGGTGGACTGGTATATAATGTTGAATGTTCTAACAAAATTCAGTGCCTGCATAAAGAACTGTAATGGTCCAGGACCAAGAGCAACAACATGGAAGCCTGAATAATTTTAAATGAATGGGGTGCAGCTGACGTAATTCTTCAGTTTATGTTCAAATTCTTTTCCCTATTTTTTTTTTCCCTCCCTCCCTCCTGCAGGCTGAGATAATGTTGGCGATTTAGTATCAGAAGAGCTGGCGAAGAGGGAGAAAGGGGAACTTGTCTAAAGGGGAGTAATGGATGGAGGGGCGGGGGTGACGAGGGGACACGGGAGGGTCGCGGAGCTGACACCGGATGGTCTGAATCAGGGTTTCTCAAGGACTTTTGTAATTCACAGTTTCTTGGCCTGCGGGATTGAGGGGTTGTAAAGCACCGAAGGGTGCTCTCACGGGAGCTGAGGAAATTAAGAGAACAAGCTGGTGTTTTAGGAAGGGGAGATGGATTGGTATCTGATACAGTGCAACTTCGATGACAAATGGGCCCTGTTGTTTTTCAGAGCCACAGAAAGCAGCCAGGGTGATGCTTGGTGCTCCTCTGTGTGTGGAGACCTGACAATTAATGAGACTGAGGGGGGAATGTCCAACACAGGAGATTAATGTTGGATATTCATGCAAGCAGTGGATATGTCAAGCCTCAAGCTGCCATTTTGAAGTACAGAAATGACTAAACGGCAGTGGAATTGACGTTTCCATGAAAAACGCCTCAGTTGTTACTTGGCAAAGCTGTTACAAAAGCACTTGTTTAAGTGGCCACAGTTGACAACCACTGACCTATCATCATACTAATTCAATAGTGTTGCTTTAACTGGGCTGCAGCAACTTCATTGATTGTAGAACAACAGAGCACTAATTGTCTCTTCAATTTGCACTGCATTTCAGCCTTGAGAGGACCACGTCCTTATCAGCGCTGAGCCAGGCACCAGGAAATGGCGCTGGAGTCTCACACAGAAGCACTCTGCAATGGATGTGCAGACAAATAACACATGCACGTGCAAAACACTGGCATTGAATTGAACACACACAGCCCTACCTGTGAGCAGAACGGACCATCCTATGCATCTGTCCAATCATGTGTGTGTGTGTGTGTGTGTGTGTGTGTGTGTGTGTGTGTGTGTATATATATGTATGTGTGTGTGTGTGTATATATGCACACACACACACACACACACACTGTTGACTGTGGTTGTGTGTGAATACCTCAAAGACTGGTGCCGTGGCCTGCCACTCCGCTCGCTCTGCAGCCCTAAGCTGCGGGTGGCAGAAGCAAAAGGATTTGCGAGTTCACCACTGGCTGCTGAAATGACTGCGATGCTTTGGCGAGTGCCTATGTGGGATTTAAGTGGCTGAGAAATTCGAGGACAGTTTTTTTTACTCCTCCTGATTCAATCCACTGACTGATCTGTCTTTGGCAAACTTAATACAAGAATGTAAGATTTAAAACCTCAGGGGCGAAAAGAAGCTCTTGACTACTTCCTTTTCAGCAGGTTGTAATAAAAAGTGTCATTGTGAGGAAATACTCTCCATAGCCCTGCGGGTGCAATTTACAATATATTTCAATATTATAAACCGTGCACACAGCATAGCCAATGCCCACACTGGAATCCCAAATGTTTAACACTGTGTTTGCAAGGCAACTATACCATACATTGTGATATTGCAGAGTTAATTATTAATGGTTGCAGAAATTCTACATCACATTTTTTTTCCTAAATCTATCCAAAGTGTCGGCTGCAGTGGTTTCCTTTGCTTTTCTTTAAGCCAGGACCGGCTTATACTGATAAGGGGAGCTAGCCGAGGGTCATCAGCTGCTTAGCCTGCATAGGACTGTGTGTGAGTGTATATGTCCATATATGGACATTAGCATCCTTGCATTTCAGTACAATGCAGTGTGCATGTGTGTCGACATTTATTATATGCCAACACATGCACAAGCATTATGTGTTTTGCCAGCAGTGCTGATGTGGATCGTGTGTATGTAGAGGTATTCAGAGAGGTCGAGGATCTGCTCTATCTCAGCTCTGTATAAGAAATCCTTCCCTGACCATATTCAGAGTCCAGTCGTATATCTTGTACCTGCACCTGCAGTGAGATATAGTCATACAGTTAATGATATGAAGGCTGTTTCAGTTAGCTGAAATGTACTGCCGTGCAAATTACTCCATATTACTGTCATTGTATTCTGTGCTTTAAGACCCTACGTACCTGTACTTAACTTTAAATTCTCCTTAAATTCTCTGTCATTATTCTAGTGTATGTTATTATACTATTCATCAGTTCTTCTATATCCTAATTATTTGACTCTAATTATCTGTTCAGTGTACTTTGTTTCTTTCTTTTATCTTCCTCCGTGTTTCTCTGCCTAACAAAATTCAATCAAGGGGCTAACACAATGATGAAGATGACATGGAAACTGTGAACAAAGCGGTGAACACATTTTTAATAAGTTGTTCTTGCCAGCCTGCACACACTGCAGCAATTGAGATTAATTGCAACACATTTATTTGGTTGTCTTAAATTGCCTGGAAATACCACATTTGATTGTGTTTTTAGTTTGGATAAAGTTCAGCATACAAGTTAGGTAGAAAAAGGCAAATAGCTGTTTGTCTTGTTTCCTCAACAATAACATGATTTGAGGAGGAAATTGTTTGTAGCCATTAGTTCCAGCAATGGAGTAGCTTGACTCAAAGAAAGACAAGACAAATGCACTATAGGTCTCATTGTCCCCTTTTGTTTACATCTCATCTTTTTGTCACCTAATATGTAATATTCATCGTGACCTATGTCACTCATTATGTAGATACTAAAGTAAGTGTAAAGTGTAACCAAAACTGCTTACAATGGAACAGGTCCGGGAAGAAAGGCTTAGGTGTTTACTTAGCAACCAGCCTGGGAAAGGGGCTGTAAGCTGTACAGGTTTCTTTAAAGCACCCATATTATCCTAATTTTCAGGTTCATAATTGTATTTTGAGGTTGTACCAGAATAGGTTTACATAGTTTCATTTTCAAAATGACGGCACATTGTTGCAGATCTTGTTTTCCCCCTGTGTGTTTAGGTCTCTTATTTAGCTACAGAGTGAGACATCTCACTTCTTTACTACAGAGCTGCCAACTTTTCCAACAACCTTGGAGTGAGATTTGGGGGGGCCCGACCCATATTTTGCAGCGTACAAAGCAATTTCTTTGGCTCTTTCAGCATTATTATCCTTCAGGGTTTAAATTGGGATTTGTCATGTGTAGGGGGATGGGGGCTCTCCCTAGGCGGGTCTGGGGATATGCCCCCCCAGGAAAATATTTTGAAAAATAAACCATTAAATGGCACTTTCTGTAGAGTTTTGTGCAAAAAATGGAGAAATCAAGTCTAACATGATATGTGCAAAACTGTAGGGTTAAGAGCCTTTGTATTGTCGTAGTATCAACAGGTAGCCTATTAGGGCATGATATATCGTATAGTATAGTATATATAGTATAGTGTATATAGTATAGTGTATATAGTATAGTATAGCTCAGATGTGTTTCACCAGATTTCTGCTCATGTTTACAACTTTGTGCACATTCTAAATATAACTCCTCCCATCTCTGTTGTCCGAGATTTGGAGAGTTGTAATATAGTCTGCTGTGGATGTCATTGCTCCGCTGATATGGTAGTATCTTACTCAGACCGTCTGACAGACACAGAGGGCCATCTTGGTCTCTGGTCTCTGACAGAGTTTAGAGGAGGCTGCTAACTGTCCACAGCAGAGCGACTCCAATGCGTGAGAGTTGGCAGCCCTGTTTACTATCTTTGTTGAGAGTCGCACATGCACAGTAGCTAGGTAAGATCCCATCAGCTAAATAACTCTTTCTCCAACTTTGGTCAGTCCAAGGCAGGATTAGCTGGGAGACTTCTTCTAAAGGAGGGCACATTTGTGGAATACCTGCAGAACAGGGACATGGAAGTAGTTCTTTTGGAGATTATGGTGAACTAGTGTGTGTTGTAGCAATGTTTTGCCATTGAGAACGAGCTAGCATGCTACGGATAGCCACCTCGTCTCGGCTAGTGACATAGAAAGCCGTGCAGATTTTGAACAGTTCACCAGGAGACTGAAGACAGATGACATTCAGAAACCTCACTCAAAACAGCATGGATAGATTTTTTCCAAGTTTGTATGTGTGTGGAAGCACCAGAAACACAAAATAACATCCCAAATCCCAGAAAGTGTTTTTTTCATAATATATGCACTTTAAAGGAGTATAAGACACAAAGCGGCACTCTCCTCTGTTCTGCTGTACTGTGATCTGCTCAATTGCACTCCATTTTGTGATCAGTGCAGCAAGTTGATTATTCATGTTCAAGTTGTATTTGTATGTACAACCAATTAAACAATCATAACCCATATTTTGGCTTGTTTTAATCAGAAGTTGGTGGTTGTGGCCAAAAAGTCACAAATAGTTGATTTTCCACTTTTCTTTTGTAAGAATTAAACAAGTATGGAGTAATAGGGTGAGCGGGTTAGCAGGCTTCTGGTAATTACACAGCTACATTATGTAAATCAATCATTTTACATTAAATATTGATTCAAAATATTTGAATACAAAGAATGTATACAGGTAGGTGAGTTTTGTTACCTTTGGATTAGGGCTGGACGACCTGAAGAAAATCCAATATCACAATATGTTTGAGCAAATACCTCAATATCGATATTGTAAAATGATTATAGGTCTGATGGTGCTTTAAAAAAAATATATTTTCACAATGAGAATTTGTGATAAGTAATCATCACTGGTGTGGATATAATAATTCCAGTGGGTAAAGGCAAATAATAGAACAGCTAAAACAGTCCGATAAGTTCAGAAAATGACATCACTTTACAGTAATGCTGCCTGTAAAACCAGAAAAAGACAACACACTTACCATATTCAAAATGCAAGAGGATATCTAGTCTCATATCACAATATAATAGCGACATATTGCCCAGCCTTGTTTTGGATAAAGCCTTTCCCCTCATATCTTTGTGCTAAGTGGTAACCAACAGTACAGAAATGAGAGTATCAATCATCTAATCTAACTCTGTACAAGAGAGTAAATAGTCCTATTTCTCAAAATGTCAAACTATAGTAAAGTAGAACATTTTGTTCTGTTTTGTACTTGGAGGAGAGCTCTTCATAATCTAATAGGAAGCAGGGACTGCAGGGAAAAGAGAAGCAGCGATGGCCATAAGGAAATTATATGGCTTTTAGATGATACAGAGTTTTTCCTTTTTATGGCATTTCAAGACAATCATATCTTGTGTAAAGTTGTTTACTGTACAGCACACTTGTAAATCTTGTATCTCCCGATTATTTACTGTGCAAAATCATCCCAAGACTTAAGTGTCATTATTCTGGGAGGATTATTATCCAAAATGTAACGAGGTCTGGTCTAACTTCCTGTTGTTGGCTGAGCTGAAACTCAAACTCCCCTACAGTATACTGCATGCTGTATGGTAACACTGGACGTAATTGACACCGTGTAGTGTCCTCGGAGCAAAAAACACAGCAGTGTTAATCAACGCTCAGCTTTATGGAGCCATGTGCATCATTAGATATGAGGGTTTAACAGTGGAAATGTATGCCTGTGTTTAATGAACCGAGTCTCAAAGTGGCTGTAACTATTTCTGAACTGCAGGAATTAATTGGATTGCTGCAAAATAAAAAGTAATGTTCACGTCGGCTAGATATCTACTTTATATTCTTTACAGTTAGAGAGATGTCTGTCTTTGATGTAAGAATTTCCATGGCAAGATTATTGATTCCCTTTAACTCCAGCTGTGAATCGGTTCCAGCGCAGAGGGAGACTCATGAATGAAATACCAAGAACTTTTCAATGCATACAAGTCAATCTCCTAATATATACACGTTTATCTTAATGCCTCTCAGTTCTATCAGCTGACAAACAATTTCTCAAGTAAGCGGGACTTCCAAATTAGATTTCCCGGGATGGAATCACGTCTGTCATTGGAATGAACTTTTATCCATTGTGATCCGTATTTTCCTGTCTGTCTGACTCAGTTCCTGTCTGTCTGACTCAGTTGAGTTCACACCAGCAGATCAATAAAGAGCTCTGTTTGCTATGTGAAGCAAATACACACCCAGCAGGCCATTATTCTGTCTCAGTGTGATAGTAAAAATACATCATAAACATCTAAAAACTGGCCTGATGCCTGGAAATTGATTATGGCTTCACTGATATCCATTGTTCCATGTAATAGCGACGGTAATAATATGAGGTATATGAGTCCACCGACATCTGTTTTCCAGATCTCGACCTAGACTTGTATGTAGACTGCCGTGGGGTATTGATCTCAGAAGTAAGCGTGCTGTATTTGTGCGGGTCATGTGTGGTGGGTGTTGTTTTTCTCCCTGATCAATATTTATTACTTGTCAGTTTAGAGCTTAATTATGAACAGTTGTAATTAATGCTTTGCTTGGATGATGAATGGTCACCATTGTGCATGGTGGCACTTTGTGCCGGCGGCGACAGCAGTTTACAATACCATTTCTCCTCTGAGCCCTTGGCTATTTCATACCCATGTGACCCTGTGTTCCCAAGGCACTTTCTGCCTCTGCAGACTGCTAATCGATGATCCAAATGGTCTTGTACAGAAGAAATGATGCAGCAGTGCCTGAAGGAGATGCATCATGAGTGGAGATTGTCAATAAAAAGGGATGTATCTTTTTTTTTGTGGCATTTTTGCCACAATGCAACCACAGGATGTAAAGAAAGAAGGATGTGACATGTAGCAAAGGATTCAAGGCCAGACCAATGTTGCAGTTATATATATTTTTTTTAGTTTTATTCTGTATTGGCAAAACCATAAGACTTGCAAAGTATGAGGTTTTGATTCTGGGCAATCACTTCCTAAATCTCTTCAGTTAAGTAACAATTAATAAAAAACCAGGCTCAAGGTGCTCTTACTGAAAACGTCCAGCGGCATCTTGTGAGCTCAGAGGATGGGGTTGTCGTGGAGATTTTTTAGTTGTTATCATGTGATGTATGGAATTTCAGGCACATGGAGATAGGTGGGTTGATATGGGTGGAGATTATAACTCCTGTCTCTGTTCAAGCATGGGCTTAAAAGCCAAATGTACAAGCTTGGGTCCTAAATATGTAAGGAGAGAAGTCAACTACAATTCCCAGGGAGCATTTTGGTAACAATCCAATCAAAGTGCTTGAAATTCTGCCCCACTAACAGCGAGTGGAAGGTATAGATTACTTTGCAGGAACAAGTTTGGATGAATTTGACAGCTATGGTGCAGTGTTTTGTTCCCAAATACGACAAAGAAATGCTCTGATTCTGCTGGAATGGCGTCTTCTCCATAGCAACTGAGGCTGAGGAACATGAGAATCATTATTAAGGATTTGAGACATCTGAGTTCCTATGTCATATATTGAGGGTAATATCGAAGAAAACTTAGAAAAGGAAATTTACAGAGTGGAAAGTCTTCCAGAACCAGCAGCTCATCCCATTTTGCAACACTATTGTATACAGTATTGCACAAGCAGGTTGTCCAATACATCCAGATTTTTTTAAGAAACAGGACATATGTTGTGCACATGGCTAGACAGTAAAATAAACAAAAACAAGCAATGTAATACAATTTTACTGAAAAACAAATTTGTGGGCAATGGACTGGGCAAAAAGCCTTTTGTGAGGATCTTCTTGACTTGTATCTGGAGAAGTCAGCATGCACCAGCAGGTCTTTTTAAGTGTTTTTTTTTTCAGGCTTATGGACAAATAGCAGCATGTCTTTCATTATCATGGAAAGTTTGGGATCTGATTTCAAGATTTGCCAATACTTTTTAAAGATCGGACGTAGTGTATGCGAGTGTGGAGAATAGGATGTAATGCATGATGTGACAGATAATTGTTTTTCTTTTCTGTTGCTTTTTTTCAAGTAATTCTTTTAAGGGCTGTCTTCTAGTCTTTTTCAACCCATTCTGCTGGATAGCCTCGCTGTGGGAGGCTCTCCTGTGCTTTCTCCGAGTAGTCTTCAGTACTCTTGCAAATTGTACTCCTTTAATCTAAAAAATTGACTTTTTGGAAGACCTCTCTTAAGCAAGGTGGGATGAAAACTACTGGCAAGAAATAAAATATTTATACTCCATAAAACATATATACTTTATGTATACTTTAACTATTTAATACAGTTATATTGATGTGACACTTCTGCCTTGGTATTTGTCCCACTTGAGTTTCTGTTTCGACATTGAAAGGAAAACAAAACATTTGCCTCTTTCCAATATGTCTCTTGGCAAAGTGTTTGGAAGGCAGGCTGTACATTTTAGAGAGGTAAACAAGTTAATGGGGTGACATGGGACCAGCATCCAGGGGTGTTGGTTCAATCCAGTCATGTCACGCTTTCTTCTCATTCCACTGCTTTAACATTAAAGTCCAATTTTCAGTAGCTCCAGCACAAAGACCTGAAAACAAAGATGTACAAAGCTGTTGATGTATGTTTTCCAGCATGAAGCATTGTTTCCGATTGCACTGGGATGTTTCTGAACTTCTTTGGGTTGAATGGCATCACGGATCTTCAAATGAACGCTGACAGTTTGGTTTATTCCTCCGTCTCAGTGAGTTATCAGTCCCCATCAGCTGCCCCTAGAGGGGTGTGTGTGTGTGTGTGTGTGTGTGTGAGTGAGAGTGTGAGTGTGTGTGTGTGAGAGACCAGACGAAAGGACAGAAACACCCCCGGGTTAGAAGAGGCTGTAGACTTCTCTGATTCAGTTTACATTTCTACACCATACCTCATAGGAGTACCTTACAAACCCTCCCAGCCACACAAGCGCGCTGTAAACACATGCACAGCCTCGCTAAAATCCGAGGATTAAAATTATGGACACAAATTAAGTGTGTGCCTTCCTGCGTGTGTGTGTGATGATAGATTTTGTTGGCAGTGTGCTGAGCAGAGAGAAGGTTCAAAGCCTCCCTGCTTCAGCACGCGCACCACCAACGACCTCAATTAGCTCTGCGTCTGACACACAGAGCATCCTTAGATCACACACACAAGTATACACTAGCAAATACTGGGTTAGCAGAGGCGACCTGGTAGGATTAGTGAAAAGAAGAGCTGCTCAAATATGTTTGTGTACTTCTGTTTCATCGTTGAGGTAAACTTTCACTTTCCTGTTGGCTAGAAATAGAAGGATCGTGACACAGAGTGAGAAAGTGACTGAAGACTAAGACAAAGGAGCCTATCTACAAGGAGAGGGGCGAGACAGTGAGTAGAAGTTGGGTATGGATCAAAGAGGCTGGAAAAAAAAAAAAAGAGAGGAGAGAGTCACAGAGGCAAAAAAAGCAAAGGGAGTTCCAGTTCAAAGAAACCAAACAAGAATGAAGAATAGCACAGAGGGAGAAGAACTTAAATGGATGAAATGGGTAGATGAATGAATGGATAAAAGGAAAGCGGCAAGGAGAATTGTGGGGGAAGGGGGGATTGAAAAAATAAAAAGAGGAAGAGAAGAAGAACAGGAAGAAGCGGGCTGTGCACAGATGTAGTTGGAGGAAGCGGGGATCTGTCAAACGGCAGGCTCACTGAGAAACAGTGCACTGACCTTCACTAGGCAAGCTGCTACCACTGACAAGAATTTATGCATGCTCTCACTTTGTATTATTGGCTTTGTACAGAGAGCGTGTATATATGTGTGCACACAGCCATGCATGCATGCGTGGCCATATGTGTGTGACAGAAACTTAGTGTGTGAATGATCAGATGAGGATGAGTGTGAATGCGTGTGTGCAGTGTGTGGGCACATACCAGCCACAGCGTGAATAAGGTAAAGATTAAAGATTTTCCCCCAAACACACACACATCCTCTGTCCTTCTCATCCATTTCTCTCTCTCTTCCTCTCTCTTTCTGTGCCGCCCCATCTCTCTCTGCTCTCTGCTGGAACTCCATTAGACCTTCCACTATGTTATCTTATCCTGGAAAAATAGCCAAACCGCCTGTGGTTCAGAGCAATTATATACACCATATCTCAGGAGGTGTTACAAATTAAACATGACTAGGGTCATGCATCCAAGCAAACGTTCATGCTGAAACGTTCTACCGTATGACATGTAAACACCGACACCAGGGGCTGCACACACTTCTTCTCTCTCAGAAATGTTTCAATTTGTCATACCAGTACACACCTTTCTCATACGCTACACCGCGTATGAGAAAAGGTCATCCTATAATGTTAATGGAGTTACGAGAACCCGATCGTGATTCATCATGAACAAGGGATATTGTTAAATACAAACAAGAGATTAGTGTGTGTGTGAGGTCGGTGGCCTCAGGGAAATTAAGTGAGTGAATATTATTCTACTTTCCAAGCAGTAAGTCAGCAGAACAAATGATTGATTTTTGTGTCCAATAAGTTGGTCTGAAGAATAAATAGCCAAATTAATTGGGATCTAGAAATCTTATCTTTATTTTCCCTCTCAAGTGGTCAAGACTGTGGTTTAATAAAAGAAAATGGAGAAAAAAAAAACAGCATGTGAACTCAACAACAGTATTTTCTGGTAAAATGAAAGCCTATCAGTGAACAGCTAAACCACAAGTGAAACCTCACAAGAAATCTTCCTAGTAATTAGGTACTAAACAGTCACAACGGATCATGCAATGCAATAAATTGTGCAGCGTTTTCTTCATTTTCTGTTCTTAATTTATAGTATTAAATGATGGGCATTCTTTTGAGCTTATTCAGCTTATTTGCTGAATGTTTTCATTGAGTTTAGAGGTTTATGTACAGTTACAATTACAGCTCAACATTTCATAAGTGAATTAAATGTAGCCTGTGGGGATGAAGTGGGGAAGACATATTGCTTTCCGCACCGCTGCTGTACTTACGGGGGGGGGGATACTGTAACCAAAACAAATTGCTTCCTTGTAGCTATCTTGCAGTACTAATGCGGGATAGCTGCACGCAAAGCGGAATTTCCACAATAGCCACCACTGCGGGTTTATTTTCAGTGAATTGAATAAATATCTGCTGTGCAGCTCAAAATGTCAGGCAACGTAAATAAATATACATCAAGGGAGCAAAAGGATGCATATCCTGCTTTTTTATTGTCTATTCCCTCTCCTATCTTTTCATATCTGAGTTTGCACATGTGTGTGTGTGTGTGTGTGTGTGTGTGTGTGTGAGGGTCTGGGTATGTATCATGCCCAAGTACCTCTGTGCATATGTGTATGCGTGCATGTGCTTTAGGGTGTGTTATGCAGATTGCAGGAAGCACGCAGTAGCAATCTGGCTACTTTAGAAGCATCTGCATCGATAACGGCAGTCGTCCACCTGTTGTGCGAGCCAACAGTACAGAAGGCTTTCCAAGAGCTTGGAGAGAAGGGGGGGAATTATCACAAACACAGACTGATAGCTTCTGATGTGTGGCCATGAAGCCAGCCGGACATTTGTGGCCACAACCCAACATGAGATTGGCAAAGCTAAAGGACAACACTTTAGCTTCTATTAACTTCTTCTCAACCAGATGAAAAACACATGCACAGATACCTGCTGGCTTCACCCCGCTCTGTGTTAAACACCCACACACACACACAGACCTTACACATCACACACAGGCCAGAGGCTGTTTTCTGACATGTGATTAGCGATGACTCCTAAAAGTTAAACTGGCCTTTGGTTGCACACACACACACACACACACACATGCACTGTACACACAGACACACACACACTATACACACAGACACTCTGGTAAGTTGAAGTGGTTTTGTGCCCTGTGGTTGTCCTTGGGCAATATCATCACAGAGAGAATCAATAGACCCATCGCTCAGAGTGAATGGAAAAAAGGAGAGAGATAGAAAGACATGAGAAATATATAGGAGGAGGGCAGGGGGTGTACAGAAAGATGGGACGGAGAGAGAGAATAATAAATGTGAGGCAGGGGAAAGGAGTGAGTAAGGTAAAGAAAAAACCAGAAAAGGTGAGTAAAAGGGTGTATCATTAGAGGGAGTGTGAGTAACAGAGTATCACTGAGGGATAAAAGGAGGAGTGGAGTGAACAGCTGGCAACACTATTTGAGGCAAAGCATAACAAAAAGAAGCTGAAGACAAACTGACAAAGATGGATGAAGGAAGCAAGTGAAAGTAGAACAGATGGAGAAAGAGGGAAGGAAACAGGGAGGGAAAAGGGATGAGTGAGTAAGCAACTCATGTGTGCAAGTAGAGAGTGGAAGAAAAGAGGAGGGGAGGTTAGAAGGAAGGATGTAAAAGCAGTGAATCAGACCATGATTCAGTAAAAAAAAGGGGAAGGAAGAAAGTGGGTATGAGAAGAAAAAGAGAAGGAAGAAATTAAGGATAGAGGTGGAGTCTAAGTGAGTAAATAAAGAAGTGAGGATGGAAAAAGACAGGAGGGAAAGGAAGTTAAGAGGGAATGAAGGGATGATGGAAGAAAAGAGAGGTGTTGAGCGCTTCAGTGAGCCGGTGATTAAGCGAGACAAAGAGTGACCCTACAATCAAGTTTTGTCAGTTATGGTATACTGCACATGAATGACACTTTATTACGTTGGAGAATCAAATAGTGATTTAATTTCTCTTGTTGGCATTGTGTCTCCTTTTAGAAGCAATTCCATTCCATACAACAGAGTTGAAAGTAACACACAGCTACAAGTTCAGTACACAAGCAGAACAGAAGTCATGAAACATTCAGTTCCTTGCGTCTTGACTTTTGAAAGCTGCACTTATCAATATTTTTTATATGAACAATGGATCAACTGTGTAACGTAAAGGGAGCTCGTAGTGACGGGCCCACATGGAATTATCACTCCTCATCTCTACAGCTTCACTGTCTCGTTTCGCTCTCGCCACTCTCATGAACCCGTTTCTAACGGCACCGGGCAGCTGTTTCAACAACAGGCAGACAATGTTAGCAACTAGTTGGTCAACATAGCGGTGCATTTAGCACTTAAAAAAACAGATGTTATTCTCAGAAGGGTTATTCCCAAAGGTATGACAGTGTTCCGTGTCTGCTAAATGTCTAGACAGGGACCTGTATGCTAATGCATTTACAATATCTACAGGTGCTAATCTCTCAATTATGTTTTGGATGTGGTTAGAAGTGTGCTCTGTTGCACCTTTAACCTCACCCAACGGTGCTGTCTCTGGGTACTGGAGTACACATTTACATCACTGCAGCAAGGTGATAAGTATATCACCGGAGGGCAGATTTTCAGGGGATTTTAAAGTGTCCATATTATGGGATTTGGGGTGTTATTTTGTGTCTCTGGGTCTTCCACACACATACAAACTATCCATGCTGTTTTGAGTGAGGTTTCTGAATGTCCTCTGTCTTCAGTCTCCGGGTGAGCTGTTCAAAATCTGCACGGCTTTCTACGTCACTAGCCAAGATGAGGTGGCTAATAGTAGCATGCTAGCTCGTTCTCAGCAAAACACTGCTACAACACACACTAGTTCACCATAATCTCCAAAAGAACTACTTCCATGTCCCTGTTCTGCAGGTATTCCACAAGTACCCCTCCATTTAGAAGAAGTCTCCCAGCTAATCCTGCCTTGGACTGACCAAAGTTGGAGAAAGTGTTATCTAGCTGATGGGATCTTACCTAGCTACTGCACATGTTTGACTCCCAACAAAGATGGTAAAGAAGTGTGATGTCTCACTCTGTAGTTAAAACAAGTGAGATGTCTCACTCTGTAGCTAAATCAGAGACCCAAAGACACAGGGTGTAAACAGGATCTGCAGCAATGTGCAATACAACAAAAATATGGTGTTTTTTGAAAATGAAACCATGTAAACCAGGTACAACTTCAAAATACAATTATGAACCTGAAAATGAGCATAATATGGGCACTTTAAATTACTCCTTTACTAAGTAATAATCTAGAAGATTTTCATAAATAAATAAATCCACCAGCAAATGAGGATACACAATAGTGATTGAGCCTATGGTCCACTACTGAAAGCCCTTGTATTTTCAGTTAAGGAATCTGCACAAATAGTCTGTGGCGATGGTTTTTCCCATCTCCCAGCAGTGCTTGGTCTGCCAGAGAGGGCAAGCGGCACTAACACAACAGACTCGCTCTTCTACTCACATGGGTTTGAAGCAGCGTACTGTTTTTTTTTTGTCTCTGCTAGCATTTTGAGTAAATGTTACTATGGATTAAAACATGAAAACATAAAAAGAGCAATGCCTGAAGACAATGAAACTTTAAGAAAACAAGTGAAAGTGAGATCCAGAAACACACCTGCAGTTACCGCTACTTAGGTGCCGCCAAAGAGAACGAAATGAAGATCTTCAAAATTGTAATTTGAAATATGTAAAAGATTGTTGACTGTAGAGCAATGTTTTCAAGACTACTACTGCTGGCCAATGACAGATTTTTAACCCGGAAACATCTGACTGTCTCAGTGGTTTGGACAAAGGTTAAGAGAAGGAGTAGCATAAGGTGGACAGAGCGGATGGCCTTCTGGGAATATGTAATTACATCAGACCAGTCCTCGTCAACTTCATTAGCAGGTCCCATGATAATGCAGTGACAAATGGCCTACTCAGGAAAGAGGCTGATTAGATTGGAATAGATCATAGAAGACGCGGATTAGCTCATATTAGCCTCATACAGGACCTCTCATTATTACCCAGCCGGCCTGTGCTCTGGCTCTGAGCTGTGTGCCCCCCCCCATCTTTCCCACTCCATGCATTGTAAAGTGCTGTGAATGCTTGGGAAGAGGCATAGTGGCCTATATTAATGTAATCCCCTGCACCTAGCACTGCCAGCTCAGCACAGTGCAGCTCCTCTATGACAATGGGAGTAATAGGTACAGCTCTTACATATTATCGCCACTCACTGTTAGCCAGGGAGACATTAACCTGTGGAACTCAACATCACCATGAGAGTCTGCTGCAGCTTTTTTTTATTTTATTTTTTTTCTCAGCACAGCGTGAAGAAATTGATCTAGAAATTATTTAATGCAGGCTGCATCTTTACTGCTGTTCCAAGGGATTCTCTATCTAGGAGAGAAAGTATAGGGCTCATTTATTTCTCCGCGGCTACGGAACAGTTGCAAGGTAGAGCTAATCTTTTTTTTTACCCTGTAAATTAAAAAGAAAATGTAATTAACCCACACAACCCTCAGGCATGAAATGAAAAACACACACAGATAAAGGTTACACATATCAGGTTGATCAAGTACCATTTGCGCTATATTTGTTCAGATCTTAAAGATACAAGTTCTCTACTGAAACCGTCTGTAAGCTTTACTTTAACATGCTCAATCAATCTACAAAGATTGTATGGAAATGGGCAAATATTGTGGATCAAAGGCTTGAATGTGATGATGAAATGAAGAGCATAATGAAGAAATTAAGCTTCTTGAGAAATATAAGGCAAGAACTCAAGTCAGCCAAACTTTTATTGAAAGATGAAACTTGAGGAATTTTACACCAAGTGGACTCTTTTGAAATGAATGAAAGCATGGTAGTTGATACAATTATATGCAATACCATTTTTCAGACTGGAGCCTATATATTGTACAGATGCTGCATGAGGAACCGAGACACGCATGTTAAACATGGTATGTCATTGTGAAATGAATTCTGAGGCTGTGCTGCAATTACTCCACACGGATAAAACCATGCTTGAGAGAATTGTTATAGGCTCCATTCCATACTGCTAGTTATTTTGCTTCTCTAAATTAGCATAATAATACCCATAAACCTCATCACGTACGGCAGGAAAGCAACTTGTCACTCCTCCTACTCGCTAGCATCGCTCTATGCTCTTTTTTTAATGTTTTACTTAAGAGGATAAATATGTTGGAAGTGATTATTAAGCTTTTCATTTATTCTGCCATCTGCCATCTCATGACACTCGGAAGGCTTTAATTAAGCTGTGGCATCTTCCAGTTATGTGCTGTAAGTTTTCTGTCAATCTGACCCAATCACATACTTGAAATGCACACCGTTTGCTTGCACGTGTTCTTTTTTTTATGATAAAGAGTCTAATTTAAATAATTTATTTTCTGAAATAGCTGCTTTAATCTTTAAAGCACCCTTCGTTTCGTTTGTTTTTTTGGCTATTTTGAGATAGTGGAACAAGCTGTGAGCATTGACAACAACCGAAGACTGTATAAAATATGGATGTAGTCTTTGTGACGTTGCGTTTCTAAACAGCCAAAATGAAGCCGTCGCCATCTTGGCAGTGCCTGACGTCTGCTAATCCAAAAATGGGCAAAGAGGTGGAGTGTGGCTGAAGCTGAGGCTTATGAATGAAGCCTATAGTCTATACAGGCTTGCTGCGATGGCTGCCCACTTCATTTTATTTATTTATTTATTTTTTATTTTTTTGAAGATTATTTTTTAGGCAATTTGATATGCAGCAAAGGGCTAAAAGTCTGAGTCAAACCCGGGCCCACCGCCTCGAGGAGTAAACCTCTGTCTATGGGGTGGCGGGTGCTAGCTGCTCACCTTTTACTTAACCTGTAATGTCCTCAATAACGCAGAGCTTGAATATAATTTAACCAGGTGACTTTAAATTATTGTCATGAAGGGTGAACTTAAATAGATATAGAGATTACACCTGCTTTGTTGTACCAGGCTGTAAGCATGTTTAATTATGCTGTAGAGTTTGGCATTTGAACATGGGGGTCAATAGTGATTGACTCCCTTTTGGAGCCAGCCTCCACTCCACTGCAGTTTTTGGCACTTCCCCATTGGCTTGAACAATTTATAAAATTCTTGTGCCAAACATACTAGTGAACATTGCCTATTTACCAAGCCAATGGACATGGAGCAGCATTAGCATTAATTTTGAGTCTTGTTTCTGACCACCTGAATATTCAGTGTTATTCTAGCTCTGTTTTGGTCTCCACCAATGGCTCTTGAGCTGCAAGTTCTCCACTAAGCCCTTTTAACACTGCATTCTATTAGCCCAGGAATAATTGTGGGAAAATGCGGCTGAGCGCCGTGCTCAGAGTTTAAATTATGTTTAAATTATTTTAACTTTTACCTTGTTGCTGCTGACCTTTCAAAGCACAACCATGAAAGAAGGTAGCCAGAAGGATTGATGGCGTATACCTGTCATGCCATGTCATTTCTCCGACGCTCCATTATTCCGACCTCTCAATAACCCAAAAAATTCCCATTGGTCCTACAGCACACTAGTCTGACGTCCCTTTGTTTGGAAAAAATAAACCCTCTGCTCCGACATCCCATTGTTACGAACGTATAGCTAGGCTTTTGTAGATCACTTCTCATAATCTAAAATCTGAATCAACAATAACAAGCAAAATTACTTTTCTCTAGCTTAGTAACACATTTAAATGTTTATCTAGCCTAATCCACACAATCTCCACATCGGTTTGCATGCAGTTTAATGTCCCAAATTCCCCATATATAACCCCATTTGTACGGGTCCCATCCTCTGACCAATTGGCTATCCTAACCTATATAAAAAGACTTGGTTGGAACACTGGGATGTCGGAGCAGAAGGTTTATGTTTTTGAAACAAACAGGCGATGGACTGGTGGGCTGTAGGACCAAAAGGAATTTTTCGGGTTATTGAGAGGTCGGAAACAACGGAGCGTTGGAGAAATGGCCGGTGCCCACTGCGCTTTGCCTCTGCTTGCACTATGCTTAACCCTCCCTCATGGTTTCACTTGTGATCATGTGTAAGCAGCTTAACAACTAGTCGCTGACTTTTGTTGTTTGGTGCTGGGCAGGTAGCGTGCATTCAATTTATGAGAGCTTTTTATTTTTTATTGAGTACAGCAGTCTGCTAGGAAAGCAGTGAGCTTGAATCATTAAAGTTTCAGCTTGAATAATAACATTAAAAAGGGCTAACACGTAGAGCTGAGGGTAACTGCAGAGTTAGGTGATTCTGGTTGATGTGTGACCCCTTTGACATTACTCAGTCATTTGATCTATCTTTAAATATAAAAAAATAATGTCTATTGCAGTACCTTTTTTAAAATCACAACAGGGATGTCCTTTGATCATATGAATACTTGTGAAATTTCTGTCACAGCTGTTTGTCTTGTGATTGTTGCATTTGTGTGTGAGAGTAAATTATTCAGTAGCTGTCATTCAATCCCCACCAGCAATGTCATGATTTAATTAAACATTTCATTCTAACTGAGCTAGAATTTTCATTATGCAGTGGTGTGAAACTGTCTAAGACTGGTGTCGCTATGGGAATTTTGAGTAGCCAATAAACTTGAGTTTGTGGTAAAGTAAGGAGGACTACAATGAAGGTCGACAGTCTTGTACTCAAAACAATCTGTCATATTAACTGACATAAAATGTCTCTGCTTTGACACAAATCTTTTTGTATCCTTTTTATCTTTTTATTTATTTTTTTAAGCAAAATGGCTTTCTGTGAAGATTATACAGCCATTTAATCCATGGCTTATAGTTTTGCATTCCCATCCGTTTTTCTGGCCCGCATAAACAGTTTCCTCTTGGAAGAATTACAGAACAAACCACAACAAGCTGTTCAAGAGCAGGCCTAGCACAAACAGCATATGTTTGTTTTCTGTCTTTTGTTTTACAGCAGCAACAGGTGTTACCTGCTTGGGTCGCAAATAAAACGCAGAGAAAATTTGCAGATGTCAGTCGATACATGTGTCTTTTTCAATGTTGGTCATGATTAGCACAAGCCCGTAATGAGTCCGAGGACTTATTCAGAACACACAGTGATAATCAAAGACCGAGAGGGAGCATTAAAGAGGAAGGAACACAGCAAAAGAGCTTCAGGCAAGCCTAAACTTCCACCTTGGGAAAGTTTAAGTGATTAAAAGGCTCACAGTATAACCCCACTCCACCATCCTGCTGCTCATTATACGCCGTGTCCCACTATTGGATCTCATCATTTTCTATAATTGCCCCCATTGGTCGGGCTCCTATCTGGCCTATTTTGTCCCATTCTGCTGAGAAATTAAGGCATTCCTCTAGTGACCCTGACCTGTCCCAAGCCTTGTCATGTGACTGACAGCCCATTAGTGGACCATTGATTGGTTGACTCTTGGAATGTGTGAGCCAACCTAATTAGGGCTGAGTCCCTCCTCTCTGAATGTCAATTGAGAACGTTGGGGGGAACAAAACTGCAGGCAAATGAGGCCTTTCTAATCCTCTGGATGGAGACTGCTTTTTACCTAACAACATCAGTGTACTTTTCAGTTCAGAGCCTCAAAGTGTGTGTACGGTATGTACAGCATATTATAATATGCACATATTAATCACTCATGCCCAAGCATGCAACTATGCAAATACACACTTCCTTGGGCATTGATTGTATATTCCCTCTTTCCTACACATATGTTTACTGACACATTGCCTTATTGTCCTGATTAATGCCTCACACCTCACCTGCACAATCCCACAATGTCTCACAGGGAGGTGATTGAGCGGACACACACACATTTGTATGCATACACTCGCAAAAAAGAAACTTCCTATCTGTCTCTTTTCTCTTGCAGACACTCAGTTTGGATTTGTGTGCTTCAATCTGTTTAAACACACACACACACACACGTACACTAAGACACATACTGGCTCACTGAGACGGGATACGTGCTTGTGTGATGTTTTTTCTGGAAGCTGGTTTTGCCTACAGCACGTTTGGACACTGTTTGGGCTAATCAGTGCAGCTCTCCACCACAGATGGTCTTTGACTAAATCTACTATTTACTATCCCATCAGTAGTCTCTATCCTCTCTATTCATGCAACAACATCACTGTATACCTCCCAAAACTTACCTTGACAGTTTCACTTTTGATGGGTTTGTGAATTCAATCATGGAATCGAAACCACTTACTGTATGTGGTCACAGGAGTGCTCAAGATGATTTTTTTTTTCCTTGCTCCAGGCGAGATGCTAATGAGACATGTTGATGCTTTTGTTATGGAAAGTTGGTGCCAGTGTAGATGAGTTCATCAGGCCGGCAAAGGTAACGAGTGATATTTGTGTGGCGATAGTGAGCACAATCCATTAAACATGAAAATATTATGTTACTGTATTTCAAGTATATATTTTTTATTTCTAAAATTGTAATTTCTTTAGGTAGGATCTCTTTGTATAGAGCTACATTTGAGTGTTTTTTTGTTTTCTGTTTGAGGATTGAAGGTCTTTTAAAGACACCAACTTTAACAACCTAACCCAATTTCCTATCGGCCACAGTTCTCCCCGGCAACAAAGGGAAAGAACAGAGGGGAAACTGGCACAGAAAACATACAGTAATTAACTAACTAGTAAGTAACTGTTATGCAATTCTAAGATATTCACACCCAATTTAAAAAATACATAATATGAACACTAAAATGCAACTCTACTTAATTCCTATATTCAATTGTTCAGAGATCTTTGTGTAAAATATTTACTACTAAAGAGCATTTCTTTGTTATGATCGTGAGAAGATAGTTTCAGTGTTTCTGTTCTTAAAGCTCATTGCCCACAAGATGATTTAATGATCCCCCCCCCCCCCAACCCTGACTGTACACATAATGCACACTGCACACACATTTGTTCCATAGAAAAAGAGCTGTCCTCCCCCACACTATTTTATCAAATTCTTAACCATAAAGTACCTCTGCTATTGCTTTCTCTTTTTTTGTTTCTCTCTTCTTTTCTGAGCACCTGACTTTTGAAGTCTTCTGACGAAGGTGTACTGGCAGGAGGGGAAGGGGCAGGCCAGATGTTAAATTTTTCATCTTACAGTAGCGTCATAGACCAAACCATTTTTTGAGATAAGGGAGGTAAAGGAAAAAGATTTTAAGTGACTCACAAATACAAAGTTGTCATAAATATGCATTTCTGACAAATCATTCCTGCAAATAAGTATTTGAACACCTAAGAAAATCAATGTTAATATTTGGTACAGTAGCCTTTGTTTGCAATTCCAGAGGTCAAACGTTTCCTGTAGTTTTTCACCAGGTTTGACACACACTGCAGAAGGGATTTTGGCCCACTCCTCCACACAGATCTTCTCTAGATCAGTCAGGTTTCTGGGCTGTCGCTGAGAAACACGGAGTTTGAGCTCCCTCCAAAGATTCTCTATTGGGTTTAGGTCTGGAGACTGGCTAGGCCACGCCAGAACCTTGATATGCTTCTTCCAGAGCCACTCCTTGGTTCTCCTGGCTGTGTGCTTCAGGTCATTGTCATGTTGGAAGACCCAGCCTTGACCTATCTTCAATGCTCTAACTGAGGAAAGGAGGTTGTTCCCCAAAATCTCGCAATACATGGCCTCGGTCATCCTCTCCTTAACCCAGTGCAGTCACCCTGTCCCATGTACGGAAAAACACCCCCAAAGCATGATGCTATCCCCCCATGCTTCACAGTTGGGATGGTGTACTTGGGATGGTACTCATCATTTTTCTTCCCCCAAACACGGTTAGTGGAATTATGACCAAAAAGTTCTATTTTGGTCTCATCTGACCACATGACTTTCTCCCATGACTCCTCTGGAGCATCCAAATGGTCATTGTCAAATTTAAGACGGGCCTTGACATGTGCTGGTTTAAGCAGGGGAACCTTCTGTGCCATGCATGATTTCAAACCATGACGTCTTAGTGTATTACCAACAGTAACCTTGGAAACGGTGGTCCCAGCTCTTTTCAGGTCATTGACCAGCTCCTCCTGTGTAGTTCTGGGCTGATTTCTCACCTTTCTTAGGATCATTGAGACCCCACGAGGTGAGATCTTTCATGGAGCCCCAGTCCGAGGGAGATTGACAGTCATGTTTAGCTTCTTCCATTTTCTAATGATTGCTCCAACAGTGGACCTTTTTTCACCAAGCTGCTTGGCAATTTCCCCGTTGTCTCTAGTGTCTTTGGACAGCTCTTTGGTCTCGGCCTTGTTAGTAGTTGGATTACTGATTGTATGGGGTGGACAGGTGTCTTTATGCAGCTAACAACCTCAAACAGGTGCATCTAATTTAGGATAATAAATGGAGTGGAGGTGGACATTTTGAAGGCAGACTAACAGGTCTTTGAGGGATTTGATCAGAATTGTAGCTGATAGACAGGTGTTCAAATACTTATTTGCAGCTGTATCATACAAATAAATAGTTAAAAAATCATACATTGTGATTTCTGGATTTTTTATTTTAGCTTATGTCTCTCACAGTGGGCATGCACCTACGATGACAATTTCAGACCCCTCCATGATTTCTAAGTGGGAGAACTTGGAAAATAGCAGGGTGTTCAAATACTTATTTTCCTCACTGTAAATGTTTACCATTTTCACCATTACAGTGTTTAACGTGCTAGCATTTGCTAATTAGTAGTAAACACAAAGTACAGCTGAGGTTGAGGGGAAGTTTAGCAGATATTTAATCATTGAGGTATTGGTTGAATTAAAAGTTTAACTGATGGTGGCACAAGATGACGTGATCGCGTGAAAAAAAAGAAAGGAAAAAACAGTTTCACATTTCACTCAACACCTCAAATCTCAACCTTATGGTGGCACAAAAAGATAGCAAAGGTCGATAGGACATGCCATCTGGGAACCATGAATGTTGTTGCGCCTATCCATCTAGTAGATATTGAGATATTTTACAGGATAACTGACTGAAACTTCTCCTCTTGTGAAACCAGCAGGTCACAGTTAGACTGCATCCTCCTGGGGACCACTAGTGCCTGTACAAAATGTTACAGTTAGCATCACACTTGCATGGCGACAACATTCATGTGACACTGAGGCGACTGTTTATACTGGTTCCATCTGGTCCGCACATTTTTCAATCCTCGAGCAGCAGGGCAGGCAGGTGTTGGTGGTCGGAGCAGAGTTGTCTCGTGTAGCTTTTCCATGAATTACCACCACAGCTATTTAATACTCCAAAGGTTCCCGTGTTTTGCTTCCCAGCTGGGAAGAAGTGAAGGGAGAGTCTGTGGGATTAGGAAGTGTTGCAGAGTGTGCTGCTTTCTGGCTCCGTACAGAGACACAGCACTCTCTGCTCCGCCTTGGTTGCAAAATGTAGGTAAATATATTTATTCAGACCTTTTCGTAATGAGCATCAACCTCGCATTTGCACAGATGTAACCTCTCAACATCAATATCAATATTACTTACCTACTCGTTTAACACAAACCAATATATATATATATATATATACACACACACACACACACACACACACACACACACACACACGGACATATTCTCACTCTGCTTCATCCTCCTTCTATTGCGGTTATCAGTGCCCCAACCTCCACATCCCTCCACAATAGAATAAACAGCTCTTAAGACAAGGACCCTCCATATACAAAAGCTGACTAAATATGAAACCCTCATCTCTCTTCATCATTCATTTATTAATTCATTTCTAATTTCTCCATTATTGTTACCACCTAGTTGTTTTATTTTTTCAGAAATATGTATTGCATTCATTATTATTTTATTATTGTCTTATTGTATTTTATTTTTTCTCCCTTACAAACATAATCATACACAAAAACAGACTTCCCCTTAAACACTGGGTGTTACACTTATTTGTCACATTAAAATGTTGTTAGAATTATGACTATTATAGAGGATATGTATAAATATACCACGTCCAATTCTGTACGTCTCTAACCTTGTTTTCTTTCTCCTTGTATGTATTTTCACCTATTCCTATCATTGTTGTACTTTTAGAGTCTCTACTGTTAAAAATAAAATATAGCACCACAAATGTGAGTGAGAGTCTTGAAACAGCCTTCAAAAATCCTCGATAGTAAAACCTGTTTGCTATATGAGCAGCAGCTGGAAAACAAAAAGAAAAAATCTTGGCAGACAATGAAACACACACACACACATAACAAAACCCTTACAATGCGTGCACTTTGACACACACATTTACAGTACACATACACAGACCTACACACACATACTTGCACACAAAGACATGCATACACATGCAGGGTGCTGCTGTTGCTACCAGATAAGTCGCTCTCCTTGGACCAGTGGCTTTGTACATCAGGAGGAGCAGAGGGTGAAAGGAGCGGCGAGGTATGAACTCATGTCAATTTGTTTTGAACTCTAAAGACACAATGTATGCAACACTGAATCTTCCCTAACCATTCCCACTTCTCGCCACTTTGCTATCGTCTCCTGCTTTTTACAACCCTTTTCAGCTTAGCTGCGTATAAATATTCTTTCTTTCTTTCTTTCTTTCTTTCTTTCTTTCTTTCTTTCTTTCTTTCTTTACCCTCTCACCTTCTCTTCCTGTCTTTCTGTCTTGCTTTTTGTTAGTGAACATTATCCTAATATGTGATATTAGTGCCTTTTAGCGCTCTGCCAGGAATACTAACTCACAGCTCCCTGGCATTTCAACAGCCTCTGTGCTACCTGGGTTTGTACTGCCAGATTATTTAGGATTTACAGGGCCAGGATTTACACACACCGACACACACACACACACACACACACAATGAGACACACACCTGCATAGACACAGTCTATTCCCCTTCACAGAGTAGCACCCACCCTTACTGAAATTGGCAGTTGCTGTTGGCTCACCCCTTTGCTGAACCACTATGTTCTCCAGCAGTCTTCCACCGGTGTAATTGCAGTTGGAGCTCAGGAATTAATCACTGATGTGGTTTAATGGTGTATGTTGTATATTTGGGGACACATGGCACGTTTGCCGTCTACCTCAAAGAGACACAAAATGTGGAAGGGGGGAATGAGGGAGTGGGAGAAAAAGATCAGAGGCAAAAAGGATAAAGGTGAAGTCAGGATTAAATGGGTGGAGCTGGGGGGGAATAAACGAAGGTAAACGGATGCAGAGAAGATGTGTGCACATTTAAAATGCAAAGACGGGTCAGGTGGAGAGAGGTGTTGAAGAGGCCGAGGGGTGAGCGAACAGGAGGCGGGATCCCTCACACAGTGAAACAGAGATGTGGCTCTCGCTAGCAAAGATGAAGGTCTACTTTAATTGGGTTTCTAAAGCCTGTTTAATCCTATTCTCCATATTAATCCCTTGCAATGTACATAATCAAAACAAATACACCCATTGGGGTGAAGCTTTTAATAGGAAACAGTAATACTGATAAAGTGTGTAGTGGGACACCTGTATACAACCTTTAGGGACAAACTACAGGACAGTCATCGCTCTCCCTGTGCAGGGATCGGGCACCAAAGGGGGTTCGCGATCCACACTTGAAACTCTTTTTAATAAGCATCCTCCTCCTGGAATGTATTGTGCTCCTGAAATGTAATTCTACACTCACTCTATTCTTGAAAACAGCTTTTTTTTCATCCATGTAAAAGAGCAACAAGTGGAAACAAGTGACTTTGGTCAAAAATAAAATTACATTTGGGTCTCCCCTTTTCTCAGTTCTGTTTATGCCTATACTGCTGAAAAAGATCTATTCCCAGTGCTCCCAATGCTTCAGTTCGTCATGCAGCCACCTACCAGCCTCTGGAGTTTATAGAGTCTATACTTAACAATGCATTTAATTAATTTCACAGTTCACATTCCTTGTGCTCTTGTGGCGGATTTGATTTGGACTACTTTCTCGAGACTAAAAGCCTAACTCTTTGGCTTTTTGTGGGGGATTTTAGTCATGTTTTGTAGAGTGGTATGTACATTTTAGTGGCAACTGGAGAAAGATGCGCCCGTTAAGAACTTTTCTATATACTGGAAAATAAACATGAGGTGTTTGAGTGGGATTTCAGTATGTACAGTGTCCTCGTGGAGAAACCTAGTCAGTTGTGAGGGTAAAATAAACCCATGTAAAGGTGCATCTGGCCTCTGGGAGTAATTTTGATTTATGGAATAAAAAATTTTTTTTTTTTAAGATCATCTTTTCGGCCTTTATTTTCCATGAGATAGATGAAGACATGAAAGGGTAGGGGGGGGAATGACAGATCGAAGTCGAACGCGCAGCCTCTGCATCGATGAGTAAACCACTAAATACTGTATGTGCGCCTGCTCTACCAACTGGGCTAACCCGCCCACTGATTTATAGATTTTATAATTTACATAAAGAGTGCTATGTAATCAACCATATTGCTTTTATTGATTTCCCATTTTCAGAACAAAATAAACTGTTTTCAAAAGGCCAAGTTAATTTGGCTAAGGCTACTTTAATGGTATTTAGTGTTAAAGAGATACAGCATTTAACAAACAAATTAACAATATTTTAATTCTGTTGTCTAATCTACATTTTAATGAGAGGTCTATGACTACATTATGGTTTATTCTTCACTATTAGTGTTATAAATATCTGTTAGGTTGGGTTGGTCAGCGATCGTACTGTTACATATACTTGGAGTAAAGCGGAATATTCCAACCATTTGTCCAGTACTTTTAGCTAGCCATATCAGCCACTTATGTAATACTTTCAGCTTAACATTCTAACAGTTTGTCCACTACTTTTAGCTACTCATTAGAACGATTTATTCCTTACTTTTAGCTATTTATTTCTGCCATTTCTTCATTTCATTTAGCTAACTACCTGTTCCAACTTCTGTGCTTCCTGGACAACTAGTTTCCATGCGCTCCTACATAACTGCAACATGCAGTGTTCAGTTGTTACAGATGATGTATTCTTTTAATCAATTCATAATTAAAAACAAATTCAAATTAGTAGAGCTGCTCCACAATCTTTCCACGTACCCCCTGGCAACAGCAGAAGTACCCCCAGGGGTACTCATACCCCTGGTTGGGAATCGTTGATCTACATGTAGCTTAATTCATTATAATCCTTTTTACAATGTTGACATACAGTCAAAAGAATAAAATACTAGACATCTGAGCTCTAGATTTTCTTTTTGTCCATTTTAATATGATTATTACAGTAGGTAAGAAGAGAAACTGTTCCTGTAGCATTTCATTACGGGTATTTTTGGGACTTTGTGGATACAATTTGGCACCTTGGATATAGAAAGTAGCTTCAGCAGCCTTGTACATTCGCACGTTTTATTTACACCAAGGCACTTTGCGATGAACTGGACTTGACCCAATAATTCTGACATTTTACAACATAAACAGAGAGGGATATGGAAACACTTAGTTTGTACTTGTTCTTGCCCGTCTTCAACAGGTACCTGAGGGAGAGTGTGTGAGGAACTATGCATGTTTAATGTTGCTGGTTTCTGCAGCATGACCAAAGCCTGCGGTCTAAGTTTTCATCTTTTCTCTATGTGGAGCAAGTGGAGCATGTGGTAAAGGAGGGGAGGAAAGAAAACTCTTTGTGCCCAGCTGGATCAGATTTGTCAGTAAACTGAATCGGTATCACACCGGGTCACCCAGCAGGCTGTGAAATGACTTGTTGATCCCTGGGAATGTGTGTATGTGTGTTTTTGAGGCAAAGGAAAGCAGTGATACCTCTATCTGCAGGTACGTCAGCGAAAGCTTTTCATGTCAGGCCTCACACTGAAATGGCCATTCAGCTTCACCCAATGCCAAAGCTGCAGATATCGAGTTAGAAAGAACCGCAGAGGCAGAATAACAGGAGGTATAAAGCACCATTGGTGTCTGATAAACAAGGAATTATCAATAAAAAGAAAAGAGTGGGACACCAATAGCCACACACCACTGCCCAGATTTCCTTTGGACATAAAAGATTTACTGAACGTTCTGCTCTAACAATGGCAAATTAGATCAGGGGGAAGTTGTGAGTGCAGAATGAAGGAGAATGAAGTGCTGTCACTTGCATGAAGCCAAATTAGCATGCACAGTAGATCTCTTTTATGGCATTGGCGCTGTCCGTGGTGCTGAAGAGATGTGGTTACACAACGAATAATGTTCTACTTGGATGATGGGAAAGAAGTGGGAATAAATCTTAGAGGAAAATTGAGATTTCAGCAAGCTATTAGCTTTATGTTGGCCAACCTGGCAGGGACATTGTGGTCAGAAGTACAGAGGAGCTTAAAAGTGTCCCATTAACTCACACAACAAATGACCACCATTTAACACCATCCAATCTCCTTTTTGTGTGGGGAAAAAAAAATCTCTTCTTTGGAAACTTACAACAGTTTAATGCTTCTTATGCTCTAAATGTTTTTTTTAGATGGCTGCCTGCCATAGAGTAAGAGAATATCGATGTGAGTGAGTTTATTCTCCACTAAAATGCAGAAATGCAAGAGTAAACTCTGGTTCAAAAGGAGCAAACTAATTTCTATATTGGATTGCTCAGCCTAATTTACATTTTAAAAAGAATCATAAAACAATTACAAGGAACCAACTTTGATTGCTTGTAGTTTCAATTCTGAATGAAACCATTAAGTGCAAATTCTCTCTGGGACCCGAAGAAGCGGAAGGAAATGTTACACGACGAATTTTCATTAAAATTCAACAAGAGGCAGGCTCCGTGAGAGGTTAAATTATTGGCCGGCAGGCGCATGGACACACACACACACACACACACACACACACACACACACACACACACACACACACACACACACTCACACAGCTTGTGTGCCTTCCTCCAGAAAAGACTGACAGAAGCGGGGCGACCGCTCTAAGCTGTGAGCGCTCATCTCTCCTCTCCTTCACCAGCGCGTCTTTTACTGTTGACATACAAACTTTGAAGAGGTAAGAGGCAAAACGTCAAAACGCTAACAAATCACCGTCAACAAATACAGTTAGGGGGGGAGAAAAGAACCATCAAGTCCGAGAAAAGCGGTGGAGCCGGGAGAAAGACGGAGCTATGCCATCTCCCGCCGAGGAGAGCCCAGTCCTCCTCTGTTGCGTGTCGGAGCTGCAGCATGGTGTCTCTCTCTGGACTCTGGACCTACTGCCTCGCCCCCGGGAGACCTCATCTCCTCTTCCTCTCCGCCAGACCGCTCCTGCTGCTTCTTTTACTAGCCGCCTTCTCCTCTCCGGAGTCCTGCTTCCCGCACCATCAGCCTTGCCACATCCTCTCCCGGATAGGACACACCGTGCGTCTCGGTGCGCTTTTGCCGACCCGCCAGCCGGCACGGATACAAAACGCGCTCAACCGCGCCCTGGCGAGCCTCCGGCACCAGAGCGGAGGGGCAGACTCCTCCACGACAGCCTCCCAAACACCTCCTCTGCTGCCCTACAACCTGAGTCTGGAGATGGTGGCGCGATCGCCTGCTGGTGGGGACCCGGAGTCGTTGTCCCGTAGCACCTGCCAGGACCTGGTGGTCAGGGGGGTGTCCGCTGTGCTTGCCTTTCCCCGCTCCAGGGAAGAGCTGATCCAGGTGGAGTTTCTCTCCTCTTTCCTGGAGATCCCCTTCATCTCCATCCTAGAGGACACAGAACCCCTTGTGACTAAGGTATGGATGTGTGTTCCTGTGTGCTGTCCCTATGCACCTGTAGAAGTTATCTTTAAAGGAACAGAAAACACTAAAGGCGATGTAGTCCTTGTTTTTATGTGTTCTGTGCCTTGCACTTTAATATGCTGCAACCTCTGGCCTAACATATTTTTTTCATTTGGACCTTTTTAATCAGATAGTTGACACTCACGGATGATCGTTTGCCCGAACCATTAGCCTGTGGCAAGGATTTTGTTTTCTGAGCTTGTGCAAAACTCATCTCACCAGCCAGATTTTTAAGTCTGGTTAAGGGCAAAGGAATAGTGTAAATAAAGATAAGCCTAACAGGGATAATAAGATCAAGTTTTTTTTCTAAATATGCTTATAACACAATTAGGAACTGTAATGGATCAAACATACTATGGATAATTGTAATCGTAGATTAAAAGACCATTTAGTGCAAAGTGTCTTTGTATGCACTAAATGTCTTCTTTCAGCAGTTTGATATTCAGATTGATCTTAGCTGAGCTTTTTTGCTGGTGAACCTTCAGGCCCTTCACATGTATGTTTAATATTATGGTAGCTCTGCCTCAGTATTGGACTGAACCTTCCAGCTCTCCAACAGCAGAGGTTTAAAGTGAAATGTTTTTTTTCTATCTCTTTAAGCTCTCTTTTTGTGGGTGAGTGTGAGTGAGTGTGTGTGTGTGAGTGTGAGAAGACAGCTGTGTTTTGGCACCTTTCAGAAGGAATCATTCAAACAGTTGAGATAGTGATAGATGGATACTGTCAAGAGGTTTGGTGCCTGCTGTCAGTGCTACATGTACATGGTCACACGTGTGTGTGTGTGTGTGTGTGTGTGTGTGTGTGTGTTGCTTGATGTGAGTGCAAACTTGTAGGTATAAGCAATACCTGTGTGTTTTTGTATGTCATGTTAGTATTCCCAGCAGCACTCGAGCTGCTTGCCAGTCAATCCAGCTCCAGTCATATCCGCCTCTGTCCAACTGATCAGCCAACACACACACACACACACACACACACACACACACACACACACACACACACACACACTCACTTGCAACCAAGACACCACACACACACGCATAAAGGCAAATAAAAAGAGACTTCGATTTTTACACGGGTTCAAACTGAGACACACACACACACTCACAATCTCTCTCTCACACACACACACACACACACACACTTTCACACACAGGCCGAACTAAGAGGCGGCATTAGAGAGAGAGGGGGAGGAAGGTGTGAGGGAATGGCGATTTATAGTTTAAGTCTGAAATCTTTGTCCTGTCGCGTCTCTCTTTGTCAACAATGGATTGCTTATTCGATTCTAATATAGCTTGTATGAATGAGAAGTCACACCACTTGACGAATGTGTTCAGCAATGCAAGGAGATAAGCAGGCGAGAGCAGAAGCAAAAAGAGAGAGGAGAGATGAGGGGAGAAAGAGAGGAAGGGTTGGGCCGGGAAGGAGGAGAGGGCTTTTTTTGAGCTGTGGGAGGCCTTTCAGTTCTTCGGAAATGTGCCAAGCAGTCAGTCGGCAAAAGAAAAAAAAAAACATCACTCTTTCACTCTGTGTCTCACTGTTTATTTTAGCATTTTTTGGCCATAATTCCAACCAGAATTTTCTTATAGATGGTTGTCTGTTTGTTGGTTAGCTTGGTAAGCTGCAGTAAAGCCAATTTTCCTCGGTGTCATGCTAGTCTTTTCTTGGTTCATAGGAGGTGACATGTTCTCGGTGTCTGGCAGCAGCCAGCAACATCTGTTTGTTAGGAAGCCGTAGAGGAAAGAACAGGGCAGCTATGATGAGGAGTAGCAAACAACTAAAAAGTCTGGGGACAGAAACTCCAAATTAAAAATGGTAAAAGATGTCACAGTACACAGTCTGTGACCAAGGAAGAGGGATCTTTAGGAGAATGAAGAGCTGAAAAATCTGCCATTTAGAACCTAAAATATAATAAGTTCCAATAGGAATAGGAAAGTTGCATATCAATAATGCTCCCTTTCTTTCATTGGTAAAACATTTATTGTGAATTTGATATATTTTTTAAGATTTGAAGACATCCGCTCGTGAGGGGCTTTTTCACTATTTTCTGACATTTTAGTCGGTCAACAATTGACATTGACGATTTATCAACCCGTTGCTTTGTCAATGGCGAGGAAAAACCATTAGTCGCAGCTCTCAGACAGTGTGATTTTCAGTACATGGCCATTGGCCAGTCAAGGATTCTCTTAACACTCCAGGGTGCACCTCCATAGACAGGTAGCAATGTGAGAAATGACTATTGTAGAAGGAGGCTGGAAGGAGGTGGGCCAGGTTCCTAAACACACAAAGAGAGGTCAGTGGTTCAAACAGGGAGCAGTACAATGTTTTTTCTCCTGATAGCAAAATACACAAACAGAAGATATCATTCTAATTAAAAATGCTATTTATGTTTTAGCATCAGTAGAGGAGGAGTACTCTGGAGAGGGGGAAGGAGGGCTGGAGAAATGCAGAGACAAAGCAAACGCCTCTGCCAACGAAATGTCTGGATCCGTCACTGATTGATCCAAATAGAGGAGGGTTTTTTTGTGTTTGTCTCTGCAAGGAGAGTCTTCTCCCCAGAGTTTTTGAAATTGTGGAATTTTTCTGCAGGGTATTGGGAACTGAGCCCATGTTTGTCTGCTGAACAGATTCCTTCTCTGGACATCAGAGAGAGGTAGATAGACACAGACATGCACATGCAGTATTAGACACTTGCTATGCATTCCTTTTTTCCACATTTGAAAATACTACAAACAAAAAAGTGACTTGTTGAGTGTGGCTCGATGGGACTCCCTCAAGGCCAAAGCACATGCCCATGAGGGGGGAAAAAATTATCTTTCAAGATTAGTACAGTATTTGGCTCTGCATTATTTTTTATTTACTGTCAGCTAATTCTTCCCATATTTTACGTTTTATCTCAAGACAAAAACAGATAAATTGGCACAGCCACGGTGGGGGCGAAGTGACATACATTGGAGGTTGTGATGATGGGTGATTCCAAGACTACCTTTCAGTTCACCCAAAACCACTGCTGCAGGGTTGTCATTGTTATGTACTTGACAGGTGAATTTCCTTTACTTACCACAAGTTTGCCATTGTTAGAATATTCCTGTGTTGCAATACTTGGCAGCGGGAGAAACACAGCCAGACAGAGGGACAGAAAGGCAGACAGAGACAGAGGTTGGTTGTCCATCTGCGGTCTCTCCCCTCCTCTCTCTGTCAGACAGCTGTGGGACTTGGTGATGCATATCAGCAAGAAAGTGCTTATTCCTCCTAACCTACTTAAGCTAATTAGAACCAGTGTGTGACCCCTAACTGTAAATCTCTCCCATTCATCTATGGCAGTGAGGATGGGAGAAGAGGAGCAAGGAAAGAAGAACAGAGGGAGGAAGGGAAATCTAAAGGAAAGGACCTTCTTATTCTCATCAGGGACATTATAGGCATTTGAGCAGGTGATTTGTTTATCAGAGGAACGGGTGTAAGAAATGAAATTGACGATATTTGATGTTTAAGTGAAAAGACTCAGAAATAACCTTAACTAACTCCCCCCAAACAATCATGATCTGGGTTGCAAAATTGGTATTCTACCAGTATGTGAGGGTGTGTTGGTAATAGGAGCATAGTCATTATAGAATAAAATAATTCGTTTTTTGCATTTGTCAACAGATTTAATTGAAAAAGAACATTATCCAATCTCAGTCTATTTGTTCTGTGGCCTGCCTTTTTTTTCTTTTTCTTTTTTTTGAAGCGCAGTCTTACCAAACAACTCTACATTCGCTGATAATATCTCAGAAATTATTTTGTGGATCATGATTTCTATTCCCAAAATGTATTAGCAGGGAAAGCTGAAGGAAATGGTTTTTGCTGATTCCTGAATGTGATTAGGTGAGAGGGGTGGTATGGTGTGAATTCATTATTTGTCATTCTTCACAGTAGAAGCTCTGTTTCTGTCACTTTATTCCCAGCTAAACCTTTTGGCTGCAAATTCATCCATAAAGCACATTACTGTATTTTACAGAGTCCGATTCTGAATGCCATATTTTCTTTCAATTTGTAGTTCAGTTAGCTCCATTATTTCCACATTGAATGTTACATTATAACACTCCCTACGAAAAAAGAGATTTTCTTTTTTAAAAGATCTTGATCATATGTATGCACAATATAAGTACTTGTAAGTGCTTTTTAAATCCTCTTGCTCTGACCCCTTGCTGTCATTACTTTTGCAATAATTAATGTTGACAATTTGATCTGAAACTACTTGTAATGTAGCTTATTGTGCAGCTGCAATTTAAGTCCCTCTGAATCACGGCATTAGTTGAATCCCTAAACTGCAAATGTTGATGTCATTGTAATTAGCCCTTTCCCTAAGATATAATCACTACAATACACACTCAGATAAAGTCATGTTGTGTATTATTCATGATTTTTTGGGGCTGTTTATGACTCGGAATAACCTTTATCGTTCTGTTGGGGGAATTGCTCTCCCCTCCGCAATCTATCCATCCTGCATTCTTTCATTAAGTCACTCCTTTCTTTAATGACATACCTCATTCTGCTTAGTAAAATGAAGATTAGTACAGTAAAAAACCCAATTTGTGACTTTGAATGAAATTACATTTTAATCCAGGGACCCTGCTGAATAAGACGCATTGTGGCTCTGAGCTAGCCCTGCTCTCAGAGGACACGCACACTGCACACACTTTCACACACAAACACACTCTCAACCGTGCACGCACATATGCAGTGAAGCACATGCACAAGCCACACACAAATGTATACATTTTTATATATGTAATTCACACACACGTACAGTGTCGGCTCTGTGCTCACTAAAGGTTATTAAGCCTAATGAGGCGTTACAAGGCCATGCTGCCTTTAGTGTTTTCTTTGAGATGGTGCGGGGATTTGTGCTCCGACCACAGTGGAATAAATGACTGGAAAGAGAGGGACAAAACTTGTGCCCAGCCAGAGCCTAAGGCAAACTGACAGTTTGAGACAAGCCTGCCACTTAATGCAAACAGCTCAAAGCTTTTTCTTTATTAGTGTTATGATGACAGTTCAGTGCGGTCTTGACTGAGCCAGATTAATTGAGCAGAGCAGAAACAGCAGTGTGTGTATTACCAAAAGGACTATGGGCCTGTTTGAGCTGCTTAGTATGGCATTTGAGTTTGTATTCTAATGTTTGGCTTGTGTTTGGCTTGTGTTTTTGCCTCTGGTGAAACAAATGTTTCCAGTAACTCCAAATTGGGATATTTCTCCATACAGTTTTCTCCCAAAAATAAACAAATAAATGAAGCTGACCAATGGTGGCAAGATGCAAATATGGAAAGGAATGTTTGCCCGTATCAGGAGGACAGAGACATGTGGTTGTCATTATAGAGAGTTGTTAGAGGGATAGCAAGAGGTATGAAGGGATCAAAAATTGAGGGATTAGTCAAGGAAGAAGCAATCAGTTGGTAGGGAATACTGAAATGGGGAATAGGGGGTTTGGAAAAAAGGGAGGAATCAAGCAGTTGGGTGTGATGCGTTAAGCAAGGACAGCAAAAACTCTGTTGTAGAATGGGGTAACTAGGGAATAGAGAAAGAAAGGCAAACAATAATAGATGAAAGATGCAGGGACAAGGAGGAAAAGGCTAACTAAGCAAGTGGGAAATGGATAAAGAGGGATCTAGAAAGAAACCAAGGAATCCAGTTGTGGGACACATGAAAAAGGGATCAAGGATAAACATTGGGTTGAGGGAACAAGGAAGGAAGAGTCAGAGAGGAAATGATGGAAATAGATGATATTAACAAGGTAAGGGGGGAGGAACTGACGAAGGAAAGGGAAAAAGGTGCTGAGTATTGTGAAAAGGCAGGGATCACATGTAGGGAAGGAGAGCAAAATGAAGAAAGAAATAGATTAGCTACGGATCATGGGAAGGAAGGAACAACGGGATAAATTAGGTATAGAATGAGTTTTCAAATAAAACAAAAGGAGCAATCGGGTAGAAAATAGTCAAAGGAAGAAATTGTCTAAGAAGAAAGTTAGGAATCTGGTGGGGAATTGGTAAAGAAGGGATCAGCAGAGGAAGGGATAAAGTAGATTGAAGGTTGCAGGAATGGAAGATGAGGGGGACTGAGGGAATGCAGGGAGGGATGAAGAGAGGCCTGGGCCTTGTGCTTTCTCTTCCATTGAGGAGTTTAATGGAGGCAGTTTTATCTAAACTGTGCCGGTTCATTAGAGGATTAGTGAGCGATAACTGATATCTTTGATTGAAAATACCTCACACATCTACCTGCGCAAGCCCAAACAGATAAGTGAATACACACACACACACACACACACACACACACACTACATTATACTCAATCTTATGCACAAACTTATTTAAAACACACACAGAGATGAAAATACACATGTTGATATACTTTCCAACCTTCCACATTCTCTAAAAGTTATTCTCATCTTTAGGTGTGTGTGTGTGTGTGTGTGTGTGTGTGTGTGTGTGTGTTTCTTTAGGGGGCAACTGAGGCACAACACCAGAAATCTAGACCAGGTGGGCTTCAGTGATAAGGGCATACTTGGAGACAACTCACACGCACACACACATATAGGGCTCTATAGAAGTTCCCATAGGTCACAGGTGAAAGACAAGCAGACGGAAGAGGCTGGCAGGAGGCAAGACAGGTAAGAGAAGGTGAGAGAGACTGATGTGCTGATGTGAGATTAAACAGATGCTGACAGATGGCTGCGGGACACGGTTGAACGAGCGCCAAAGCGACAGGTTAGCCATACCACCGGGGATGACGACAAGAAAGTGGGGAAAATGTCCAGAAAGGGGGAAGACAGAGAAGTAACAAAGGATAAAGAGGAAGCAGGAGAAAGAGCTACAGAACGAAACAGACCTAGACAGACGGAGTGAGCAATTCAGACAAGTTGAAAGGGGAGGATTAAATAAAGAAAAAAAGACAGGAAAGTAAAGTGAGCAAGCTAGTGAACGACAATGTTACAGAGAGGCAAGCTGTCAGAGAAGTTATTTGAGAGGCGGGCTCAGCGCAGACAGGGGGATTGAAAGATGGTAGACCCAAAGGTAACTTCTGTGTTCCTTCTGGGATATTTATGTTGGGAGTTGGCAAGAAAACAGGGATGATTTAGAGCCCATCTGGATGGGCTTCAACACCACCTGCCCGCAGAGGAAAGGCTGTCTGTAAGGAGACACACACCAGTGCACCGGTGGCACTCACACTCGAATGAACATCGTTAACATAGGTTACATGTGTAGAACTGCAGCCATGTCATCCATTCTCCAGCTCGTTAGATTTGAAATTGAATGATCAACATTCTGTTAAAATGCTGGTTTTTAGGGCAATGCCCTAGGACCATGATCCTAAACACATTTAAAAAAAAATGTTTATTGAGCTTTTTGTATATTAATATAAACACGATAAGATAACAACAACGCTCAGTACAACATTGGTCTACACAGTCTATACACATTTCCATTTCACATACACCCATCCAGTACAATGAATAGGAAATACATTTAAAAAAAATACACCCCAGTTCTCAGTTCTGGAAGTTCAAAATGACTAGGTTGCAAGTACAGTGTTATGAGCAGGTCGTAGGGACAGAGGCAGAGGCTAGCCAAGGACAAAAAAGCACTGGAGCCACTGTGGTGTTGGAAAAGGGAAAATATGGAGCCCAAAAGTTCATAAACTGCCCCTGTGAAGAGGGAAGCAGACAGGTCGGGTACTCAAGAGGAAAACCTTCCATAATTATCTCATGCCAGTTTGATTTAGTAGGGGGTTTGTCACTTATCCAAGACAGAAAGATGTTCTTCCTTGCTGCATATGTGAGGATATTATACAGTCTGGTAGAGTTAGCATCCACTATAGTATCGTGACTGGGGTAAACCAGGATTAAAGAAAGAGGGTCCATGCGCAACATAACACCAAAAATATGGCCCAGATCTTGCAAAACACGCAGCCAGTATACCGGACACAATGAGTATAGGTGCCCACTGAGATTTTACATTTTAAACATGCAGATAAGAGTTGAGTTCATCTTTTGTTAGTCATGCCTGGGGAGATTATAATTTTTTCGAAGTTGTGCAAATGAAGCATGGATTCACCCTGAAACAAATCACGCATCCTTTTATCCCTCGAGATGTCCAAGTGTTATACCCACCATCCACCATGCCTGTTAAGAAGTTAGGATTGCCCTGAATTGGAACCAATGGAGATGTTAGTCCAGACCTCCCTTCAAGCTTTTGTGTAATAAACCATGCTTTTAATGCATTAGAGATTATAGGGTTGTTTTTTACAATGGCTCCTGGCTAACGTTAAGTCCTTAAAGGCCAAAAGGCCTAATGGGGAGCCTGAGGTCTGTGATTTTTATAAACTCAGCAATTCAGAAGGGAGATCCTCCTTGACCCAATTTGCTATAAATCTTTACTATAAAACTGATACCATCTGATGTTGGGAAGATCTAGACCTCCCTTTGAACTAGGGAATTATAGTTTTGCTACTTTTAGCCTGGGCTTTCTCTTATTCCAAATGAAGTCACTCAGCCAGCCATTAAGCAGCTTCAGTACCTTGCCTGACAAAAGTAGAGGGATCATCTGTAGGGGTTATAGTAATCTTGGCAAAATATTCATTTTAATAACAGAAACTCTACCAAGCAATGACAACGGGAGTGGAGTCCATCTGTCCAGGTCCTTCCTTACGGAGTCTAGGAGGGGGTTAAAATTAGCCAAAAACATTTCACAAAACAAAGGTGTGATGTGAATGCCCAGATAGACAAAACCTGCAATGGACCATGGCTGACGTGTTGAGCGATGAAGTGGGAAGCTGTTAGATCTATAGCCATTGGTGATGCCTGCTGCCATGGCATTTTTATATAATAGTTTGACCCATCTAATAAATTGTCTCCCAAATTAAATTTATGTAAGACAGTAAACAGGTATGACCATTCGACACAGTCAAATGCCTTCTCTGCATCCAATGAAATGACCATGCTATCAATTTCCTGTGTCTGACAAATATTGATAACATAGAAGCCTCCTCACATTGTAACTAGAACTTCTACCTTTTGAAAAAGCTTGTCTGATTCTCTCTGATTAGAAAAGGTAGAACTTTCTCAAGACGCAATGCCAATATTTTGGATAGAATTTTAATGTCCTGATGAGAGCAATAGGCCTGTGTCCTAAGCAGTCCTAAGGGGACCTCCCTTTTTAAAAATTAAGGTGATATTGGCTTCTCTTAGTGAATGGTGGAGGCTACCAGTGATTAAAGAATGTTCCAACATTTCCTAGAAGGGGTCTACAAGCACATCTTGAAATTTTCGATAGAATTCATTGCTCATGCATCAGGCCCTGGTGCCTTGCCTGACGGCAGGCCCTTAAGTGCCAATAAGGCCTTCTCCCTGGAGACGGGAGCATTTCATTCACGTTTTTGGGAATCAGACATGGTTGGAAGGGTTAGTCCCCCTAAAAAGGATTCCATGCTGTCTGAGACTCCCTGTTGTTGATTTGGTTCATTCCGTAAAATTGCCTGAAATTGTTATTCATGTTTTTGTTATCAAAATGACGGGTGCCATTCCAATCTAAAACTGAAGGAATTTTGGTCATATGAGATAAGTACTTACTGGACTTATCCCCATACTCATACAGCCTTTGCTTTGAGAAGAGGAGAGCACTCTTAGCTTGCTGGATTAGCAAAGTATCAAGAGCAGCCCCGTTCCTCTGCAGCAGTAACAGGTCTGATGTTAAGCAAAGTGCACTTTTAATATCTGTCAGTTATTTTTTGAGTTTTAGTTGTTGTTCTAATTGTCTTTTCTTTTTTGAGGATGAATAGGCTATAATTATACCCCTGATGTATGCTTTTGCAGTTTCCCACAGTAAGGATGGGTTGTTAGTAGATTGTGAATTAATAGACAAAAATATCTTAAATTCACTTTTCAGATAAGAGATGAATTTGTCATCTTTCAGGAGACTCATATCGAATCTCCAGCGTTTACTTTTCGCAGATTCTGTGTCAAGAGACAATTCAAGGAGCAGAATTCACACAATATTTCCTGTTGAGCAAGAAGACACAGATTGCATCACAGACTGGGGTACGAAAAAAATAATCAATTTGTGTGCTGAGGAGGGGAGTAAAAGGGAAATTCTCTATCCGATAGGTGTAGCATTCGCCTCAAGCAGGTATCAACCAGGTTGATTTCTCCACAAATCAACAAGAGGGCTCTAGCCTGGTTTAATAAAGGAGAATTTTGTGGGGGATGTCTATCAAGTCGAGGATTAAGTAGACAATTAAAATCATCTCCCACCAGGGCCAGTGACGAAGATAATTCTGCAAATTCTGAAAATGCTTGAGTTAATAAATCTGGAGAATAGTTAGGTGGGCAATAGAGATTCATAATAGTAATTTCCTTCCCACATAAGAAACCATTTATAATCACAAATCTTCCGTACTTGTCCTTTATCCATTTTTTTTAAATTGGAATGCTAGATTCTTGTGTATCAATAACAACCCCTCTGCTACTGGTGGTAAAAGAAGAAAAGTTCACCTGGCCAACCCAACTGTATTTAAGTTTGAGATTCTCCCTGTCCTCTAAGTTGGACTCTTGTAGTAGAGCCACAGCTACCCTCCCCATCTTCAACAATGAAAAAGCCTTTCTTCACTTTAAACTTTATTAGGTTCTTAGGTTTTAGGTTTATCATTCTATTTGCAATTATGATGAGCTAAGTTGAGTATCCATACAGATGATGCAGTTTTATATAGCCTATAGTATATTGAACTGCTTTTAGGGGCATGTTTTAAGAAAGTTTAACCGAATATATTGACATAATACACTGAAAGACCAGTACTGAGCATGAACTGCAACTAAGTGAGTTTTTTTTAAGGCAAAAAAGTAAAAGAAATGCCCAAACCAAGAAAGTTGAGAAGAGTACTGCAGCACAGGGAATAAATCAGAAGTCTGCTGAGGTCCGTGGATCGCAGACTTGAAATATTAAATATGATCACTATGTTTGAAGTCAAACTCTTCACTTTTTGATTTAACATAAACAAAAATGAAAGGCCTACTACAGCAATTGTAATTTTTCAATGTGTATTTATTTGTGGAAACAGTGTCTTAGCCTTAAGATGGGCAGTTTAAATGACTTCAGTTGAGAGCTGGCTTTGCTAGGAGACATGCTGTCAACTTCCATAGCGTGCTGCTGACTGATGATCTTCACGTTGTGTAGCCTCCGATCATTTATACAGCAGGGGGTTTCAAAGTCTGACATTGTAGGCCGCCCAGAGACAAACACCCTCCGTCTACTGTAATGTAAAATAAAATATATTGATATTGCAACAGAAAAAAAAGTTGTTTATCTTACTTTGATTTGGGAGATAATCATGCTCAAATTGTTGGCAGTGAAGTTCCAACAGTACTTTGGAAGACATAAACAGGAAGTATAATGTTACCATGGAGTCAGTTAGTTAACTGTGGGCTTATATTTATTTAGTTTGGCAAACTGGCACCATTAAACGTCAGACTAATTTGTTTTTAGCACTTCCTGTTCGCAATATATCTATATATGTAGAGACAACCATTGCTGGATTACTAAAAAAAAACTGATTATTCTCAGGCAAGTTCTGGGTTTATAAGAAGCTACTTTTTGCTATGATTTCTAGATATATTGATGTTTATTCACAATGGCCGACACCACCAAAACACTGCTTTCTGACTTTGCTGAAACACTTGACACACTGCCCCACATAGACGAATGCACACTGCACAATGCAACAATACACACACTCTCTCTTGTAACTGCCATATATTACATAGACATATTGCTGTAGATGTGATAATACATTATATCCACACAAAAACACACTCTTGGACCTGTTTGCAAAACATAGCAAAATACACACTTACACACACTTAGACATGACAGTCGCAGCTCTATCCCACACATGCATGGATGCGCCCGCTCAGTCAGATTGTATCCAGAAGCATCAATCATCACTAGCAGTTGTCATTTGTTGGCAAGTCTTGTGTCGGTCTGTCTCTCTTTCTCTACCACACTCTCACTCTCTCTCTCTCTCTCTCTTTTTCTCACACTCTCTCCTTCTCCCATTTTCTTTCTGTATTGACCTCTGCGTGCGAGCTGCCTCCATAAAACAGAGCAGAGCGGAACGGCAGATACATTCTGAGTGATATCCCAAGCTGAATGCTGGTGCAGAAAAATAAACATCAAGATGATCTGATATTCATATGCACAACATCTAACACATAAACACTATTTATGAGCTGGAAGGAGACATGCAGACATAGTTCAACTGGTAGAGAGTCACTGCGAGACAGGGTAGCGGGAGAAAGAGATTTGATGGGGAGAGGATTGAAGGCAACGGATGGGTGAATATGACAAGAAGACAATAAATGAGAGCTTAAGGGTATGCTACCCAAAAGGAAAAGAAGAGAGAAATAAAGGGTAAAAAAGTGTGATAGAGGGAAGAGAAACGGGATGTGATCAATTTTCTTTCCTCATTGCCTTTCACACAGAGGACAGACCGTCCTCCAGATAGCGCTAACACACACTTATCTCATGCCAAGTCACGCAAGAGAGCGGAGCAATATTTCATTATAATTCAGGTCAGAAGCATGCATATATCTTGCATCTACCCCTCATTCATTTAGCTTTTTTTATTAAAAGGAGAACCGAACCATACCAGAAAATTACAATTATTCATAACCCTTTTGGAGATTTATTCTACGACCAATGTCTGGACTATTTGGAAAGGGGACGACATCCATGACAAATGGCATGACACGGAAACAAATCACTTTCTGTCTCAAAGGAGAGTATGATACCTTCATGGCTGAACAGCAACCAGTGTAGGCTGTCATAGTCGGGTTCTTGGGTTATTGATATAATATTGTATGAGGGACACAGATGTTGTGCTGCTGCTGCTGCTGCAGCAGAAAACAGTACAGAATTGAGCCAAATCAATAAAGTTTTAAACTACCTCAGGCGAGGAAAACGGTGTGGTGAAGATTTTTTAAAATAATTAAAAAGGGAAAGTACAAGCATAGATTTTTATTTTTATTATCTGTTATACGGTTTGTTTATTTTATGAGCAGTTGAGTGTTGATGACAGGCTGAGCTTTTGCTGTTTTTTTTCAGCTATGACACACTGGCCGAGTGGACTGGCCTTGAGGCATTGAGGTGGAATGGTTTGGTTGAAAGGTCCTTTTCAAGCGGGACAGCTGGACAAAATGGTTGGGTAGAGATATCTTTTTTTTAACTCTGCTGAGGACTGCTGATCGAGAGAGAGAGAGAGAGAGAGAGAGGCTATAATATTGAGCAAGGAAAGATTTCAATTTTGGTTAAGGCCATATCTATCGACACTAATAATGTAACCGACATTAGAAACCAAAGAAAAAAACAGCTGCACTCTCACCCACGGGCCTTAATTCACCCAGTCTTCTTGTCTCTGTTAAGAACAGGCATTCAGCGCAGTGTCTACAAATATTTTGTGTGTTTTTTTTACAGCATTCATCAAAAGCATCTTTTTGAAGGTAGAGAAGTGTCTTGGTTAAGGGAATAAAAATCACACCTGTCCGAATATTACCAATATTAATCAATTGCATGCTTGAAGTTGCCAAAATACTATATCACTATGAAACAGATGTTATCTAACACATTACTATACATGTATTACTCTGAGACCAGCTAGCTTAAATGTTGAATACTCATCCCCCACTTCTCCAGCTGGCAATGAAATAAAGTTTATACATTCATACATCCGTGAGAGATTAAGCATTAAAATGAATGTTTCATGCTTTGACTCTGTTATATTTTTGCTCCAACTGAATGAATAGTTGGGTTTCTACATGAAACTGGGATCTGAGGAGCTCCCCTCATCTGGTGTACATTGTCATCCAGTTATGTTGTGATTTATTTTTTTGGCAGAAACATAGCAAGGCTTATGACTCAGCAAAGCAATGATTGTTTTGGACATTCCAGCGGCAGTCACTCCCAGACTTTGTTTAATTGTGCTAATTTTCGAAATGGCCCCGCATTACAGTTACAGCATTCATTGGCAGCCTTGTCGGCTCTGGTTAAGGGATGCCTGATAGACCGGGACGCGCCCGGTCGGCCCATTCCAGTTCCGTGTCCATTCTTTGTCAGTTTCAATCAGACCCATCATAACTAGAGCGGTGCTAGGCTACAGGTCGACTGCCAAGGCAATCTCAGCAGCAGCGGGGTTCCTCCACTGTTACTGTTTGTGGGCATTTGTGTTTTCTGTCATATTTTGGATGATAAAAAATGCTTTGTGTTGCAAGTATGTGTGTACATTCCTGTCCTGTCTTCCATTTGTTGGGCAATTGGTGAAATACTTTTAATTAATCAAGCACAGAGTGTAACCCATTTTTTATCACATCTGGCATTGTTGTTAAATTATTTCAAATGTTTAGCCTGATACTCACAATTGCTTTGGCTGTAACAGCAGTACAAGGACAGGAATGTACAACACGTGTCATGAACCGCGGGTAGCTGGTTAGCTAGCGCTTCCTGATAGCTCAAGCTGGAGTGTTGATACGTTTCTTTAAATTCAATGGGGGTTTATTTCAAGGCCATTATTTTGCTATCTTTCGGGAGGCAGAGTAGGCATTTCATTCATATGAATTGTTTTTCACTGCGACAAAATGAAAACATGGACTCTAAGTAGGGCCAGGGGTGGTCTCCTTCCTCTCCGCCACAATCACGATCACTGGTGTTTCTGGTTCTTCCTTCTCAAAAACAAACGAAGCTCAAGTGCTCTGAAGGCAGGCAGGCGGCAGAGCGAAAGGCAGAACGGGAGCACGCGCGGCCTTCTTATAAGACAGCTTTATCGCTCTGGCAGTGATAATGTGGGTTTAGAATGATTTGTAACATGCAGCACATAAAAAAATGTATCGGAGTAAAAGTAATAAGCTCATCGAAAATATGTACTGAAGTAAAAGTGGAAGTAGGAGAAAAAAATAATACTCCAGTAGACTACTTTGTTATTATACATCTCTGGTGCTGGACAAGTAGCAAACAGTTGGTTTAGTAGACCTTTCTTTTTGAAAACAGCTGCAAAAAAAAAAAAAAAAAAGCTAATTTTTTTTATGGGTTTGTCACATGAGCAACATCTGTCACATAATTTGATCCATTGTTGAAATAAAAAATACTATAAATGTAAAAACCTTATCTACAACTTAGTTAAAGTGCTTCTATTGTGCTGTTTGGCTTTTTCATTCTCCTTTATTGTGTTATATATCTTTGTTGTGCATGTTATAGGTTTACAAAGTGAAAAAGCCCAAAGTCCCCCCCTTCCCACACCCCAAGGGACTTACCATCTCCAACAGGAAACACTGTTCACATACTGCTCCAAACAGCTCTGTTGTAGTCCAACTTCCGTGACAAACAAATTTTGTAACACACGTTATATTGCTCGCCTAGCTGCTAGCGTGGCATGCCCTCATACTCTGCTTCTGACTGGCTAGTAGTCCTTACCTAGGTACTGCGCATGTGCGACTCCGAACAAAGATGCAATACAAGTGCCTCACTCTGCAGCTAAAACAGAGAGCTCAACACACAGGGCGAAAAGAGGAGCTTCAGCAATGTGCAGTACAACAAAAATGTTTTTTTTTTTTTTAATTACACCATGTAAACCTATTCTGGTACAACTTCTAAATACAATTATGGACCTGAAAATGAGCATTATATGAGCATTAAGTCCTTGGCAGCGGCGCCCTTTTGACCCGCCGCCCTTTGCTGCATGTTGCCCCCCCCCCCCCTTCTCTTTCCCTTGTCCTGTCTTCAAGCTTATCTCTCAATTCATGGCCATAAAATAATCTTTAAAAAAAAATTGCTAAAAGCAAAACCTAAAAATATATCACGAGGGATTAACAAGCATTCATATTTAATATTCCAATTCAGGTCTGTGTTTGGGACCTGGTCCAGCTGTACATTATCAAATAGCATGCTTGTACATGTGAGTGTACTGTACTTGGTCAAACTGTACACTATAAGGAGTGCTGGTCAGTTGTAATTCCTTGCTGGCACTTAAAGGATGAGATATTGATCCAACCACACACAACTTATTTCCCTGCTTTACGTAAATCAGTCTGTGATGGACAGGTCCTAGAGCTGGAGCTTCCCACCCCATCGACTGTTGATTTCATCAGCATACCTACCTCCATTCTCCAGGCAACCATTGGGTTAACCATGCTTTCAAATCAGCATCATCTGCTTCTCCAAGAGCAATAATTAACAGTGGATATTTTGCACAACATAATAATATTGCTGGTTGTCTCTCTATAGCATGTCTGAGATTGCAAAAGCCTAAGTGATTAGTTTTGCACCGGCACAAATCGCTCGGAGGTAGATTGGCAGCGGAGAGAGCTGGAGGTCCTCGGGAGGAAAGCATTCAGTCCTCTAGCTATTTAATTATGAGGGCGGCAGACCTCTGGGTGCATGGCTTCATTCTCCCACAACAGAGACTCGCTTACAAACTCCATTGAGTGCCTTTGATTGATCTGAAGCCATTTGAGGTGGCCGTGAAAAGACAAAGGCACTGACAGAAGGAGAGGAGGGGCAGAAGAGGGCAGGGGAGTTGGGAGAGGCAGGAGGGATTTGAAGAAAAAAAAAAGATGGAAGGAAAAAGAAGGGGACGGGGAGCGGTCTGTCCGCAGGGAGGGAAGGGTGGAGGCAGGGAGAGGGGATGAGGGATGAAGGGGAGCAAGACGTGGAGGAATGTGGAGAGAGAGGGGTGGGGATGTCTATCCTGGCACAGCACTTTCTACACACTAATAACAAAACTTCACATGGACCTAGACATAGAAACATTTACAACCAGCCCCCACAAAATTCACACTTTAAAAAAATGTTTTTAGAGCTTCCACAGTATCAGGGGAGAAGAGATGTGGATGTATTTGCATAAGTGGGTATTATACTCTGAGCCCGTGGACAGTAGCGATGGCTAAAGTAGATAAGATAGAGCTTTCATTCTCTCTTCCTCTCCCTCTCTTATCCTGTTACCACACACACACTCCATTTACTGCTTACTCATTATTTTTCCCCCTCTCTTTCACTTCAGGACAGAAACCTCCGTTTCCTCCTCCTGTCTGCCTGCAGACCCTCTCACCGACCAAACACATTCATTCTGTATGTTTGTTGTGCAGCTAACACCCAACTTTTCCCCTTATCTGCTGTACTTACTGTAACTCCCAGCATGAGAACTTTTTCAATTACCCCTGCCTCTACCTCTGTGGGTTAGGGACGAAGGCGCTGTTTGGCAGGATAAAGCGTCCGCAGAGGAGAGAGGGAGTGGGGGAAAAGAGAAGGAAGGCGGCAGGAGAGGAAGGGAGGGGATGAGAAGTTGAGGGAGAGATTCCGCAGTGACTCTGTTCCAACAAGTCATCTTTCATTTTTATGACTTCAATCAAGTGTCCTTGAAGCCTAAATATACTCAGATCATGCACTTGTATCCTGGCTGAAAGGCTGGGATACCTTTTTAAGTATAATTCCTGTGCTGCCCATTGTGGGCATTGATTTTAATGACTGTCATTGTATTGCTGTCATGTATTAGCAAGCAGTGTCCGGTCATGGCTCTGCTTTGGCCCAAATACAAACATATTTGCTCTTTTCTCTCTCTCTCTCTCTCTCTCTCTCTTTCTCTCTCCACCTCTGTCTTTCTTCCATTCTCACACACAGTCTCTATCTTTCTTCCCTTGGCAGGAGACCACTGCAGTTTGTCACACACTGTGCAATATGGTGTGCAGATTGGAATCAGTATTTCTTCTTCTTCTTCTTCTTCTTCTTTGTGTGTGTGTGCGTGTGTGTGTGTGTGTGTCGAAACGGAGACCATAAGCTAAGTAAGTAACCTTGCCCAGAGAACTCTCGCTTCAAAAAGTCAACGGTCGCTTTTGTGTGTTCCAGGACAGTTACAGAGTTATAGTTGTGTGTAATTCCATCTGCCAGAGTGTACCTCACTGGGATGCACTGTGTGCGTTTTTGTGTGTGTGTGGGTGTGTGTTCATCCAAAAGCCCACACAGCAGGACTGCCTCCTGTTCCTTCAGCCATTTTTATCCCATGTCCCATTTCCATCCTTCCATTTCTCATTAAGACTGTTCCTGTCCATTATCTTATGCCTTTTTCTGCCTCTTTTTCTCTTCTCCTACGCCTCTACTTCTTGGTCTATCAATCTCCCCTTTTTTTATTCTCACCCTCTCTCTCCCTCTTATCGCTTTCCACCCCTTCTTTTTTTCTCCTACTCATTTCCCACCTGCATGGGATTGCTGTTCAGAGCCAGCGAGCCCAGCGCTTGTAATACCCTGACCAGAGTTATTTAGCCGTGGTGTGACAGGTAGGGAAATGAAATCACCACTTGGCCGTGTGTGTGTTTTTCTTTTCGTTCCCCTTTACTGTTTCTCCTTCCCATTTATGAGACCCTGCTGCAGGGCTATTTTTAGTCAGCTGCCACCTTCTCACTGGCTTATAAACCTGGCTGTCAGATGTTCACTTAGGCAAAAATTCCCTATTATGATTGCGGGATTGATGAATGATATTATCTGCAGTTGTGTTCAAATACATAAACACATGCATCTGCATGATCTGTAATATTTCAGAACTATGCTGAAGATGACTCAAAACTTCAGTAAATCTAAGCAGACTTCTTGCTTCTGGCCCATGATGAATTGATACATTCATTCACTCACATGCACGTTAACTTGTTACTTCCGTGTTTTTAGCCATGCTAGCAGCTTAGCTTTAGGGATGGCCATGCCCGTCTGTCTGGCAACTTTATTACTTCATTCCAGACGTATGAAATTAATGAAAAACATGAAATATCTCAACAAATATTGGAGGGATTGCCATGAACTTTTGTACAGGCATTCATGTTTTCCAGAGCACAACTCCTAATGACTTTAGTGATCCCCTGACATTTCCTCTAGCACGACCATGAGGTTGACATTCATGGTATATAAGTTAAATAGGATGGATTACCATGCAATTTGGTACAAACATTTATGCCTCCCCCCCTCTCCTCCACCTCAGGATGTGGTACCCAGATTATTTTCTCTAGTTCCATAATCAAGTCAGAAGTTTGGTTTACAGCCAAATACCTGCAGAGCTAATGACATTCCCATCAGACTCAGCCCAGCTGTACTTTTTATTTAGTGCTAATTGGCTGTTTATGTTGAAGATGGAGAGAACATGGGGCACATACATTACCTGCTGAACGTCAACATGTTACCATTGCCATTGCGAGCGTGTTAGCATGCACAGAGAATCCATCTTTTGTTTGGTTTTGTTAATCTCGTCTAACTACAGGCTAGGTGGGCAAAATAGTGAACAAATAACATACTAAAACATGTATATGAATATTATGTATATTAACCATGTAATATGACACAAACTAACATATAATGTCATAAATCCCCACCTTTGTTTACTGAAACATTGTGAGATCTGTGATCACTAATCTCTATAGGCTGTTTTATTGTATGTCCTTTCAACCAGTAAACCATGCTTCTGATTTTATCATACACCGTTATAGTAAAAAAAAATGAATGGTGGAGACTGTTAATATGCCGCAGTCTCGATCCATGTTAAATGTGTCCAAATAGGTGCAGATCAGTCAGTAGAGGGGCTTTTGTGGGTGTAGCCATAGGCTTTTTGTTATGCTTTTGTTTTCCTGCTGGTTCTTCATTCTCATGTGTAGCGTCGTGCACACAGTTTTTATGTGTAACAAGCAAGTTGGTCACCCCACCTTTTGAAGCAGAGCATGGGGCATTTTGCCCCCTGGAGCTCTCCTATAACTCCCATGTTTGGTTTCCAAACAGAAATGAACCACTGGTGCCGATGCCAGAGTTCCATAGTTCATTCAAAACCTTTTACACTCTCTGTAAAAGGATCCCATATCATTCCTAGTGCCATAAAACTCCTATGTGGATTGATTTGCTCACGCTTCCATAAATAAGTGGGGGCAGTAGCCTAGAGGTCGGAGAAGCAGGCTTGGATGTTATACTTGCTGCTGAGAAATGTGGGGAGAGTACAGTATGAGGTGCTTTTTACACAAAGTGGTGGAGGATAGAGGAGGACAAGTTTGAAAGTGCCAAACTGTGAATGTGAAACAGGTTGAATATGACAAAGCTTGTGCATGATTGGGTGAGAAAACTTTTCTGGAATGGCTCTATGCGGGAACAAAAATTCTCCTGCTTTTCTATGAGTCATAAAAAGCTGGTACTACTTGACAGCATTTCCATCTGCATGTCCCCCCCCCCTCCCCCCCCCTCTCCCCTCAAGCTCAGGGGCCCAGCTGAGGTGACAGATCGGTCCCAAGGAAAGGACACGCTGCCTGTTGTTCAAGAATGGAAGACCTGTGAAGTTCTGATCCGTAAATGTCATTTTATCTCTTGGCCGTCTTTCAAAAAATTATTCACTCTGTATCTCTCTCTTTGGGGTGTAGTTTCTCTCTCTCTCTCTCTCACACACACACACACTCACACACATACACTATCTTTTTCATCCTCATCTGTCAGATGCCTAATCTGATATTAAATGTACTCCCAAATGCTACACTACCCTTCAAAGCTCCCATTTACCTCTGAGACACATGCGTACCTGCCAATGACACTCCTTCCTCTCTGTCTTTCTTTAATACGAGGACACACCTGCCAAAGAAATTGATTTCTTCCTCAGCTTTTCTCACACACACACACACTTTGACCTGCCAAAGCCACAAAGCATCTTTTCCCTTTGAGCAGCCGCCCTACAAATGTCAGGTGGAGTGGGTGAAGGAAGAGGAGAGAAAGTGTGAATGTTTGGGGGGGTGGATGGGTATTGAGTGAAAGATGCACACATCAGACACAAGGAGGATTTCACTTTTGCGTAAAATCACGTTATCAGACTGGCGCAGGGTATGCCAGTCGGGAGAAGGAAGCAAGAGTAGGAGGGGGGAAGGAAATGTTCAAGACACTGCAGGCTTCCATTTCCTGTCTAGGAAATATAAAAGCAATGATTTCATATTGATGAATTATTACTAGAAAGGCTCAGAATCTGTGCCCAGGACTGTTTAAGTGGTTCATTTGGACGTGAATGTGGACCGGCCAACTGGATTTGGTGTCAATTTCATGGTTACTTTGTCTTGTACACCAACCTAAGCTTCAAAGAAATGTCTTCTATAGAAAGAGGAGCGTATAATCGCCAACATAATATGCACTCACACATACTCATGCATATTATACACAGTGTTGACATAATCTCCCCTGCTTTGGCATATGGATGCACCCACAGAAGTGCTCACACCTTTATTGTATTTTCATCATATTAGACACAGACATTGGCATTTCAGTGCTTCCCGCACACGCACATGTGGGATATGGGTAGCAGAGACACAGCGCATGTTTTTAAGTGTGCGTACACACACACACACACACACACACACACACAATCTCAAAACTGCGTACCTGTGTACAGACATCTCTCCCATTCTGCACTGTGCTATATATTATTTTGTTATTCTTCAACTTGTTTGGGCAATATTAATTATTCATTGCACCGGTTAGCCCATAAATATCTTCCCGGGAGATTAATATAAAACGTATCTGTCCCACTTCCTCACCGCCGTACAAGCTCGCGTCAATTCCGTACCTAACACAGAGCAAGGAGCCTATTTGCTATGCAGGGGAACCGCCGACAAGACGAAGACCTAAAGTTGAGTTAATTAAACATTAGGCATTAATCAGAAATGAGATCGTTAATCTTGACAAGATTATCTGTGATATTTTGTAAATTATGTGTTCCTCCTCGGGCATACTGAGTGGAAGGGGACGCACACTCGGGCATGCACACGTGTTGACAGACATTTATACACATTGTGGAGACAATTTACATAGCCTGGTGTGTGCGTGTGCGTTTATAGGCTGACGAGCCAGCTCTCATTGCTCCTTGGTGCCCTTTACATGTTTCAATCAACATCAATCAGTGCTAGGAATGCAGCTCTTCATATTAATTGAGACTGAAAAATGCAGCTGCAGAAAGAGAGAGAGAGAGAGAGAGAGGGGGGGGGGAGGACATTCACAGATCAGTGGATATTGCTTTCATTTAGTTAGACCATGATGGGGTCAAATGTCATTGCAAGCCATTGTAACTTCGCTGACCTATGCATGCACGCACACACACACACACAAATCATACAAGCTCACATTTGCTTCCTTATAATTGAAAGATGACACAGTGTGGAGGTGTTTGCCAAATGAAAAATTAAGTTTGGCTCCTAAAAGTCCCACTGTTTGGGAACATCTGTCGCATGCAATCTTTGATATGAATCTAAATTCGAAGTGACTTTGTGGAGTGTTGTACCTGGCGTTTACAGAAAGATTATTGCTTTCTCTTTTTCTTTTCCTCTTTCTTTTTCTGCTCTTCAGCTCTGAGCAGCAGAGCTATACTTATCACTAGGTTTTGTCAAAAGAGGAACTAGGTCTCTGGCTCTGAGGCGAGTGGGGGTCTTATCGCTGGCTGACTTTGTTTCTGGATATTTCTGTTTGTCTGTTGCCTTTAAGCGTACATGCCCTTACAGAACCACACACACACACACACACACACACACACACACACACACACTCACACACACACACACACTAGCAGGTGCTGGCTCCCTTTTATACACTCATCATCAAAGTTGGTGTTTTATCATACATGCATGGACAGCTAGGCATATTGTTTCAAACACAATCCTACTGTACATGTGTACATTCAGCATCAGAGAAGTTGCCATCTTATCCTTGTATTTTGTTTCGCACTAAGTGGGCCACCCCTGCGCCTTTTGTTGATGATAATACCAAGTTATTTTCCACAACTGTGAACTGCTTCAATTATACCCCCTGGCTAGAAGCACTAATGGCAGATAAGTGATTAGGACCTAGTGCATAGATTTGCCCCATTTATTTGATGCAGCAATTAATACTGAAACTGAGGTAACAGAGAGCCAGATAAGAGACTTATTTATTTTTTCTGTAGACCAAAGGAAAGAAGCCAAATGCCAAACAATGGTATAGTGCTTACATTTGTAGATAAATGGGTGGTCTTGAAGTCTTGTTGGCTTAGATGTATGCACTGTAGATTCTGCCAGTAAGTTCTCTTCTGTGTTTTCTCGACTCTACATCCAACACAGCGCAGCCTTCCAAATCAGTATCTCCGTTTTAAAAAAAAACTGCAAAGCCAACTGAACTCTCCCTGTACGGAGTCCAATCAAAAAAATGCTTGTGGGTTAAATCCTCCGAGGTCTTCAAATGCCCCCTGGTCCTAAACCACATTAAAAAACTAAAATGATTAAGGTCGTAAAGTGGCTCCTGAATTTCTTTTTATCATTGTTGATGCCTTTTTTGGTTGTTGGGGGCTCTATGAATTAATTTAGTTGATATTATGCTTACAGTTAGAGTAACAGTTGGTTTATGGGGTTCAATGCTAAATATAATGAAGCTGGTTTGTGTATTCTCTAACCGTCGCTCATTTGTCAGTGCCTTTTATAAAACACTGTTGCAAGGTTTGGTTAGGTTTAGGCAAAAAACTGTTCATGGATCATGGTTGGGTTAAATAACTTGCTGATCATGGTTAGGAAAATATTGTGGTTTGGGTTTAATGTGCTAAATAGTTAAATGTGAGCTGTAGAGTTTGTGCAGAAGCCTTTTTTATGAGTGGTTCCCGGTTTTGTTTGTCTCATGCACGAGGAAGTACATGTACAGTACTTAGCAATGCCTCAACAAAGAGAGGGAATAAGAAGATTGCAACGAGTAAACATGGATAGAAAGCAGGTCTAAACGTGTTCAAAAAATCTGCTTCGTAAACATGGTAAACATTGTGAACATTAGACTTGAAGGATGCACACAATGCCTTTGGGTGTGTGACATTCAGTGTAAGCATAACTTTTGATTTCTCATAAGAAATCTCCACAGGGCACCTTTTTAAGGTATGACTTTTGTCATCATGGTTACAATAAGAGTAGTCTATACTTGCTCTGGTGCCACAGGAAATTCCGCCTTATGCATGTCTTTTTGCCGGTGTCCGTTACCTTTCCGCTTTCTTTGTGTTGGCATTTTAAACTCCGGTGGATTTCTGAGGACTATGGGTAACTGCTCCTCAGATCTCTGCAGGGTAAATTGAGACAGCTAACTAGACTATCTGTTCAATCTGAGTTTTCCGTTGCATGACTAACACAACTGAAGGCTACTTAGCTGTGGCTCCGTGCGGTGCTTAGCATGGACCATGACGATTGTGATTGATGTAAAGAAATACCAATAAACCAGAGCACGTTTTTCTTCCATCCTCGAAAGCTGGTTTGTGTATTCTCTCACTGTCGCTCATTTGTCAGTGCCTTTTATAAAACACTATTGCAAGGTTTGGTTAGGTTTAGGCAAAAAACTATTTGGTTTGTGAAAGATCATGGTTGGGTTAAATAACTTGCTGATGATGGTTAGGGAAATATTGTGGTTTGGGCTAAATAGTTAAATGTGCACTGTAGAGTTTTTTACTATAAATTAGCATTATGCATTATGCTTTTTTTTCTCCTATCCTCGAATGCTGTGTGGACTAACCAGACCCTCCTCCATAGCGCTGTGGAGGAAGATCTAGCAAAGCAACACTACAATAAGAATAGTTTCGGGAACAATCATGGTCATGGTTAAAATAAACTAACCTTGACCGTCTGTAGGAAAAGAGAAGCAAACAGTGGCCTCCTGAGTCAACGTCTTTAGAGGTCTTGCCATATGAATGTAAACATATTTCGTTCCAGGGTATTTGCTGTCGTTTTTTATTGGGAGGACAGTCCCTCTCTGCCATGCGCTGTATACTCATTTTTGCCCAGTGGCCCTAGTGTCCATCATATGTGCATTACCAAAGTGGCAATAACCAGAGCTGGGTGCATAAAAGATTGAAAAAGCTTTATTGATGTCCTTATGTGCTTTCACCCACAGGCAAGTGTGTTTTGAGCCTGGTGTTATGAATAGAAATGAAACAATAGGAGGTGTTTGTTAAAACCCATGGACACCTCTCTTTAAGGTTGCTTAAAGGTTACTACCTCTGAAGCGAGAGGTGGTTGCATACAATTAGACCTGTGTATAGAGGATGAGTCATCAAAATGACCAAAGGCATATTTACAAGGAAAAAGGGTCTCAGGGGCTATGTTAAGTGCCAATTTATTTGTTACTTGCAATTTTTTTAAATCTGTATCATTCCCCCAGAGTATGTTAAGTACACCACTTTAGCCTTGAGAAGGAATCCTGGTTTATTTAATGGGTTCCTTAAGTGAATAGAGCAACAGGGTATTTTCATTTTGAACACTTTCACCATTTATGCATTTAGATGGTTCACAAATCTGGTGTGACTTGCTGGAAAAACTGTAAATTGGTAGACGGGGATTGACTGCTTGGCTCTTGATAGTAAGCAGGATAAATGCACAAAAAACTGTGGTTGCAAAAACTGAAATTTTAACTTGGGTTATCTGATAGTAGTTCTATCCACTAAGGGGAATTAACCGAATAATTTTATTACAGCAACAGAAAGTTTAAGTTTGCACCTTTAAAACAACACTAGGTTTATAATGGCATTCTGCATGCAGGTGAACTTATATCCTACAGAGGTCTGACCCTCAGATCAACATAAGCTGGGAGTGAACTGTACTCCTCCCTCCGTTTGGATGAATAATCGAGCATCTTGCAAAAACATGACTGTTTACTATTATCCAAGGAAGGGAAAGTGGACATAGTGTTCCTCCTGAGAGACACTTACTGCATTTTGAAATCTGTATTTGACAGCTGCACTGCTGTTCTTTATGTTTGTAGTTTAGTCTCTGATGAAAACATAGTGTGAGGCGTGCATATTCATAATGTAGCAGCTCAAGGAGAAAACAGCTGGCAGCCAAGGTCACTGGTTTTGAATCCCATAACATATTGACGTGAATAAATGCGAGTGTGAGCGAAAGCACACTTTCCTGACCCTCATAAATGTCCACTGAACTGTCTTTGAGCAAGGCACTTAACTCCTTTCAACGATAAAAGGATGTGCGGTTGTTGTGCACCTCTCCGAGTATGACTGTGTGTAAATGTGTAAGTGTCAAGCAGTGCGTTGCTGTTAAAGAACATGCATGCTCAGCAAATCGTCCCAGGAAAAACAAAGGTTTAAATATAGATATTACAATGGTATCTGTTGTAAAGAAAATGTCTACATCTATCTTGAATTAGTGCCGCAATAGCCACTGCAAGTAATCCTCTCTGGAAAGCTATTAATTAGAACAACATTAGCACTGCAGTTTACTGGCAGACTGAAACTATGACAGGCCCAGATGCTCAGGATTTATGTGGGTATGTGCCTTATGGTTGCCTATGTCTCTGGATAGGAAAGCAGATAAAGTACAGCCTATTCTTTCTTTTTTTTAAAGATTTCTTTGGGGCATTTTTAGGCTTTTATTTGACGGGATAGATGAAGAAATGAAAGGGGAGAGAGAGGGGGGGGATGACATGCAGCAAAGGGCCGCGGAGTCAAACCCGGGCCCGCTGCGTGGAGGAGTAAACATCTATATATGGGCACCTGCTCTGCCAACTGTGCTATCCGGGCGCCCGGACAGCCTATTCTTAAAGGGAAATACTGGTTTAATACAGCCTGGGTCGATCATACAGGTTTTTAACATACTGCCAGGTTAGCCAAACAAAATAATCGGGTTAAACGTTTGGTTTGAATATAAACTGTCAGATTATTGGACCACATGTTGCTGTCTTCCCTAGTCTGGATCAATGGAAGTACATTTCCAGGATAAAGCCTGGCATCACATGTGTCAGGCTTTATCTTGTCAGGCTTTGTCTCTCACCTTCCGGCCTCTGTGTGTTACCGTTCTCTAAATCCCTTCCCTTTGGGAAACGACAACATATTTCCAGTAAGCAAGCCACACGCTGAAAATGGCAAGTTTTGAAGATTGTGCAATAAGCCAGGCCTTTGGTTCTTTTGGGGAATCATAGTGAAGATTTACAAAGAATATGTTTACAGGATTTACTCTCTAACTGGGATGTTTTGGGAAGGATTGGTGGGGATTGGTGTGGACGAAGTACATACAATGATACACTGGTAAGATCAAATGAAGGTTAACCATGTTTCCAGCTAATAGCTTACATTACTTTATTGTGTGACTAGTTAACTTCATTTAATATTGTATGGGGCATCATGTTTTATCGTGGCGCAAATGCTTCACCAAAACAAGTTCCTGCCTGACACTATTTTGCAGTCACTGGTGCTGTAGCCGAAGATGATTGTGATTGGTTTAAAGAAATGCAAACAACCCCAGAGTGTTTTTTCCTCCTATCCTAGAACATATCTGGGGTGTAGCCAGATGTTACTTCACAGCGCCATTGAAAATAAGTTTGGCAATGCGAGACTAATGTGTTCCCAGATTTCAGCCATTACTTTGGACAGTAAAATTGTATTACTGACAGAAATGATGGTCAAAAGTAACAAAATAAGACATTTAATCATCATCATTCACTTAATAGGAGTCAATTTTCCTTTAAAGTTCCTTATCAGTGCAGCCATACTGCTTCAAAGTGTTTCTATCGGCATCTGTATCTGTATCCATGTCCTTGTCCCCGCTTTTCTAATACAGCGCTCATGTCCTTTTAAAATTACTTTCTGAGCCATTTTCTCAAGCCTTTTACTGAAAACCAAAGTTGACGCTGAGAACAAATCAGAAATCTTAAAGCAATTCCCCTTAGGGTGGGTGGGGCACGGGGGGGCAGCGGATTGGGTTGCCGCAAGAGCACGCCACAAGGACATTTTACGGCTAGATGTCATTACCTTACAAAATGCTATATATACATCAAGCACACAAAACAATTTGCTAAAAGGTATTCAGATGACTCATGTTTATAATAGTCTAAACTGAGCCTCACGTTGATGCCTGGGGACATTTTCAGAGTAAGCATTCTTTTTTCTCTCTCTACATGGTTGATACTCCACTTTGAAATGAAGCTTTTAAATTGTACATATTCTGCTCATTTCCTCACCAGAAGGCCAGACAACATGTTCATCTGTGCCCCAAATCAACTCACCCCAAATGGCCCCTCAATCGACTGGAAATCACAGTCACATTAGAGAGGCACTTCTGGCGAGAACGGGGTGCTGTTTGTCATACATAATACCCCAGATTCAGATTGGAGTCTAATAGTCTTTTTGTTCACTTCTTCTGTCTCTGTCGCGCTTGCTCCCAAATTTCTTTCCTTCGTCTCTAATTAGCCCCTTTTATGCTCTCCCACTTGCACTTGAAATCGTTCACTCTCTTCTGTGCATTTCTTCAGTCTCTCTCTCTCTCTCTCTCTCCGTCTGGCTCTCCATCTCTCCGTCATCTCTCTCTTATAGAGATGGATGAAAGGGGATATCAGGGAGTCTGGGTGGAGAGCTCTGCTGATCAAGGCAGGTCATTTACTCACCGCGAGGCCATCCATCCTAGAACCGACACATACATCCCCCCCCACCCCCCCCCACCCACCCACCCCACTCTCACACCCACACATCCTTGCCCCAAAACACACTCCTCTCACAAAACACACTGCCCCTAAATGACTTACATCTCTCTAGGTGTATTATAACACTCCTGGGAAGTCTGGTTTGAGATTAAGTATTCAACACGACCGGACTCTTTTCCATTAGGAAGTTGTTCGGTCACACATCCGAGTAGACACGCTCACCAAAACAAACGCACACTCTAAAGAAATGCCACATGTACTAAGGCACGCAGCCAGTGCCCAAAGCTCTAGGCACCTCATTACTGGCATGACGCGCTTTCACCACTGGGATGTTGTGAAAAAATGTGTCCCCCCCTGACATTTTTTTCTGTTTGCAGCTAGGCTCCCCGTGGGCTGACTTTTAATAACATCACACCACTCTGCGTCGGTACTTGGGGACCTGTTGGTATCATTCTCAAGGTAACTAAATAATGTTGCCGTCTTATTGGTCTAGCTGCCAGCTGGTTGAATTACAACCCAGCAAAGAGGCCATTTTCTACCCTGCACCACCCAAAAACGGCTTATTTTACCCCCAACATGACGGCATGATTACTGCAAATGCTTGACGCCACCTCCAGCAGGTTAGCAAGACAGCGAGAGAGGAAGATAAAACTGGGTGGCATAAAAGGAAGAGCGAGAGACATGATCTAGAAAATTGGGGTGATGGAAAACCAGCGGAAGGTGTTTGAGATGGAACAGGCCCATGTTGCTGGTCTATCGTGCAGTACTTGTTATTGACGGATGTGCGGCATAATCAGAATACGGCATGTATTCGCTACTGTAGAGTGGATGGATGAGTCAGGGTAGAAAATGCGATTACAGCGGCAATCATAACTCAGATTAGCCTTCCGCTGTACCTCTCTCCAATGCTCAACACAGGAATCAATCACCATCACATTCAGTACGCCGCCTCATATCACACACAGGGCCACACCAAAAGGACAAATATTATTCTCTCCGGCAGGGAAAACAACATTGTCTATAGAGCAAGGACAACAATCGCTCTTTTTTAATAAATAACGGCAGCTATTATGATCATAAATAGTGAAAGGGCCAGAGGCTGTATGTAGGGGAGAGGATGATACATGAATCCACTCAGCATATTCCTGCTGTGGGCCCGTTTCTGTGCAACTGAGGGGATCAAAGGATCTCCTGACAAAAGAGGTGCCGATGCAGCGTGCTGAGATGACAGCCTTTACCAATTCTAGCAGTACACTCAGCACTAACATTGGCTGACTGGAGACCTGACTAACCAGTCCAGAACAGCACATTCAGTCCCCCTGCTGTTTTCTCTATCTGATTATTATTAATGACATCAGGACATTCACGGGGCCCGTGGAGGCTCATTGAATCAGAAGTCAACTAATAAGGAAAGTGAACATTCTGCATTGGGATTACTTCATTTACCTTACACTACAGATTAACAGGGAAGCTTTTGCATGCTTTGATATGCACTTGCATTTCATTAATTCCCTCTGGGTTGCCATTTGATTAAACTGTATGACCTCACATTGCAAAAACTTCTTTATGGGTAAGTCCAAAGCACAAAGGTTTGTGTGTGGGTGTGTGGGTGTGTGTATGTGTGGGTGTGTTGGTGGGTTGGTGGTTCTCTATGTTCTACTGTAGCTTACAATGCTCCAGGCGGGAAAATGCTGGTGTGTGCTGCGTCTTGATCATTCAAATTAATTTGAAGCCATGCCGAGAACAATATTCTAACAAATGGATTGTAAATCACAGGCATTCACATTTACACACACGCAGCACACAAATACTCTTGTAGACACACTCACACTCATGGACAGACAAATACGTTGTATACGCGTACACAATTGCACGTTTTTACTCACACGACTACACAAACGCATCCACTTTGATTACGGTTGGTTTGACGTCGATGTAAAAAATGAGCGAATCCCATTTTCTCTGAGCCTTTTCTCCCATTCGGGAATGATCCCCATAAACTCAGAGCCTGGAGGAACAGAGGAGACATGGCCCGTCAAATCTTATGGCTTTTCCCACAATCACTCAGGACTACAATGGTGTTTTTACGATGTTACTGTATATCCCCCCCCACACACACACACTTCCCAACCTGCCACAGCACC